>JAJGQD010000271.1:0-24206 GCA_020882685.1 Aphelinus atriplicis
GCGTACCGGCCCGGCAAAGACATTTGACTAAAATTTCCCGTCGAGATTTATCATATCCCCGCCGCCCTCGGCCCCGGCTTGTCAAAATTTTTACTGCCCCAAACTTTTGCCGGGGTATAAATTATAATGAGCTAGGGGATCACACGCGGACTGAGTTGCGACGTTCTCTCCGTTGTGATTTAAAATCCGCGATGACGACTGGGCGCCGAACTTTCCCTCACCCCAACGCGTTATAGTTGGAGCGAGACGCCAGTGGAGCGATGACACTGGTAGAAATGAAAACCATTGAAAAATCATGACTTTCATTGCTCAAACATGGCTAAAGGTTATGCATTTTCAGATACTATGGCAGAATCGTGGCTAATGAACAAGAGCCGATTCGTTTAGTGCCATGATTTTTTGGGAAGAACAGTGGGAAATCTTTTTCCATTCATTGACGCTCCAGATTTTTTACGCATTTTTTCATTGGAAAATCATGGCAGTTTTCCACCAACCAATTTTTTACCTTTTAAAATAAAAATAAAGATAATTATATACTTTTCTTATTTATTTACGATTATTCCCCTTGAGAAAACGTGAAATTTTCATGCTTTTTTAAATTTCATGAATTTTGAAAGTTAAAAAATTTGCGTACGTGATATACAAGAATATGACAACTCAGTAATACGTTTTTGTTCTTCATATTTATTATCCATTTAATAACATAACATAAATAATCAATCATTCTCTCTCAATAAACGGAAATGCCAGTGTCCTGGCACATATTATGCCATCCTTAAGAAATTGAAGACCATTCAAAATTAACTATCAAGAACATTAAAAACAAAACCATCTTACATATTCCGTTGTTCTCATCCCAAATGACAATATGTCATCTGAGATGTATTTCCCTCACTGCACTGCACTTTCGCTGTTGCAACTTGAATACCACATCACATTTTATCCTGAAAATCATACAGAAAGAGTAAATTGCGTGTATTCTTAACAAATCTTACTTCCATGTCTTACTCACATAGAGTAAAACATGAAATATATGAAAAAATCAACGCTTATCGACTTTTCACTCTGTGCTTGGATACTGAAGCAATAATAACATGTATACAAGCACAAAGACAACAAATATAGTATAATTGAACGACAATTCAGTGTCAGAATTGATTTTCACTCATGAAAACTTCAATTCTGAGCATGTGTCGACCAATATCATACAATAACCAATAATATTAAAACTTATCTATACTCACAGTTTTTTTCTCACTTCAATGCAGTTTCTGGCTCTGTACAGCATACCTGGAACACAAAAATTATCACAAAGAAACATCTTTCAAAAATATATGAAGAAAGGCAAAGGTTAAGTTTACTTATCTGAATTCCCTTGCGTCTTGAATAAAAATCCATCAGCTGCTGCACACGATGAACCTTCAAACTTGCAGGAGAACACTGTAGCGGAAATTAATCTGGAAACTTTCATTACAATTACTCAAACTGTAGTGAGTAAGCAATGTCTACCTGATGAGTACACATCACATGTCTAACTAAACATGGTGTTTACAAACGACGCCTATGGTAACCTGCAGCGCGAAGTCGGTAACACAGGTACTGCGCTGCAGTTGGACAGCAAGCAGGTTACCATAGGCGTCGTTTGTAAACACCATGTTTAGTTAGACATGTAACGCGTACTCATCAGGTAGACATTGCTTACTCACTACAGTTCGAGTAATTGTAATGAAAGTTTCCAGATTAATTTCCGCTATAGTGTTCTCCTGCAAGTTTGAAGGTTCATCGTGTGCAGCAGCTGATGGATTTTTATTCAAGACGCAAGGGAATTCAGATAAGTCAACTTAACCTTTGCCTTTCTTCATATATTTTTTGTAATATGTTGCTTTGTGATAATTTCTGTGTTCCAGGTAAGCTGAACAGAGCCAGAAATTCTATTGGAGCGAGGAGAAAACTGTGAGTAGATCAGTTTTGATATAATTGGTTATAGTATTATATTGGTCGACACATGCTCAGGATTGAAGTTTTCATGAGTGAAAATCAATTCTGACACTGAATTGTCGTCCAATGATACTACATTTGTTATCTTTGTGGTATGCATGTTGTTATTGCTTCAGTATCCAAGCACAGAGTGAAAAGTCGATTAGCGTTGATTTTTTCATATATTTCATGTTTCACTCTAAGTGAGTAAGACATGGAAGTAAAATTTGTTGAGCATACACGCAATTTACTCATTCTGTATGATTTTCAGGATAAAATGTGATGTGGTATTCAAGTTGCAACAGCGAAAGTGCAGTGTAGTGAGGGAAATACATCTCAGATGACATATTGTCATTTGGGATGAGAACAACAGAATATGTAAGATGGTTTTGTTTTTAATGTTCTTGATAGTTAATTTTGAATGGCCTTCAATTTCTTAAGGATGGCATAATATGTGCCAGGACACTGGCATTTCCGTTTATTGAGAGAGAATGATTGATTATTAATGTTATGTTATTAAATGGATAATAAATATGAACAAAAACGTATTACTGAGTTGTCATATTCTTGTATATCACGTACGCAAATTTTTTAACTTTTCAAAAATTCATGAAATTTAAAAAAGCATGAAAATTTCACGTTTTCTCAAGGGGAATAATCGTAAATAAATAAGAAAAGTATATAATTATCTTTATTTTTATTTTAAAAGGTAAAAAATTGGTTGGTGGAAAAACTGCCATGATTTTCCAATGAAAAAATGCGTAAAAAATCTGGAGCGTCAATGAACGGAAAAAGATTTCCCACGTTTTTCCCAAAAAAACATGGCACTAAACGAATCGGCTCTTGTTCATTAGCCACGATTCTGCCATGGTATCACAATGAAAATGCATAACCTTTAGCCATGTTCGAGCAATGAAAGTTTTTCCCATGATTTTTCAAT
This sequence comes from Aphelinus atriplicis, assembly GCA_020882685.1. NCBI lineage: Eukaryota > Metazoa > Arthropoda > Insecta > Hymenoptera > Aphelinidae > Aphelinus > Aphelinus atriplicis. Next base: position 2,918 of record JAJGQD010000271.1, read on the forward strand.
GGTTTCATTTCTACGCGGGGGATAATTCCATCTCTACCAATGCCTAAAAAATACTTCAATCAAATACAATTATACTCGATGAGCTGGGAATAATTTAGCTGATGACATGGTATAGGGATATACCGATTCTCAACATTCTTGCCAATGGTTCTCCATGTGACAACCAAATTTCTCAATAACTACTGTTCCAAAAAAACGATTGGACACAACCGAGGCTAGAAATGCGTATACTGTGTATTTGTTAGAGTGAAACTTCACTGTACTACAGTGAATATTTACTGTAAGCTTCAGTCAAATATGTCGCCCGTAAAATTACCGAAAATCGGTAATTTTACATCCATAGTTGAAAATTCACTGCGGTAACAGTCAAAACTCACCATTGTCACGGTGAAAAACGTTTCACCGAAGCTCGCAGTCAGATTTTGACAGCAAAGAATTCAGAGGGTAGGGTGTAAAATCGAGGAGGAAAATCGAAAGGCCGCCAGATCGAAAGAAGGAGTCGGTCGGGGGAAAAGGGGGAGGAAAATGGATCGAGCGAGCTAGAGCGCGGGCAGATTTTAAAGGACGAGGCAAGAGAGGAGAGGGGAATGATCCCATTCCGGGGGCTCGGGCGCGCGCGCGTCACATTTTACCGGGGTAGCGGGTATATGGGCCGGGCGCGCGGGTTGTCCAATGTATCGCGCGGGCCGCGTATAATCGAACGATCCCTCGGCTGGCGCTGGAACGGCGCCAGTTCGGGGACGAGCCAGTCCGCTCTCGGGCAAATTTGTGTATGCGGAGTTGCGGACTAACGCAGAGACGTGTATATCGCGCTGGCGCACGAGGGACGCGCGCACCTATTGTCGCGCGGGACGTTCGCGTTCCATTTGTCACAAGTAGAAGTGGAAGCTCGCGAGCGCGTGTCGCACGTGCGCCAGCTCGCCGCGGCTCGGGGATTGCCAATAGCGCGACAGACCGGCCCGGCCCCTTTCGCTTCTTCCGAGAGTCGACTTTTGCAAGCTGGCGAGATCTCCTTCCCCTTCTTTCCACGGGCTAACTATTGTTTCCCGGCTTCGTCCACTTCCAGCTGGGAAATACACGATTGCCATTGTTTTTTTATAGGTCAACTCCAATTTCTCAAGTCATCCGATTCCGCAGCTGCTGATGATCGGTCCTCGTTTGATTAGCCGAGGCGTCTGGAGGATTCGGTATATGGATCTGAACGAAGATACCCGCGATATCAAGTTGGCATATATCATCACTCCTGCTTTTTAACACGACGAGGATACAAATTTAAACTCTATCACTAGGCCGCGATTTAATTTTCTCAATATTCAATTGCCCTCCCGTGTCCGGCATAATCTACTCGGGGGCCCGAAACTAGTTTGATATTTGTCATTTCATTCGTTCGCGCTTCATTACTGCCCGTATGATTGTGATTGGCACTGAACGACTTTGATATTCGAAGCGCGATACCATATATATCCAAGATATATATATTCGATTCGGATGATAATTGTGATTGAAGGATATGGGATCGCGCCTAAGGATTCGCCGAGCCATTATATTTCGCTGATTCGAGCATCAATCAGCCAAACAAACGCGAGCATAATGAAATTCCCTCTCTCCGATATTCCATCCTCATCCTCGATTCGCCCCGCGTATATATATATATATATATATATATATATATATATATATATATATATATCGGCGGCCCTGATCGATAATAAGGATCACTCGCGGCGGAGCTCGTCGCACTCGCCGGGAGCGACAAATCAAACGCGCCGCGCGACCGTCAGTTCGTCCTAACCAGTGGGCAAAACAACTCTCCGACCGCAATAACAAATGCGTAAATCACGGCCGCGCGCGTCTGCGTCGTAACGATACGAGCGGAGGCGTCGGACAGCGAAGGAGAAGGGGAAAAAAAGAACAATGAGAACAAGTCGAATAAGCAGCTTTACGTAATAATATATATTGACGAGTCGTATCGTTGCGGTGGAAAAAGCTGGGGGGCAGGAGGATCGGGGATAATCGAGAGCGGTTCACAGCCGTGCTTGGTATGGAATCGCGAGAGAAATGGAGTCGAAGCGCGCGCGCGCGACGAGAGGAGAAAACAAAAAGAGGATGATCGCGCCGGTGGAGAGAGCGGATGTGTGCCGCCGCGGCGGAGGTGGCGATTGGTTTTCCCCGAGATTAACATCCATAACTCATTGGCGGGACGTGTGCGCGGAGCCCGCGAGAGCCCGTCACTCGTACCTATGCTATAATTGCCGGCATAAATCAATCGCGCGATGAGATCATAAACCCGAGGCGATACACTGCCTGCGCGCGCGCCATATATACACACCGTGAGCCAAACAACTATACACTCGCGGGCTGCCGTTGTGCGCGCACGAGCCGCATGTTAAATGTCAATCGCAGCTGGCCTCGCGAGCCCTGCCGAGCGACCGGCGCGTGAACGAGCCAACTCCGGGCCACGTTTTGGTGGATAACGTTTCCGCCGCGGCTCGGATACACGCATACCCCGCTCTGGAGCCGCACACCGGCCTGTCAACCTTATACGCTTTCTGCGCACTCCCGAATCGGGAGCTTGGCCATCGTGTAGCTTGTGAATGCTGGAAACCCGCTCCGTTACGATGGGGGATGTAGGTGTCGGGTAGGTTGGTGGGAATTGATTGACACGTGCCAAGGCTACACTGCGACACAGTGTCGACATCATTGTCTCGAGTGGAAGAAATAGATGCGTACTAAATGGAATGGCTAATCTATTCGGTCGTAATGTCAAGGCGTCGTTCGCATATGCGCTCCATTTGACTCGGAAAGTTTGTTCAGTCCAAAGTATAGATTCAAGTTAATCATCGAAAATTAACTATCATTTTGTATGATTGTCAGAAAAAAAAGTAAACAATTTTTCACTCATAAATTATGCAGGTATTAACGGTCAGCACAGCTCTATACAAATGTCTAAGGCATAGAGACTACTCGTGTCCATACGAACTATGCCTTGATTATGCGTTCGTCCAATTCCATCTTCTTGAATAATTTTTTTTACATAGGGATATCATCATATATGCTTCATTACAGACTTAGTCTTGCAACCTACTCATAAGATTCACTATTGAAACACTTCGTGTTGCGGTTCTTTAGTAGATGTTGAGAATAATATAAGTTAATGTTGATCTCCCTCTCATCAATCAGACTTGTATCTCGTATCGCGTAAGCAATATCATTTTGTTCTCGACGTTGTTTCTATCTCTATTCCACTTTTTATACACACACGCATCTCAAGACGCATCACAAAAGCTCATTATCCACATTACTAGGTGGTTCAGGAGACAGCCAACATTTGGAATTTCACGATTCTGACTGCATAATCGTAACGAGCGTTTCCGAAAACCTTGGCAACCTCTTCTATCCCGATTATCTCTTCCTTCAAATCTAACGTCGTGTAAGAGGGCCAACAAAGCATATCGTATCCCGCGTGGTTCACCGGAGGACGAGAGAGATAATGCGTGTGCAGAACCACGCATCGGATGGAGCGCCAACGAGGAGGGGATCGACGTCTCGAGCGATCCGAACAAGAGAGACGTGCCGCAAGAGAAAATGATAATTCAGGGCTTGGCGATCGCAGCCGTGCGGATCGCGATCGAAATCGGCGCGTAGACCCTCATTCGGTCGGGGGGGCGTCCATGTAATTGGGCCAATCATCGCTGATTGAACGCGCAACGCGCGCGGCCACTCGCTATTTACCCGGGGCAGCTAGGCTCGCGGTACACGTGCCGCAGCTCGTATTGAGACCTCTTGCCCGCCAGACAGACGGGGCCCTACGGATGAAAGCTTCACGAGAGGTGGAAATAAGCGATGTAGTACGTAATGCCCATCGCTCGCGCCGCGCCAATATAATGACGCGAGCGTGTATATATGTACACGCGAATACACGAGGAATGTAATACTCGGATATCTGAGAGAGAGAAAGAGAGAGAGAGAGAGACAGCCAGCCAATATCTGTCCGACGATCTAAACTTCATTACGCGCCGCGATATATCCGCGTCTCTCTCGCGCGGAGACGCTCGCGACTCGTACAGGAAGTGACTTACCCCGCTTTCTATCTGCCCATTTTCCTCCTTCCACGATGTGCAAAAAGGATACTACGATCTTGATCGATGCTGCCCTCGATTATGCCTCGTCCTTTTTTTCCTCCCCGCGCGCGCTCGGCGCCCACAAGTGCTCCCGAGATGCGCGGCTCGCGATTGGTTTTAATGCGTTCACCCAACGGCAAATCGTTTTGTTCGCTCTCAGGTGTGGTGGAGACGTTGGCTCGTTGACGTTTCGATTGTTGATACGTGTCGCTGCAATTCCGTTGCTCGATGATTCTGACACGACCATCTACGCGTCCGTGATGTGCGATTCGGAAAAGTTCGAGAAACGGACCAATTGAATATTCGCTCGCGTATTGGCCAAAGCGGAAATAAACGACGGGTCTCGAGAGAAGACAAACGGGCTACTCGGGATCCGATGTATATCGAACTAGTCTCATCTCGCTCGAGATCCTATCGCTCGAGCTCGTGTAAAAGGGAAAACACACGGCGTTCAACAATCCGTAGCGATGTGGAAATTACACTGGGGCATCGCGTGGCAGAATCTGCCCTAACGAGGCCGGATCGTCGTTGCTGCCACTCGGCCCGTGGTGTATGTATACGATGCTCTGTCATCATCTTCTCCCCCGCCCCCTTCGTGGCTAGCGTTTATCGCGAGTGATAGCCGCGGCCGTGGTTTATGCCGCGCGATCCGGCCCTGGGATCTATCGTTATTGCGTCGAGTGGCCGGAGAGCCAAAGTGCGTGTGCAGCTCTCGGCGAGCGGTGTGTGCCAATGAGCCGGCATTATTTACCGGCCCGGCGAGTGATTCCACCCCGAGATTTAGGGACTCGGCCGACAATCATCGAGCTGCCTCCCGATACGAGTTGTGTGTGTGTGTGTTCATACGCGCGGCCGAGCTTTGCCGTTGTTTATTGACAGCTGCGCCGAGCTGCCCCGAGTGAGAGAATAAGTGCGCCGGCTCCGGTGTGATTCCCAATCATCGCTACGAACCATTGATCCATCCTGTTTGCTGTATTCATATTTTTAAAAATTGAATTATAGTGAAAATGACGTTTTTCTAGCCTCACTATTTCTTGTGTTTCTTTATCATATACATATTGTCAAACCTATATTTTCAGCCATACATTAAGTAAAATATGAGTATGGCAAAATAGTATGGATCATTGTTCACAGCCATACTTGGGAGCCATACCAAAGCTACACCAAACCCAGACCAGAGTCATACTTATTTTTTTACTCGAGGTGGACTGCTATACTTTGGAGGTGCACATGTAGATACGGCTGCTAGTTAAACTCTTTTGTCGAGGTGGAGACGAAGAGAACAGAGAAAGACGAATACATGCGTAATTATTCATTTGGAAAGTTCAGCGTTGTGGAATAATCAACTGAAACGAGATTTTGCAGGGCTCGTGAAGGAGGATCCAGTGAACTGTGAATTTCCGTCAACAAAGTACAATGTAATTTTCAGACAATTCATAATGTTACACGAGATCCGCATAGAAACTGGCAGAAACATTCGTAATGTATGGTGATTTTGGGCGGAGCAGCACAAGGTGAATACCTCAGTAGTGAAGCTTTGTTATTTTGATACTGATTGTTCTGAGTATGTATATATGCAAAATCACAAACGATGAAATATTAATCGTTAACATCCCTGTAAGTGTTAGCGCGACTGATCGGATTTCAGGATTGTTGTTTCAAACCCGGCTCGGGGAACGTTAAATTTTTTTCTATCGCAATATAATTTTCTATTCAATTGTATATGGTTCATTGAGCTTGACAATTAACTAATAAAATCAATGCCTGTATTTGGTAAATTTCGAATCTTGAGTCATTTTCAACACAGTCCAAACGCGTTTTTGGCTATTCAAATGCCTCGATTTCCCAGATATATTCGAAAACAGATATTAATTTTATATAGTTACAATTTTATATGCGCGCATAAATTGCGAATGACATCGGAAATCATTCACAGAATATCTACAGGAAATCAATGCATTGGCCTGAATGACCATTTGCGTTTATTGCGCAAAATTTCATCTCGCGAATAGCCACCCATGGGATGGTGTAGTGTTCCGTTGTCAGTCTACATTCTTCGCTTATAGGCTACGATCAAATGAAATTTACTCTGCAAAAAGAAGCGGAAAATCTCGCATGATTTCAAATAAATGATCCAACGTGGTATAGATTCCACCATGGGTAATCCAATAGCATCCTACATCCATGTAAAGCACAAGACGTCGTTCCACAGGTTAACGTACGAAGGAGTCGGAGCCAAAAGTCACATATTCTTATTGGCGCAAAAAGAAGCGGGTCGTGCGTTGGAGGAGCGGAGCTGACTAGGCTCGTATTTTTCTCACATTATCTATAACATGCAGCGACGAGCGACAGCACAAAGCAGCAGCAGAAAGCAGCAGCAACAGCGGGAATAGGCGTTTTTGACTGTCGATGCTGATGCCGAAGGAGAATCACGCACGTATACCCGTTCTCCCGCTGTTAACCTCTGTGGCGATCCTTTCTTCTCCTCGTCCGGCTGATTTTTATCGACGTGGACGCACAGGTTGGGCCGCCTAAACACGGGGAGCTGCACGAGATCTAAATATTGAGACGGCGGGCGTTTATTTCGCCGCGGAGATATATGATATGACGCGGACAATATAATGCATTGTATTCAAATACGGGAGCCCAAGTCGTGACCGGGAGGCGGCGGCGGCTGGCTGTCCCCCCATTTCGCTGCGCACACCATCTCCGCCATTTTTCCCGCTGCAGCTCTTGCTCGCCTTTTCTTCACTTGTCCGCGCACGCCCTCTTTTCTTTTAACCTCCTCTCCCTTCTCTCCCTTCTCTCGCTCTCGCTCTCTCTCTCTCTCTCTCTCTCTCTCTCTCTCTCTCTCTCTCTCTCTATCTCTATCTCTATTTCTCTCTCTCTCTCTCTCTCTCGCTGCCTCATATATCGGCTCCACAAATTCCGTAGAAGTACAAACAACAACTTGAGAAAGCATCTTATCAAGACATTACTCTTTCCTTCGGTCGCGGCTACTGCTCTTTAGTTCACTGCGACCTCTCTTATAAACAGGAATTCATTCTGCCACTCATCGATTCTGGAGTCGGGTACATCTGTGGTGTTAAAAGCAATGAGCACATCTCCCTCCCTCAGTGCCGTGCATGGCTTGCGTATTTAAAATAAGGTAGGTGTACCCGATATGCACCACAACCCAATATGCGCCACCCTTCGTATTTCACATATACGCGCGTCTGGAGCATCGCCGCGGCACAGGATCTTGTCGGTAATACTAAATAATGAGGAAAGAAAACATTTTCACCGATCGGGAACCCTTACACCAACTTGTTACAGCTCGTTTTATCCATTTTTTCACCAATTTTCATTCTCGATCTAATTTTGCTCAGGTACGTGCGAATTTTTTTAATATCCTTAAACTGGGCCAAAAAAATCGAGCGACATATCATTCGATTCCTTGACATCCCATCTACATCATCCAATTTTTTTTTCATTTTACGTCCTTTTTATCAACCGTTTCAATAGCTCTTCGTTATTTTTATCAAATGTACCCAATATGCGCCACCCCTATTTTCTTGTTCTAGCTGCTACAATCAACCCATTGATGGTAAATATCCCCCAAACATGGTCGAAAGAAAATCTAGTTCAAGCTCTGGAGCAGGTGGAGAAAGGTGAGATATCGCAGAGGATGGCTTCGACTATATATAAGATACCTCGTCGAACATTTCAACGATATGTCAAACAAAACATATCCGAAAAAAGGAAAATGAGTCGACCATATGCGTTAACGACAGTACAGAACGAAGAATTATGTAGTCGAATTGAACGCTTAGCAGATATTGGCTATCCTATAACGAGAAAAATTTTGAGGTTATGCGTTTATAAGTACTGTCTAGGAAAAACCGCTGCCAAGTGCCTCAGCAGTATGCTTTCTCAAAGTATTGCAATTGAACCTCAACTTGCATTAATCACCGCTCTTTGAGAAAGCAAAATGAACCTCTAACTCTTTTCCTCCACTCTATAGTAACGGTTGCTATGGTAAATATCCGAGCTTCGGTGTTCTTACTTCTTAGTCGTCAACAGTTCCGAAAATAGACCTCTAACTGACTTTTCCCACTCCATAGTAACGGTTGCTAAGGACGTAAACAATGGTTGCTATGGTAAATGTCGGAGCTTCGATGTTCTTACTTCTTAGTCACCAATAGTTCCAAAAATGGACTTCAAACTGACTTTTCCCACTCCATAGTAACGGTTGCTAAGGACGTAAACAACGGCTGCTATGGTAAATGTCGGAGCTTCGACGTTATTACTTCTTAGTCATCAATAGTTCCGAAAATGGACCTCCAACTGACTTTTCACACTCCATAGTAACGGTTACTAAGGACGTAAACAACGGTTGCTATGGTAAATGTCGGAGCTTCGATGTTCTTACTTCTTAGTCATCAACAGTTCCAAAAATGAACCTCCAACTGACTTTTCCCATTCCCTAGTTACGGTTGCAACCGATATAAACACCGGTTGCTAGAGACATCAACAATGGTTTATACGGGAAAGGTCTCTTTGATTGTTATAGAATCCCATAAATATACAAACCCAAATGATCATTTATCATGAATTATATGGGAACTTATCGAAAACACGCTAGCAACGGTTGCCATGGAATCAAACAACGGATGTTGCTGAAGACCGAACTCGGTTCACATCTGCCGGTGACCGACCTGTGTGCAAAATTTCAGGACGATCGGACCATTCCTTCGAAAATTAACGTACGACAAAAAAAAAGTCAGTCTGAAGCTGAATTTTGTATCTCCATAGCAACGGTTGCTAGGAGAATAAACAATGGTTGTTCCAAAATGAATGTCTTATCGATTCTCATCGATCGTCGAAAGAATTCGAGACCCATCGTGCATTGATGATGATTTTTGGAGCTTTTATCAAAAACACGTTAGCAACGGTTGCTAGAGAAATAAACAACGGAATTGGCTGAAAATTGAACTCGACCGAGATTTTGCGGCGACTAACCTGTGTGCAAAATTTCAGGACGATCGGACAATTCCTTCGAGAGTTATCGTACGACAAAAAAAAGTGCACGTACGTACGTACGTACGTACGTACGTACGTACATACGTACGTACGTACGTACATACATACAGACATTTTCGGATTTCCATGTTTTTCGACCCGTAGATTACGAAAATCGAGGTCCCGAAGTCCGATTCGGTGGGTCGATTTTTACCCCGTTACAAAGCTTTCTCTGAGAAAGCAAAACATCAGACAGAATTTTTCTGCCATCAAGACAACAGCTAGACCCAAATAAGCTCGGACATTTTTAAAAGTGAACTTTTTCAGTGAGAACATCTCAATTATATTTAAAATTATACTAAAAATAATGTTCATTAATTTGAGAGGTTGATATTGGAATTGAATGTTGCATGTGTTAATTTTGTTGATTTAAAAACAACGTTTTTTCATGAATTTTAACTGAAAACTTGATTTGATTTATGTTGTTAGAAGTTCATATATAGTCTATGTAATATGGATTAATCAAAGACAAAATGTATTTTTTAATAAAATGATATCAGAAATATACTCTTTTATATGTATTTCATTTATTTCAGACATGCTACATGCGACAAACTGGATGAAAAGAACTATTTTCAGGGTGGCGCCATATTGGGTACACTAAACATTTTTTCCCGAAATTTTTTTTTTTAAAAACGCCGTATCTCAGCGTAAAACTGTTCAAATTAAATGAGACTTAGCTCATTTTGAAGGTATTGAGTAGACCTTTCATTTGACACCAATCAAATTTTTATCTGACGCGGTGTAGTGGCCTTTCTCGCTTAGGTGGCGCATATTGGGTACAGGTACCTTACTTGAATACAGCAGGCCTGGATATCTTGAATTTGGTTTTCGAAAATACGGAGCTGCGCTCGGTGATGTTTGGCCATTGAGATCCATCGATTGTTCCCAGTTTTAAAAAGGAGTTCCTTCGTCGACCAATTGCTAGTGCAACATACATATGGAATGCCTTACCTGATAATTCGCTCTAAACTACCTCAATCCAACCATCCAAGCGTCTTCTGTTTTTCTACTTATTTGAACATATATCTTGATTTGTTTAGTCAACCTTTTCAGAATGAGAAACTTTATGTTTAATTGACCTTTTATTCCCCAAAATTTTCACGTCAATCCAATAAGCTTATCACGTGAGCTACCAGTCAGAGCTATTGGTTCCTATAGGGACCAGTTCCGTCTGCAACATTAAGCCCAATGTTGAAAAGTTGACTTGACGATTTAAGGGAGTTCTCTTGCCAGCTGTATACGCTGAATACGAGCATAAGTATATTATGCAACTAGTACGTGAAATTTTGAAGACATGTGTGGACGGGTCCACGAGTGGCCGCGGCGAACTGCCGGCCACGAGTGTTTCACGTTCACACAAGTGATTGAAAATGAACGGACCAGTTGGATACGATATTTCATGTCACGAGTGCTCGTGGAAAGAGCATTTGGAAAAAGCACTAAAAAATGAACAAGTGCGATTTCACGCACTAGTAACATAAAATAATGAATAAAACTCTGGAAGCATTCTTAAGCATGAAGATCGTAAATATGTTGTGTCTAGTGTTCTTGATATGGAACAATCCTGTCGTGGGAAGATTAATTCAATTTCCCATATTTCTCAGTTATAAATTGAAATGGCTCCCATTACAATACACTATTTTAAATTAAGGGGTAATATACCTTTGTGACTTTTTGCTTTCTCAAAGAGAAAGCTTTGCAATGGGGCAAAAATCGACCCAACGAATCAGACCTCGGGACCTCGATTTTCGTGATCTACGGGTCGAAAAACATGGAAATTCAAAAGTGTCTGTATGTGTGTGTGTGTGTGTGTGTGTGTGTGTGTGTGTGTGTGTGTGTGTGTGTGTGTGTGTGTGTGTGTGTGGTGTGTGTGTGTGTGTGTGTGTGTGTGTGTGTGTGTGTGTGGTGTGTGTGTGTGTGTGTGTGTGTGTGTGTATGTGTGTGTGTGTGTGTGTGTGTGTGTGTGTGTGCGTCCCGTTTTTTTTCGTCCACGATAACTCTCGAAGGAATGGTCCGATCGTCTTGAAATTTTGCACACAGGTTAATCGCGGCAGAATCTCGGGCGAGTTAAATTTTCAGCAAAATCCGTTGGTTATTTCCCTAGCAACCGTTCCTAACGTGTTTTCTCACAAACCCTTATGAGTGCTCATTGGGGCAAGCCGGAAAATCAGTTTTAAGTCACACTCGATGGCCAAGGACACTGAATTGTTATATTTGCTCCATAGCAACGGTTGTTTACCTCCCTAGCAACAGTTACGAAGGTTGGAAATCATTAATTTATGACCCATTTCCATCATTTTCGACGGCAAAGGACACAAAATCTTCCCAATTAGCTCCTTAGCAACCGTTGTTTACCGCCCTAGCAACCGTTGCTAAGGGAAAGAAAAATTCATGTAAGTTTCGTTTCCAGTATTTTCAACTTGCTATAGAGAAAATTGGGAAAATTTGGTGTCTTTTGCCGTCGAAAATGATCAAAATAGATTTTGAATTGATCATTTCCAACCTCAACCGTCGAAAATGATCAAAATGAGTCTTCGAGTTTGCTAAATACGGACTTAAGGGCAGGACGGATCGATTTTAACCACCATTAAACCGTATGACAGTCACAAAATGAATTGATCGAAAAATTAAGCAGGTCTAAATGTCTCGCATCGTGTATAACCTAGAACCGTTTGCTTTGTTGCATTTGATCAAATAATAGGAGAGCCCGGGCAGACATCAACAGTCGCGATAAAGTTTGGTCAATTGAAAAAGAACGACACTTTACACAGTCACAAAGATACGAATTGAACTGATTAAATAATATTTTTGTAATTTTTGAAAAATAAATGATAGTATCTACGCTAGTGGAATGGTGAAAATACAGGTTTAGGATGCGTTTGTGGGTGATGTTGAAGCCTCTTTGAGAAAGCATACTGCTAAGGCACTTGGCAGCGGTTTTTTATTTTACTTCAAAACCCTGTTCGATTTTTTCTTCTAGGGTCAAAATTGTGACCTGTAGCGGTAGGCTAGTGAAGAAAAAGTAAAAAATTTACTTCTCCTTTGACGAGCTGGTACGCCGCCATTTTGTATTTTTTGGAAAAAATAAAGTGTGTTCTTTGTAGTTGAAGAGTAGTACTTTCATATGCAACGAACCCCATATTCCTAGGATTTTTCCTGTGCTTATGGTAAGTGTTTGAAAATGACCTCGAAATCGGAGGTCACAAAGGTATATTACCCCTTAACTATAGTTTACTCACACAAGGCTGTTATAAACACTGGTAATCAGCTATGTTTAAAATTGTTATTAGTTATAAAAAGCGATCAGATAGATGAGTAAAAGGCAAGTGATGTCTCTAGTAGGTCACGAGAAGAAGTAAATTATAGAGTGAAACCTGAGCGTAGAGTAGGCATGAAACCGAATGTTACAGTAGAATTCCAAGAATTGGAATTTCCAAGACTGATTTCTTCAAGTCAGTGAAGAAAGACCTTCCCGATTGTCATGGGAAGAATCAATCGATGTAGAGGATGTACGCTTGATTACTGCAGAGGGGCGGACGCTTACGACGCATGTGGCTAATCAATATATCAATTTGAACACGAACTTGTCAAACATTCGTCGAGACACGTGCGCGATAAGATAAAGAAGCGCTCCTATAATTGTATATATATATTGAAACTCGAGTCTGCAGATCTATTAGTGACTCAATTTTCCACGATGTCATCACTGAAGCTGCTGATTGCGTTGGCCTTCATGGCAGTGGTCCACCACGCTGTCGCCGACGGCTACACGGGAAACCTGAATTTGGGCAAGCGGTTCAACGGCGACAAGGTCATCTACCGCGATGAATTGAAACGGACCATCGTGTGGCCCAGCTCGAGAGTGAATTTAGAGGTGAATTACAATATGCCCGATGACGTCATGATCACTCATATATCCGCGATCAATCAGGCGGAAGATGACACGCTGGTGCATCTAGCCAATGGTGGAATTGGCCAGCCGCTCGTCAGCCTGAGCTTCCAGAGCGAGATGTTCCACGACCTCCATTACATCGTCGAGCTGCACGGTTTGCGCAAACCATAAAAAGGTTAAAGCAATCAAAGCCGGATAAATAGGAACTCGTGTGAGGCTACAATGTCTCATCGGTATAGTTAAGTTTTTTTTCTCTATAAGTATTGTTATTGTAATTATTTATCCAATAAAGTTAGAACTAAACTGCTAAAATATACATTCCTTGTTGTATTGGATTTAATCATTGAAAACATGTTTATTATTCAATAAGTGTTGACAAATTCTTTTTGTTCTCTTCTCGATGTTCCTCTCTCTCTCTCTCTCTCTCTCTCTCTCTCACACACACACGCATACTTATACCTAATACCTGGACTATCGCAATCTGCCTTAGGTATTGATTGAGATACGAGTCACATTCAGCTACGCTTCCTCTCTTTCTCAAATACTTCTGGTTCAAAATATACACATTCAGCACACATTATTATCTGTCCATAGGTTTTTGAAGTGCGCTTATTTGAATGAATTGATAAGCACCGGGAAAAGATTGTCATCAAAGAGTACAAACCCACGTGTCTAAGTTTTCATTGAATTCATCGAAGCGCGTGGTTCATATAGTTCATATATACATACATATATATATATATATGCACGAGTTATTTTTACGTAATAGTCGCAGTGACAAAACAAGCAATATTATTTTTTCCTTATTGTTACCAAGTAAAAAGTAATACATTAAGAGGAGAAAAATCCACACACACGTAAAACATAAGGCAACTGGATCCAATGTGCCCCAAAAGGGTTTTTGAAAATTTCTCAATGATAAAATTAGAATTTCAAAACTTTCCGAACAGCATCTCAAAAACTAGCTCTAGACCTATTATAGACCATTGTTACAACTATCATTCGCCTATTTTAATCCATTCAAAATGTCCATAAACTAAAGTCACTCAAATTGGGCACATTGGGTACACGTGTACCCAATGTAACACTTTTTCATAATCATCTGTTACAGCCGTCACAAGCCTACAAGGACGATCAAATTGGGATTAAAATAAACTCGAAACCGTGTTTCCACAGATATTTATCAAAAACTTTTGACATCTAACCAATAACACATGTCTATAAATCATTACAACATGTCTATAAAATTTGAACGTTTATATCTTAAATCCGTTTTACTCAGTCTTTCGATTAATAATCACATAAAAGGCCACATCGGGTACACATATATTTCTTGCGAAAAAGAGTATTTTGAGTGAGATAGAAAATAGTTTGGGGACAACTGATGATAGAGTAGTCACGTGTAAAAAAATGACAATCGCTAAACTTGATTATTGCATTTGAGTAAGCAGAGTGAAATAAGAACAAAAATATAAGGAGCAGGTAGTAAAACTTCAAACTGTTGTAAAAAGAGTGGTTTCAAGGGCTAAATAAACAAAGAAGCGACCGAGAATTTTGTTTAAATTCTGTCAACACAACCCAACTACAAATGGTGTCCAGAGAGCACCGAAAATACGAAATCTGAGAAAAGTGCCACATTGGCTGCAGTTACCTTATTGAAAATATTGGATAAAAAATCTAGGTCAATGGGTCAAGTAGGATATGGTTTCACCACATAGGCACCATCATGATAAACCATTGTTAGATGGTTTCGGGTAACCGAAATAGATGATACATACTACTGTGCAGACTGACATTTCGGTGCCCTGGAGATATCATTTCGAATATTTTTAAAAAAAGACATATTTGTTGTTATTGCTATTGCGACAAAGCTATTGACTTGATGGAAAGGGCGATAGAGCCACGTGAAGGGCAGTGTTAGGTCTGGTCTGGAGGTGCATTCGACGAAGGGCCCAGCTCTGGTATCTCCAGCCCACATCAGACTCGTTCTGCTCCTCATACGAGTTGCGTGGATGATTTCGGCCGGGGTTGCGTGCGCGCGAGGAATTTCGAGTGCGCGACCGCGGTGTCGACTCCGATATTTATGGCCGGTCCACCGGGGGGGACCTTATATTCTTGCCGGTCGCCCCGTCCGCGCTCGTGTGTTCTTCGGCTGATTAATACGATGGACGGCTCGCCGATGCTACGCGGCTCGATCGAGTTGTCGTCGTTCCCGGAACCAGCTTGGATTTGTGCTTTTCAAAGTGAGTATTTGCATCCCCGGAAAAATGTTTTAACAAAAGTAAACTCATCTCGTCAAGCATGTGACAATTCAATACAGTCAAATTTTCACGTTGATTCAATTTAGATGATGATATCAGATTTTCTAGAGTAATCGTTCTAGTTGATTTTCAATAATCAATTTAGCTTTTAATTAGATCAAATATAGTATAACATAGTAATCGTTTAGCATGAAACACTACCGAATTGCTTGATATAGTATTCGCAAAGAAATATGTGTATATCACCAAAAAAATTCGATGCAAATCGTATCATTCATAATGAATTATAATTGATTCGCAGCTTGTATAATTTCAGACCGACTTTATCAGACCAATTTTAATTGATTAACGATTACTGCCTTGTATTATTCTTGAGCAAAACCATCAAATTTTCAACGATCAGACGAATATTTAATTATTTTAGTGAGCAACTCTAAAGTTGTATTTTTCGTGTTTCAAACTTTATTATATTTCGTATCAATGAGTAAGACCCATTATTGAATTTTGTTACAGTTACTTTTCCTTATATCATTCATGACCCATAATCATATTATATTAAAGTCGATATATCTTTGTGACGGCTATGATGATCACCACGCAAGTGATCAAAATTCGCTGAAAAAAAATAATTATGTCTTTATTTGCTATCATCGAGGATTGAATCGTCTACTGTTGGTATCTTTTGAAAATATAACAGTTTGTGTTGTAAAAAAATTTAATTAAAATCACTATATGAATTTCAATAAGTTAAACGGTTTGTTTTATTAACGATTTATTTATTATTTATTTTATTAAATTATTAAATTATTTATTCTATTCAATAAGTTAACGGTTTGCTATGGGTTTCATAATAAGAATAAATCGATGAATGGATTGATAAAATGAAGAAACCGCTGCCATGTCAGTATGCTTTCTCAAAGAGTCTTTGTGAGAGAAAAAAAATTGAAGAATAAAGATAAGCTTGTCCACAACTACGATAATGAAAAAGATACAACGGGAAAAAATGCAACATTCATCTGTGAAATATGTAATTACGGATGATGAGTATATGCCCATCCATTTATCTATTCCATCGTCTCGAACACGTTAATCCCCAATCAGGAGGTCGAGGCTCTTCTACTTTCTCCGGCGGATCTCATTCATTTTTGCTGGGATCCGCGGCAACAGCTGCACCGCAAAAAGTGAGCGGGACGACAGAGTCGGAGTCGGAGCTGCAAACAGTAAAAGTTGAGAGAGGGGCACGTTGCGGATAATCAATCGTCATACGGCTAGATCCGCGAAGTGACGCGCGCGGGCGCGCGGTCGCCTCCAAAGTCCCGCGCGCAATCTCCGACTTGGTAATGCACCTTTCAACGTCAGGCCGGCTCTTTATCTCCTCTCGTCGCGCCGATTAATTCCCACCGAAGACATCGACGGCTACCAATTCCACGGGGCTGTCTTTTTCATTCACAGCTAGGAATTACTCGGCTAAAGAGCTGTCTAAGAGCGCCGAGCGCCCGCCCGACAACAAACTTCGCCCGGGAGAGCAGATTTTTTCAATATCGATATTCTAGCGTTTGCACGACAGCTGCCCCGTGCGAAATCGACACAGCCGCGCCGGTCCCCTCCCGAGTGTTCATTGCTACGCCGAAAAACACCTGTATTGCAGTTTGATTGTCGAGCGGAGACGTGTTATTTTCGTTATCGTGACAGTACGATGAATCGTGTCTCAAATAAAGTTCGATACGTAATAATCCATTTCTGAATTACTTTATCTTCAAAATCGAAAATACGTGCGAAAATAATCGGGTCGTGTTATTTCTTTTGATTCAATGAAAATTCGAGCTAATAATTCCGCGTCGATGTTAATTCGTTACTATACAATCTGTCCAAATATTTTGTTCGAATACGAATATTTGATACTTTGTATTCGATGAATGTAATACTGAATTTGCCAATCATTGTTTATTCATACCTGGAATCACGAAAACTTTAAAAGTCTTAATATTCCCCTGAATATCAAGTTGAGAAGAAGATGAATGAAATACGACCTAATTATTTTTTTATAATCTACGGAACGTACGTGAAACAGTATGCGCGTTTCGTGATAACTTTCCCTACCACATCGAAGGGTATAATTAGTTGAAAGTAATTCGCGTTCGTACATATACTCTCTTCTGTAATAATCGGGCAAACACGAATGTCATGAGGGTTGGAGACGAGCCGCGCACCCGTACGTCGCGAGTATATATCAGTTGGATCGTTGGAACGGGCACTGGATCCACGTCAAAACTGACGAACAATCGCGGCGGTAGATGGAGGACGGGACAATATCTGCAGGTCACTCGGTGGAGAAGTCGCGTAGGAAATCACGGGCTCATCAGAGCCCTGTGTATGTGTGTGTGTGTGTGTGTGTGTGTCTTTCCATCCGTCTCTCTCTGCTTCATCATGCTCTTTATCTCCGGTTCGCCGTAATCGCGAGGAGTCGGCGCTGCGGCAGTTCGATTCCAGGCGCTCTTCATTTTTCGCTCGCACAATTATCTCCACTCGGTTGCCGGCCGATGCTGATGAAAAGAGCGAGCGAGACGGGGTTGGGGGGACGAGGACGCGAGGGAAAAACCCGAGCGGATAAAGGAAAAGCCGGGGCTGAGGGGCACAGCTCGCGCGCGGACCACGAGAGGGACGCACAAAGGAGCGCGTGTACGTGTGCGCGGGAGAAAGAAACTCGAAACAAGAGATAAAACTAAGGCGGCGGCAGCTATATACACACGAACACACACACGTATAGGGGCCGAGAGACAAAGTTGGGCGCGCGAGTCGTCGATGAGGAGAGGAGAGGTCGACAAGGCGCGTCCGCTACTCGCGTAATATCATCATCGGCCCCGTCCTCCTCTCGTCGAATTGCGTCTCCCGGCTGTTCCACCGCGCCCCCGCTATTGGACATCTCCTACGTATATATGGGCAATTCTCTGTGGGATCGAACATGAAAAAATTTGATTTGGCTCAAAATTTTTTTGTAAGTTCTAGGGCATCAAGCCGATTTCCCAGAATTTTTTTAGATTTTTCCGAGCACTTTAACCCCCTTTAATAAATAGGCAAAGTTGCTGATTTTGCTGTTTTTGCATTTTCAGAGGCATTTTCAACCTTAATTTACACCCTGAAAATGACCTCTGAGGCAAAAAATGAATGGGACACTTTTTCCTGCAAATTGCCTGAATTTTATAGAAAAATTATCTCCAAGGTCATTGGAGCACATTAAGTACTCCACATTACCAATTGGAGCCTCTATTTTTGAACCCTGGGAGTTCGCTCGTCAAGCCCCACACCACATGGGTACTAAAAGTTGTCCCAACTCATACCACATACAGCCTATATAGTGAAAAAATGGGCCTGGACTCTGGAAGCTCCCAAAAAATTAATATATTAACTAAAATAGGGGTAAAAACAGGCTAAAATGACAATTCAAGGGGAGCCTTGTACCGCCAACACTTCCAATTTTTGCAAACACTTGTCTGTGGTATTATTACAATTATCCACTGTAAAAACTCACATTCTATCATACTAATACATATCCTGAGTTGTCAATATCATATTTATATAGATCAAGCATTACTATACTACTTGACGCCACCTTACTTTCAGTAGTTACATGTATTGATGGTCAATATATTGGCTCTATTGTGTTAAAATGTACAAGAAACTACTAATAAAGTACATTGTCATGAATTGCATTCACTCGATAAGAAAGATTAATCCAGAAAGTAAATTGTAAGCTGTGCATTACACGTACACCTTACAACACACTGGGCAGTGCATAGATATCATATGATTTTTTAATATCAACAAGAAAATGTTGAAGTTCACTAAACATGGGTAATATTCATGAATGTGGGACTCATGAAATCCACTCATATTGTATAAACTGCATAGCTAAGGTCCAAGCAGCTATCGCCGGATGGGCTCAAACTACAACCTCAAGTTATTTACTCATGAAAAAAGATAATATGAATCAATCCACTTGAAAGTATGATCACTAGATGCGCAATTTGATAAGGAATTCAAATATACATAGTTTGCCTGTGTTTAAATGACTTTATAAACCACTTTGTGAACGTTATACTTGCCTATACTGGAGATATATATGACCCATGTATGGCAAAGGTTAGGTTACCGACCATAGACTTTTAGACATGCAAAACTACTTTGGAAGCTCCAAACTCATTTCTGGACAGGCAAACTATATATATTTGAATTCCTTATCAAATTGCGCATCTAGTGATCATACTCTCAAGTGGATTGATTCATATTATCTATTTTCATGAGTAAATAACTCGAGGTTGTAGTTTGAGCCCATCCGGCGATAGCTGCTTGGACCTTAGCTATGCAGTTTATACAATATGAGTGGATTTCATGAGTCCCACATTCATGAATATTACCCATGTTTAGTGAACTTCAACATTTTCTTGTTGATATTAAAAAAATCATATGATATCTATGCACTGCCTAGTGTGTTATAAGGTGTACGTGTAATGCACAGCTTACAATTTACTTTCTGGATTAATCTTTCTTATCGAGTGAATGCAATTCATGACAATGTACTTTATTAGTAGTTTCTTGTACATTTTAACACAATAGAGCCAATATATTGACCATCAATACATGTAACTACTGAAAGTAAGGTGGCGTCAAGTAGTATAGTAATGCTTGATCTATATAAATATGATATTGACAACTCAGGATATGTATTAGTATGATAGAATGTGAGTTTTTACAGTGGATAATTGTAATAATACCACAGACAAGTGTTTGCAAAAATTGGAAGTGTTGGCGGTACAAGGCTCCCCTTGAATTGTCATTTTAGCCTGTTTTTACCCCTATTTTAGTTAATATATTAATTTTTTGGGAGCTTCCAGAGTCCAGGCCGATTTTTTCACTATATAGGCTGTATGTGGTATGAGTTGGGACAACTTTTAGTACCCATGTGGTGTGGGGCTTGACGAGCGAACTCCCAGGGTTCAAAAATAGAGGCTCCAATTGGTAATGTGGAGTACTTAATGTGCTCCAATGACCTTGGAGATAATTTTTCTATAAAATTCAGGCAATTTGCAGGAAAAAGTGTCCCATTCATTTTTTGCCTCAGAGGTCATTTTCAGGGTGTAAATTAAGGTTGAAAATGCCTCTGAAAATGCAAAAACAGCAAAATCAGCAACTTTGCCTATTTATTAAAGGGGGTTAAAGTGCTCGGAAAAATCTAAAAAAATTCTGGGAAATCGGCTTGATGCCCTAGAACTTACAAAAAAATTTTGAGCCAAATCAAATTTTTTCATGTTCGATCCCACAGAGAATTGCCCATATATACACACGCTCCTTTTGTTCCTCGATACTACTTGCCAGAGATGGAACGAATCGAGGAGTGCGCTACACAGCAGCCCAGTTTCTTCCGGTCACCATGTGCTCCTCCACCCTCCCCACCCGCGGATCTACACAGCTTTCGAGATTATATTGGTGTAGTAATATGCGCGCCTTGGCTAGCGGGAAAACGGACGATCAAAAAAGGGGGGGGGGGAATCGAGTTGGATGGTGTACCAGGTGCAATAATTTATATTGTCGAGAATTTGTATCAAATCGTGGACTCGTGTGCGAATTCCATGATGAGCGTGACCGATTGTTTGAAATCGCTCGATTCTCTGCCCCAATTCCTCCCTCTAGACATGTTTCATCACTGCAATCTCCCTAGCAGCTCCTCACGATTGCTCACAGTTTTCAACATTTCCAAATTCCGACGTGTTTGTACGTTCAATTTGAAAAGTTTATAGCTAGAATCATATCGCTCACGAATTTTCACGCGTAATTCAGGATGTTTCCGATAGATTTTCCCATTTTCTTCGCGAAAGTATTCTGAGGATTCGAGCAGTCCCGGTAAATATGCAAAAAATAACCCCGCGCTGAATTACTGTCTCTTCCGCGGTTCC
>JAJGQD010000272.1:0-24822 GCA_020882685.1 Aphelinus atriplicis
TACTGGCGGTGGCGCTTGCTCTCGGACTTGCGGGTAGAAGCTAACAAATCGCTGAGTAGTTGTTGCCTGTCGAGCGTGCAGTCTGTTGGGATGCTCCCCATAGCGTTGTTGTCGTACAGGGGCGGGTGTTGAGCTGGCTGCTCCGATCGGTGGTGGGTTTTGTGTTGCCCAATGTGCGTTCGTGTGGGTTCGCACATTTTTCTCCGTTACGGGCAGTGTGGTTGTCGCTGACTGGAACAGTCCTACAATAGTTGGCGTCAAGTCCATTTGGTCCTCTCCTGACCCATCGAACTGTTTGACGTTTTCGGTTGGAGCTTGGACTGTGTTAGCGAACTGGTATGGCTGATGTTCTGGTCGTACCGGCGCCACCGGCCAGTTCAATTCGTCAATGACTGGATCCCATGCAAAGTACTCAAACTGTTGACGAAGGAAGAAGCGCACGTACCCGTCTTTCAGAGTGGCACTCGTTCCCATGGTGTTCAAATTAATTTCTCCCACAAGTTGTTGGAGCTGTGCCAGAGTCATGCTTCGCAGTTGTTGGGCCAACTGAAAATCCACATTCGAGATACTTCTGTGCAAGATCACCGAATCTGACAGTGGGAAATCCAGTGGTTGATGAACTGTACCTGCCGTGTTCATGCTGACATTTTTTTGCTCATATTAGATAAATTAAGGGATTCCAGGCAAATTAAAGGATGCAATGGAACTGCAAGCTCTATCGGTAGCTTTCTCTGGTGCCAGGGAACATACCTGTATAGTTTTGCTGAAACTCATGACCTGAAGGCCTGATAACTTCAATGTGAAATACAACATGAACCTTATACATTGGAACTAACAAGTAGTGAATTGTGAGGTGACATATTGAAATGAATAATAAAAAAGGATATTGGACTAGTTTCAAAACATGTATGATCTTCTTCAAGGTATCGAATAGGGGTATGTTCATGTACCTTGGAAAGTCAAAAATTAGTGGGCGAACAGAGCCAAACTGGCTAACATGTTTCATCGATAGAATAGCCAAACCGTATAAAGGATTTTGATATGATTAACAATTGTTCTTCATAATCTTCTTATAACTTTTTATATTATGTTTCATAATCTTTATAATCGTTATTCTTTGAGAGATTAAAATTTTGAGTGCATATATAATTTCCATATACATGCAAATAAAAATATGAAAATATGAATACATATGAATAAATAAATGAATTATAATATGTATATTCATAAGTGTGTGTGTTTGTATGTATGTATTTATACATACATACATATATATACAGGGTGTCCCAGAAAGTTCGTCGAGGGAGAAAATGAGTAAAAGAGACTGATGCAATGATTCGATTCGTCCTAAAAGCCATAGGTAAAATGTTGATAGTTTCTTTGCAATTGACAATCAAAGTTTGACTATATGCTAAGAATGACCGAATGCAAAATGCTACATTTCTATGTGCACGGCGAGGATTAGGACCATTGGCCTTAATCCGGTGCGTGCCGACTGCGATACTATGAGGGATTTTACTTGGGGAAGATTCGTTAGATATCATAAATTGACCGTGAAGTCTGCGCACTGTTTAACATTTCAACACGACCGTTGTTTACCGCCCTAGCAATCGTTGCTGAGGGGATGGAAAATTTACGTAAGTTTCAATTCCAGTATTTTCAATTGCACAGGATACAAAATCTCCGTTTTACCCATAGCAACCAGCAAAACAGTTTTAAGTCACACTCGGTGGCCAAGGACACCGAATTGTCATATTTGCTCCTTAGCAACTGTTGTTTACCTCCCACACGGAGAGCCCTCTGCGACATGAATCCTGTTACACTATATAGCCACACGAATCTTTGCACGCAGAGTCACGAGGGGGCGCACCGAGTACAGTTTTTCTTTAACCATACGTGCGTGTAACAGAATTTCTGTTAAACTCTCCGTGCGTATATATATATATACAGGGTGTCCCAGTAAGTTCGCTGAGGGAGAAAATGAGTAAAAGAGACTGATGCAATGATTCGATTCATCCGAAAAGCTATAGGTAAAATGTTGATAGTTTCTTTGCAATTGACAATCAAAGATTGACGAATGAGGTCTCAGCTTTACCAGAATTTTGACTCCAAGGCGGAGCCTGTGTCTTGTACAAAAGAAAGAGGAGGGACTGAGCCAGTCCTCGGAAAATGACTTGGGTCCCTTTTTTGCGTGGGTTGACCTATATTTCTCTTCCGACCGAAGGCAAGCTGTACTATTTGGAAATTCTCAGCCAAGGTTTTCATAATCACATGTTTCTCCCAGAACAAATTTCACTGACACTAATAATTAACTCGGATCCATTTTTTTGTCTTGAAAAGTCACTCATCTATTTCTCTTGAGATCAGATATAAGTTCATACATTTACATATCGAATGGTGTATTAAAAATATTAAGTACTAGTGGATTCAGTGTAAAGACTTTTATTTACTCAACAAAACGTGAAATTATTCGTATTTCCAAATAGCTTAATATTAATATGAATTTTTCATATATCTATAAACTTATAATACAAACATTGATAATAGGTGCTCAAAATGACGACCTTCGGCTTCAATACATAAAAAAACTGGATTGCACGGTAACCCAAGGATTAAATAATATCTCACGCGCTATTCATCAATGACTACGGCATGGGTAAGAGGTTAAATTATGATCTCGTAGCTGGCACCGCGGCCAGATGCAGCCAGATGGGGCCGTTCGAGCACAAGCCGGACTGCCGTTGTCATACCACGGGCAGTCCCGAGAGCCGAAGGAACTGCCCTCACTGCACTGAGCCCAAGACCCTTTTTTATTGTTCTTAGCACATCGAAATCGCAAAGCGCTAGAATACTGCGAACTTAATTTTTCAAATTGATTGATCAGTGATTGTTTTTCCTGATCAAAACGAACTTTGAACAAAAAAAATCCGACAATATTTGCTCTTTTGACTGAATTACGGAGATTAAGTAATAAACGACCTATATTGTCATAAGTTATAGATACGAGAATATTCGCATCGACTTCCAATATTTAATCGTAATTATCGAAGATTTTATGAAAAGATATATGTACAAAAAGGGTAATTTTCGAATCTCGATTTTTAGATTTGATCCTATCAAAGTTGATTAGCTTTAGTTTAGGTTGATATGGAGACGAGATTCAAACATATTCTTATAACTTATGAATACCAAGATCTGTTCATCAACTCTCAATCGTTGATCGTGATTGTTGAAGAATTTATCAAGAAAAAACGCGTACTCTAGTGCGAGAAGTTGGCGGTTCAAAACATTCAAAAGAACAAATATTGTCGGATTTTTACCGCTCAAAGTTGGTTTTGATCAGGAAAAAAAATCACTGATCAATAAATTTGGAAAATTAAGTTTGCAGAATTTTACCATTTTTCGATTGAGATGCGCTGAAAGCCATAAAAAAAGGTTTTGGGCTTGGATCTGTGAGGGTCGTTACCTGGCTCTCGGGACTGGTGAGAGGAAAGATCCCTCCCGCAGCCGCTCCATTCAAAATCTATGTGAAAGAAATTAACACGGCAGGGATATTTGCCCAGTTCTAAGTGACGTGCATAATATACGGATTTGGCGAGTCCCTCGGCCAGGTATACCTGGTATGTATACATACGATTCCACAATTGCTCATTTCATTTCTCAAACAGTTTGCGTATTAGTGGTTATGCATGGTGCATTTATCGTCACTGATTTCTTACGAAAAGTCCTTCGTTCGTTATTTATTCCATGTGAATATCTCAAATGAATCTTCGTAACGATCGAATATTACGAACTCGAATTATTAATATGAACCGACTTTCGTGAGTTATATTTCATTCAACTAAAAATAAAAAATTAATGAGATGAGATACTTGTTGACAGTGAATGTATGATACGATAAATTTTGTTCTGGGAGAAACATGTGATTATGAAAACCTTGACTGAGAATTGCCAAATAGTACAGCTTGCCTTCGGCCGGAAGGGATATATAGGTCAACCCACGCAAAAAAGGGACCCAGGTCATTTTCCGAGGACTGGCTCAGTCTCTCCTCTTTCTTTTGTACAAGACACAGGCTCCGCCTTGGAGTCAAAATTCTGGTAAAGCTGAGACCTCATTCGTCAATCTTTGATTGTCAATTGCAAAGAAACTATCAACATTTTACCTATAGCTTTTCGGATGAATCGAATCATTGCATCAGTCTCTTTTACTCATTTTCTCCCTCAGCGAACTTACTGGGACACCCTGTATATATATATATACGCACGGAGAGTTTAACAGAAATTCTGTTACACGCACGTATGGTTAAAGAAAAACTGTACTCGGTGCGCCCCCTCGTGACTCTGCGTGCAAAGATTCGTGTGGCTATATAGTGTAACAGGATTCATGTCGCAGAGGGCTCTCCGTGTGGGAGGTAAACAACAGTTGCTAAGGAGCAAATATGACAATTCGGTGTCCTTGGCCACCGAGTGTGACTTAAAACTGTTTTGCTGGTTGCTATGGGTAAAACGGAGATTTTGTATCCTGTGCAATTGAAAATACTGGAATTGAAACTTACGTAAATTTTCCATCCCCTCAGCAACGATTGCTAGGGCGGTAAACAACGGTCGTGTTGAAATGTTAAACAGTGCGCAGACTTCACGGTCAATTTATGATATCTAACGAATCTTCCCCAAGTAAAATCCCTCATAGTATCGCAGTCAGCACGCACCGGATTAAGGCCAATGGTCCTAATCCTCGCCGTGCACATAGAAACGTAGCATTTTGCATTCGGTCATTCTTAGCCCGATACCGGATTAACGATAATGAGTTTGCTCCTCGTCGCTCGCAATAAAGGTGCAGGGCTTCTCGCACTCGGTAATTCACATCTTCATACATGATTCAGAGCAATTTGTATTCTTTCCCTAAAATTTGAAGCTTTTCCTTTCCTCGGTACGATAGACCACACCTTCAAATTCCACCGGCCAATCAACAAAGCTTGACCCATCTCGCTAAGCGTCGCCTAGAAGTCATTTGTTAAGCTGCAGCGGCAGCTCGCGCCAGATATGTTTGAACTGTTGTACCGATGACTTCTTCTGTGCGGCGTTCACTCGCCAGAGATCGTCAATATGTAGTGATACAATAAAGACATACATTAAATTGACTACATTAGTGCTTTCTACAAAATAAATACACGGCTTGTGACAGCAATCCGTGTGGATTTAAGCAGCCCTCTGGAGGTGCGGACGCCACTGCTTTATCCCAACAAAACATGGTCCTTCGAAACCGAATCAGAAATCGAATTGAACCAAAGTGAAAGTGAATCTGAATCTGATTGCAATTGTTGTTAAATGCAAAGTAGAATAGAATCAAAATCGAATCAAACACACGGTTGTCGTGAGTGATAATATCGCAAAGTTTAATTTGCACGTTTCTTTAATCTCAAGAAGCAGAATCATCGTCCCATACGAGGCACAAGTGAATCGAATACATCCGGAGGCATAAATTGAATTGAACTGAACTGAATTCTGGATCATCCAAATGAAAAACTCAATCGAACGCTGAAAAGCCTGAATAGTGAAGTGAAGCAAATATTGCGTAGTCGAAACAACGAATAAAACCGCTGCCAAGTGCCTCAGCAGTATGCTTTCTCAAAGTATTGCCATTGAACCTCAACTTGCATTAATCACCACTCTTTGAGAAAGCAAAATGAACCTCTAACTCATTTCCTCCACTCCATAGTAACGGTTGCTAAGGACGTAAACAGCGGTTGCTATGGTAAATATCCGAGCTTCGGTGTTCTTACTTCTTAGTCGTCAACAGTTCCGAAAATGGACCTCCAACAGACTTTTCCCACTCCATAGTAATGGTTGCTAAGGACGTAAACAATGGTTGCTATGGTAAATATCCGAGCTTCGGTGTTCTTACTTCTTAGTCTTCAACAGTTCCGAAAATGGACCTCAAACTGACTTCTTCCACTCCATATTAACGGTTGCTAAGGACGTAAACAATGGTTGCTATGGTAAATGTCTGAGCTTCGATGTTCTTACTTCTTAGTCATCTACAGTTTCAAAAATGAACCTCCAACTGACTTTTCCCATTCCCTAGTTACGGTTGCAAGGGATATAAACACCGGTTGCTAGAGACATCAACAATGGTTTATACGGGAAAGGTCTCTTTGATTGTTATAGAATCCCATGAATATACAAACCCAAATGATCATTTATCATGAATTATATGGGAACTTATCGAAAACACGCTAGCAACGGTTGCCATGGAAATAAACAACGGATGTTGCTGAACACCGAACTCGGTTTACATCTGCCGGAGACCGACCTGTGTGCAAAATTTCAGGACGATCGGACTATTCCTTCGAAAATTATTTTACGACAAAAAAAAGTCAGTCTGAAGCTGAATTTTGTATCTCCATAGCAACGGTTGCTAGGAGAATAAACAATGGTTGTTCCAAAATGAATGTCTCATCGATTCTCATCGATCGTCGCAAGAATTGGAGACCCATCGTGCATTGATGATGATTTTTGGAGCTTTTATCAAAAACACGTTAGCAACGGTTGCTAGAGAAACAAACAACGGAATTGGCTGAGAATTGAACTTGACCGAGATTTTGTGGCGACTAACCTGTGTGCAAAGTTTCAGGACGATCGGACAATTCCTTCGAGAGTTATCGTACGACAAAAAAGTGCACATACGTACATACATACAGACATTCTTAGATTTCTATGTTTTTCGACCCGTAGATTACGAAAATCGAGGTTCCGAAGTCCGATTCGGTGGGTCGATTTTTACCCTGTTACGAAGCTTTCTCTTTGAGAAAGCAAAATCCAGCAACGAATAATGAGTGACTGTGAATAATCTTGAATATCCAACAAACATTGAATAACAAGAAGGGCGTTTGGCAATCAGGCGCTACGACATCCCTGGATCCACGTCGAGAGAGAAAAGCAACAAATTAATAATCACAGCGCAATCCAAACAATCATCTCGGCGAGCTCCAGCAACCTGTACAGCGACGTCCACGAGCAACGGCAACGATCGAAGCAAGCGACCATAATATATTGTAAAACGAGTAAGTTTGCAAAATCATCCCTGTTTCCGAACATCCCATCCCCCAAGCTTTGATCCAACGAGTAAGTCACGCGTTCGAACCCGTAAATTAATTTTCTGATCCAAAATGTTGGAGTTAACCGAATTAAAAAAGCAGCGTGCGTTGTGTAAGACTAAACTCACCAATTAGTAACTTTATTTCGGAAGAAAGCCACACTCAAAGATTTACTGAAATTCAAATACGAATGGATCAATTTATCAAGCTCAAACTTTTAAAGCATTTTGAATTACTACAAGATAAAATAGACGAATTAACCAAAAAAACAGAATCAGATTATGACGAATTCGAGAATTCATATTACGAGACTTTAGCCCGC
Organism: Aphelinus atriplicis; assembly: GCA_020882685.1. Classification (NCBI taxonomy): domain Eukaryota; kingdom Metazoa; phylum Arthropoda; class Insecta; order Hymenoptera; family Aphelinidae; genus Aphelinus; species Aphelinus atriplicis. Next base: position 7,420 of record JAJGQD010000272.1, read on the forward strand.
GCTCAAGACTTGCTTGATAAGAGAGACAATTTGAATGTACAAAGCGGAATCACACCTACAAGCGTCATTGAGCAAGATGTTGCACCCCACGTGGACAACATGATACAATTACCCAGAATCAGTCTCTCAGAATTTGACGGAAAGTACGACGAATGGTTGGATTTCCACAATCAATTCAAGTCGGTAGTTCATGCCAACCAGCGTCTCACAGGCATCCAAAAATTTCATTATCTTCGATCATGCTTGAAAGGAGAGGCCAGCCAGATAATCAGTGCGTTGGAGGTCTCCAACAAAAATTATCACGAGGCGTGGGGGCCCTTGAAACTCAGTATGCCAACGGAATTGCCCGCGGTCGGCAAAGAATCATCGGTTGAACTCAGAAAATTGATCAATACTACTCGTGCTCATTTACGTGCGTTGAAATCGTTAGGGGAATCTGTAGTGTAACGGTCAAAACGCATAAGTATGAGCGGATGAGTACGTTTACGAATAGGAGTAAGATTCGTCATGTCCGAGTTGGCCGTGGGGTAGAGTACGAGCTTTATGATCTCGCGGACCGGGTTCGATTCCCGCTCAAGGCGAATATTTTCTTTCTGGAGGAAATAAAATTTCCTAGGTGATCGACCTAAGTAAAGTAGATCAAATCGGAAAGGGAAGCGAAAAGTCAAAAGAGGGCGCGATAATCGAAAAATAAAAGTACGAAATTCGAGATTCGAATTTACCGCGAAAAGATCATTCATTGGAAGGGAAAGGGAACGGACCATGGAAGGAGGTGACGCGCAGAACGAGTCCTGCGCAATAGAGGTGGTGGGAGATGACGCCGAATATCCCTTCCATCTTTCAATGGGTATAAATAGGGCTCCCGGAGAGGACTCGGTCACTTGATCCAGAACCACAATCGAGAGAAGACATCAGAGGAATTCCAGCGTTAGATTAACACGAAGCAAGGTATAAGGGTAACATAACCTCCTTACAATATCCTAATCCTTGACAGACTTCCATCACCAGAGTAGTTGATTGTCGGGGTGGCCCGCAATCAATGAACAAGTGACTCTCTCATTCTATCATTCGGAGTATAAGTCCCGGGGACATAGTTCGAAATGAATGATAGAAGCTCACTCATCCCGTTGAACGCGATACTTGGAATTACGCAACCAAAATATCAGAGTAGGTGTTAGCCAGGGTGTCCTGCTAAGACTGAAACGATAGCGGCATGGCCAACTAGAGTAGGAGACATAGATCTCCGTTTGAAAAGGTTGAAAATAATTCTAAGTTGAGTGAGCGATTAACAAATGGTGTGGTGAATTTCCGACTAACTTTGAATGTTCAAACTGTTGGAAACCTATCCCGTAGAATTTCCTACATCTAGCACGAACGAGAAAATAATCAGAAACGGATGACATGGATTCTGAGAAACGTGGGAAAACCAAATGAATCTATTTACCTTTACCTATCGGATGAACAGAGTAGAATACGAAAACTTCATACGATAAATATTGGATTGATTCATTTGGGGCAATCACAACAAATACCTGAGGACCTGGCATTATGACCAGTGTTAAATAATGTTAATCTTTTGTCAAAGTTAAGTATCTGTACAATTCCCAACGAGGAGTAAGCAATGAAAGCCGTTGAGAATTGTCTGGATTCGGACTTAGTAAAAAGATATTAGTCCGTGTAATCCGGAATCGTATGATGACGCTATCACTCGTTGGTTGGAAGGAGTAGGAAACGAAAGCTCCAAGTATCGATGAATAGATAGTCATTCCGTTCTTGATCCGTTACTTTGAGTCATTGATAAATCAGTTATTTCAATTTTTATTTAACGTAAAGTCAATTTCTTTTGAAACAAATAAAGTCAAATCGATGAATTTAGAGTCATAAGTTTAGCATGTATTTTATAGGAAATAAATATTTCGTTGAATGATAAATATACTGTGATTTATGTGTTTCAATTTAACCTCTCATACGATCATCACTGCGTACCTATGTAATTTTAAGACAACGAATCCTGATCCTGCTGTTCCAGATCGGACTCATTGCACCGTGTAGTCCGCAACGAGGATTAGTTAAGACGCTTACTTTTAAATATTAGCGATAATAATTAAGTAGGCGTTTCAGTAGATCATTGGGACAGCCTATTAATTTACGTATTAACTTCAAAATTGGATCGCAATTCACATAGAGAATGGGAAAAGTCACTCACTGGAAAGGAAATGCCTCGGTTTGAGGTACTAATCAAATTTTTGGGAAATAGGTGCCAAATTCTACAAGTAACGGCAGTGACCGTCAGTTCAAATCATTCTAATGCGCTTGATAATCAGAAAAAATTTGCACTTATGCCAAATAAACGCCAATCTTTTGCGACAACAAATCCCGACGAAACGTGTGTAATTTTCTCGAAAGAGCATTTTTTGTACCAGTGTAAGGAATTTCAAAAAATGAGCGTAAAAGAGAGTGTGAACCAGATAATAGAACATAAACTATGTTTTAACTGCTTTAGACCGGGCCACCGAAATGACCAATGCAGATCGTCGCACTGCCGAAAATGTGCGAAAAGGCATCACACGATGTTGCATTATGACGAGAAGCGCAGTACGTATAGTGCCATCGAGCAAACGGAAGATACCAAGCCGTCATCCGATAGTTCGGAATTAAAATCATTCAGCTCTTTCATTTCCACACAAGTGTTGTTATCCACAGCAGTCGTAAACATCAAATCAAAGAATGGCAAGGTTGCTCAAGCTCGTGTCTTGCTGAACAGTGGATCACAATCTCATTTTATAACTAAGAAACTCGCACAAACGTTACAATCACCTCTCGAACGAGTAAATATTCCAGTGGAAGGTTTAAGCCAAGTCGAGACACGCGTAAAATACTCCACGCACGCGGAATTACTTTCAAGATGTGAAAATTATGCAAATAAAGTAGAGTTTTTCGTCATTGAGAGAATCTGTGATCGATTACCGAACAAATTCATGAATCAACGTGACTTTTTAATACCTTCAAATCTCCCGCTTGCTGACCCGGAGTTTCATAAACCCAATAGAGTATACGTATTATTGGGAGCAGAATTGTCCTATGATTTGTTATGCGTAGGACAGATCAAAATCTCGGGACATTCGGTAAAACTGCAGAAGACTAAGTTAGGCTGGATAATCCCGGGAAAAATCGGCAATGACCGGACAAGCCTGGAGCCGGAGCGATGCATGCTAAGCATAGACACAATACAGAAGTACATGACAAAATTTTGGATCACTGGGATCACAAGAGATACATAATTCTACTCGCATTATTGTACCTTGATAACTGTGTCTTATCTTCATTCCTAAAAACATTTATCTTAAGACAAAATTAGTGAGTTCACAAAACCAGCACAAGCGTGGTTGATAGATATTATACCTTGGTTACCTGGTTGGAAAAGTTGATCTCGTCCCAAATGACAATATGTCATCTGAGACGTATTTATTTCCATAAACTGCACTGCACTTTCTCTATCGATCACTATCTATTATTGACACTAGATAGTACAACACATTTCATCCTGAAACACCCGTAGAAAGACTCAATAACATGTATTATCACCGCCGTATTTGATAATTAATAATTAATTCAATGGCCATAGGGCCTAGAGTATGATGAAAATATGAAGTTCACACGAGGTGGTGAAGGTCGTGTGCGCGGGATGGGAACTTTGACTGGGAACGGTGTTGCAAATGAAAATAACAGGTTCTGATGAACACTATGTTTATTAATAATTAATAAGGGAAGATTCTACACATGAGGCGACGAGCCTCGGGTTAAGTCTCGCGGGCCGGATCGAGAGAGAGAGCATAGAACACGTGTTGGCCGAGAAAAAGAGAGATGGCGATCGGAGGCGGCACTTACTCGGCGTTGCGATCACGGCTTGCTCCGGTTTTTGGCAGTGCTCGTCCGCAGGTCGGCTCCTGGTGCAAGGACGGTGAACTCGGCGACGGCGGGGAAGTCGGGTGTCGTTTCCTAGGGCCGCGATATCACCTAGGGTGATCTCTTATTCAGACGGCACGTGTTGTTGCGCGCGCGGGCCGGCATAAAACTGTCGAGCTTTCACCGCCGGCCGAGTCGACTTCGGCTATCTCCGACTGACGTCACGCGGTGGGATACTCGGACTTCGTTCGCGGCGCGGTTTCTCTCTTTTATGTATCATTCAAATAGAGTAAAACATTGAATAAATGGGAAAAAGTCACGGTTCTTCACTTTTTTTTCTATGCTTGGATATTGAAGCAATAGCAGCATGTCAGCACGTCCAAGTTATTCTTGTGAAAGAGGCTCTGGATTATTTTGTAGGAATCCAAATGAATGAATAGATCAAATATAATTGGTACACAATTCATTTCAAGTAGAAAATCAATCATTGGTATGGTGATGTCAAACTTCCACTATGGTTTTGCTCTTAAATTCAGAGGACTCAAGGGATCAATTTACGAAGACATATGTTATAAAATCACAGAGTAGAAATTTCCCCAGTTTTCTATCACTATGAAAGGAAAATAATACTGTTGATTGGAGTAAATTCTTCATGATATCATCAATGTCCCCATGACATTCGAATTCGTTATATCTGATCATGCCTTTGGATATTTTTATGATGGATATCTATCTATTTTTTCAGAACATATGGCACACGGTGTGCTAAATGCGGTAGAAGTGTTGGTTCTGGTGACTGGGTGAGACGTGCTCGAGAGAGAGTTTATCATTTAGCTTGCTTCGCTTGTGATGCTTGTTCTCGTCAGCTTTCGACGGGTGAACAGTTTGCATTGATTGACGCCAAATTGTTATGTAGAGCTCACTATCTAGATGCTATTGAAGGAAATAATACGTCATCTTCTGAAGACTGTGACTCTGAACATGGATGTCGAGGGAATAAAACTAAACGAGTACGCACCACATTTACTGAAGAACAATTATCCATTCTCCAAGCGAACTTTCAATTAGATAGTAATCCAGATGGACAAGATTTGGAAAGGATTGCTCATGTCACAGGTCTCAGTAAAAGAGTAACTCAAGTTTGGTTTCAGAATTCTAGAGCAAGACAGAAGAAACATAGTATTAGAATAAAACCACAAAATGATTGGTGAATTAATCCTCTTTCAGTGTTCAATAAAACAGTACTGCTTCCTGAACTAGTTTTCTCTATATGGTAGTGAATATTTTTTTCCTAAAGACGTAAAATGATTCAAATTCCATTATATATTCCATTGTATGTGAAGTTGGTTGGTTCTCTAGTTGACTATGATGATCATGTCATTCTAATGGGAGCGTCAAAAATAAGTTCATTAATTTCGTGCAACTAATAAATCGGCACCGTCCAACATGGAGATTCATACGATGATATCACATGATGACGTTACAAATGTATTTTAAATCACTTCCGAAGGAACGAAATAATTTTTCACGCTTCCATATATTTCTATTCTATATTTCGAGATAATATCAAGAATAATAGCTGCTTTGCATGGCAATTATAGTATTGCCCCAGATCGTAGAATCTATCGCAAGAGTATTATATATAAAGCACCACGTTCCGCCGCAACTACAAGAGGTAATATGTCTTTGACGCTCGGGTATCATAGCCTTCCGTCATCTATTCGTGATATAAGAAGTCATAACTCCTTGTTCGAGTCTCTTGGAGCTACGTCCCTCGAAATATTTTGATAAGCCTTTATTTCTACATAGTCATACGTGCTCATTCGCGTTGTGAAAATAGAAACAAAATTCGAATCCGAATTGAAAACATTGTTGAGACAGAAAAATTTAACCCATTAAGGCCCATGGCCAGACGAGCGGAAATACAATAAAACTAATTATTAGATCGCATGCTTTTTTGAAAGAAAAATACCCGTATTTTTCTTTTTCCATTTCCATTGTTGAAACAATAATTATTTAAACAAATTGCATCCAAAGTCGTAAATTCAAGAAACTAATGGTGCCAATCGATTCTAGAGAAAAAACCAAGAAAAAAAGATGGAATACATTTTTTCAATTTGAGGCTTATTTTTTTGGCAATCGCGTTATAAACGATTGGAATTCATTAAAACCGACAGAAAGTAGCTTCGACCCATGCCTACGCTATCACCATGGGATGAAAACTGATTGCGAAATCGCGTGCGTTTTTGAAAAAAAATACCCCTAAATAATTACTTTTTAACGTCCACATATTTTCAAACGACGAATAAATTCGGGCTTGGTGGACTATCCCAAAGTGATATTGCGAGAAAAAAATTCCACGCTCCCCGGGCTGGATTTGAAACAGCGACCTCCTGATCTCCGGTCATTTGCGTTATCCACTACGCCACCGGGAAAACGGCAGCTCTCCACATCCCTGGAGAATGAATTCATTTTCTCGCAATATCACCTATATACACGATCAAATTCGATCGCTTGAATCTGTACTCAATGTAATTCAATGTTTAAATAATAATTATTCAAACAAATTGCACCCAAAGTCGTAAATTCGAAAACCTAATGGTGCTGATCGATTCTAGAGAAAAAATAAAGAAAAAAGGTGAAATACATTTTTTCAATTTGAGGCTTATTTTTAAAGTAAAACCGACCGATTTAATTAAGTAAAACCGACAAAAAGTGGCTTTGGCCCATGCCTACGCTATCACACAGAGAGAAGTCATGCACATCAGACGTGCGGTAAAGCAGAGAGCTATCGTGCATCCATTCTGCGCGATATACGCGCAGAAACGACACCTCAGATGCGCATCACTGCACATTCGTGCGCTCCACGTATTTTTTCTTGGACAAGTTCACCCTGGACATAAACGGTGTCCAGGTAGTCAGGGTACCCGATGACGCCGTTATAATTATTTACAATAATTATTTAAACAAATTGCACCCAAAGTCGTTAATTCGGAAAACTAATGGTGCCAATCGATTCTGGAAAAAAATCCGAGAAGAAAAGTAAGAATACATTTTTTTGATTCGAGGCTCATGTCTCTTACAATCACGTTATAAACAAATGGAATCCAGTGATATCAGGGAAGTCGATCCAAAATTGTCTTTTGTGCAGTATCACTGCAAATTTCTTCTCCTTCTCTTGTGCTCTTCATTGTGTACATTGCATATGTTTACCTTGCATTCTTGGCATATTCGATTTGTTCTTGTTCGACAATCATCCATACTACATCTGCGTAGTAAACCAATAGTTATCGTGTGATTTTTAACAATTGCATTTCTTAGATTTTTAAACAATCTCGATGTACTCTTTTCACTGTCCCGCTTTGATGCACGTCTTGAGAAACTTTGCAAATAATACTCAGCCACTTCTTGCACAATATCTCTCGATCCTTTTTTTTGATCTGGATGAATTTTGTTCCAAATAACAGTTGCATTGGCTAAATAAGCTCGTATCAATCTCATGAAAAGACACCACGTCCATTTGTCCATTTTTTACTCCGACTGGAGGGCATGAGTGCATTACAATGCTGATCGTGAAGATCGACTCCACCCATGTATTTATTATATGTAGAAAATGCTTGAGGAAATAAAACAGTTCGTTTCTGTTTTTCACAGTATCTTTGCATTGTAACATTCGGCTCAACACCGAATTTTGTAGATAGAATAGATACTGGCTTAGGATCCATGACCATAATATGATTTAATTTTGAATTCTCATCATGAAAACAAATACACGTGCCTCGTTCTGATTTTTTCGGTATTTCAATTCGACTTTTCACTCTGTTTGATCGCACTGTACCTGTAGCTTGCAAACCTATTCTTTCTAAATGGATCATAAGATCAGGGATGTGAAAAAGTTGTCAAAAGTTACGTGATATTTTAGCAAATTTTCTTTCGAACAAGTCAAAAGTAGGTTTTCAAGCATTTTCAAAACAACTCTTGATCCCAAAGAAATTGATTGCAGAGCTACAGGGTTCATTTCATTTACTGAAGCACCTGTATAAATATCGACGTCATAAATGTATCCTTCATCAGAACACATAGCCCACTGTTTGATTCTAAACCTTATGGGTTTATTCCGAATATATTGTTTCACTCCCAAATCTCCCTTCTTGGGTTTGTTACGAGGGGGCGCTCCACGTATTTTCTCTTGGACGGGTTGACCCTGGACCCAAACGGTGTCCAGGTTGTCAGGGTACCCGATGACGACGTTCCACGGGTGCGCTCCTGGTATTTTTCGTCGGAGTACCTGACCCTGGACCTTAACGATGTCCAAATTGTCAGGGTACCCGATGACGCCGTTCCACGAGTGCGCTCCTGGTATTTTTCATTTGAGTACCTGACCCTGGATCCGAACGATGTCCAGGTAGTCAGGGTACCCGATGACGCCGTTCAACGGGTGCGCTCCTGGAGTTTTTGCTTGAGGAAGCTCACCTTGGACCCGGACGATGTCCAGGTGATCAGGGTACCCGATGACGGTGTTCCAAGGGTGCGCTCCTGGTATTTTTCGATGGAGTACCTGACCCTGGACCCAAACGATGTTCAGGTAGTCAGGGTACCCGATGACGCCGTTCAACGGGTGCGCTCCTGGTATTTTTCGTTGGAGTACCTGACTCTGGACCCGAACGATGTCCAGGTAGTCCGGGTACCTGAAAAACTCCAGGAGCGCATCCTTGGAACACCGTCATCGGGTACCCTGACAACCTGGACATCGTTCGGGTCCAGAGTCAGGTACTCCAACGAAAAATACCAGGAGCGCACCCGTGGAACGGCGTCATCGGGTACCCTGACTATCTGGACACCGTTTATGTCCAGGGTCAACTTGTCCAAGAAAAAATACGTGGAGCGCACCCTCGTAACAAACCCAAGCAGGTTGCTCTAGAACTGTGCACGCAGGATACGCAGAAATGACCGGCGAAAGACGTCCACGCTCCCATGCACGACGAATGTGCAGTGATGCGCATCTGAGGTGTCGTTTCTGCGCGTATATCGCGCAGAATGGATGCACGATAGCTCTCTGCTTTACCGCACGTCTGATGTGCATGACTTCTCTCTGTGTGATAGCGTAGGCATGGGCCAAAGCCACTTTTTGTCGGTTTTACTTAATTAAATCGGTCGGTTTTACTTTAAAAATAAGCCTCAAATTGAAAAAATGTATTTCACCTTTTTTCTTGGTTTTTTCTCTAGAATCGATTGGCACCATTAGTTTTTTGAATTTACGACTTTGGATGCAATTTGTTTGAATAGTTATTGTTTAAACAATGTGAATGGAAAAAGAAAAAAAATGGTTATTTTTCTCTAAAAAAGCACGCGATCCAATAATTAGTTTTATGGTATCTCCGCTGGTCTGGCCATGGGCCTTAATGGGTTAATCAATCGATGAAATTATTATTTTTTCTCATTAATGACCAGATTTAATCGATTATTTTGATTGTTTCATTTTGATGAACTATTTACTGATACGTAAATTATAAATTATAAACTACCCTTCTAACTACTGCAACGTGGTGCTATTTACTCTACTTACTCGTTCCTACGAGTACCCGAAAGCGAATCAATGTTACGATACTTGCTCGTATCTCGGCCATTTGTGTAGCCCCTCGCCGTCTGGGTATGTCCCCAGGCTGGTACGGTGTGAAGGGGAAGCACACCGATTGTTAAATGGAGTGAGGGAGAAATCGGGGAGGGGGGAGGGGAAACCTTCTGGAGGTTTCCCAGGTCACTTGGCGAGAGGAAAGATTCGGCAAAAAGGCGAGATCGTGAGTCGTCGATGAAAACGCGTGACCCTATCTCCAATATAGTAAATGGAACCTCTTTATTGAGGGAAGCAGAATAAATATACAATGCGTCGTGACTCGCCGCCATCGAGCCGCTGCTTGGCGGAGTTGTTATGCGCTCGTGTACGCAGAGGGCCACCTAACCGTCGTTGTGGGGTATTCGCTCGCACGCGATATAAAATGTGCGATTTACAGATCGTTGGGCTCGTCAGTCGGGTCTCACAATCAGCACCGATACTCGCCGAACATTTCTGCATAATTGTAATATGACTATTTTAATATGTAATATGATATACTAATTCATAATTGTAATATGACTGCGAAAGACAAATCTCCTGGTTGACCGGGGGCCGTTTCCTCAGGCAGTTTCTCATGTCCCCTAAGTAAATCCGAATAAACGTACGTATATGAAAGGAAATGGGTTAAGGAACATTTCCCTATACACGTATATTTCCTTATACGAGTAATGGAGTATTATTATTGTTGAAGATTTACCTTATACGTATATGAAAGGAAATGCTGCAAGCGTAGTTCGGTGTTTGCAAATTTTGGTTCCTTTTCATCCATCATAGGGTCGACTTTCTCCTCGCTCGTCTTCCGATGTGCTTTCTGGGTGACGTCGTAAAGTAAGACGCCTGGCACAAAGAAATGCAAGCAGTTTGGGCACTGTACTCTCCGGTTACTTATTTTGCACACGGCGTTTGTCAGTTTTTCCAGGATACTTGTCGTATCCCTGGACGATCTGTTTAGCGCGGTTAGCCGGGTGAGGGCGTCACGGACTGATTCTATGCGTAGTTCTTCCATCTTGGCTTGTCAAAAGCTGTTTGATGACTGTACGTGGAGAGTACTAAGCGAGTTGAAGTGGATGTATGAGTTATAATTGCTTACACTGCAGGTCACTTTCCTCTCCCAGCCAGAATAAGTAGTTTGTCGACTTATCCTTTGGGATTTATGTAGGTGCTATTTTTCAGGTAAACATGAGAAAAGAGTAGGAGGGAGAGGGCCCTTTAGGACTTTAACTGAGCTCAAAGGCTTAAAAGATTAATCTTATATTTATGAATTCAACCAATTACAGTATCGATATATTCATGATAGGAGTAATGAGGTTCGCTTCGTATACATGGGATGAGAGTGAAGAAATTCACACGTTTCAACACGTCAGCGGTTATTTGAGCATAAGTAATTTGAACTTAGCAGAGGAATGTGCGATGAGGGCTTGCCTTTTTCAGTTCGGTTCAGTCTCCTGTCTTTCTAGCGTTCAGTAACGTTTCTCCACTCGTTCAAGATTCGAATTGAATGATAATCAAATTCCGGTTTTTGTTTGTTAATATAGCGGCCTTCGTGCAGTATACTGGGGGACTCTATGAGTGTTACGATGGTAGGTTATTGGGGGAATGCTTGGAAGGTTTGACAGCTTTCTTCCAAGTCGCGGCACTAACCTTGAAAGCCCGGAGAGTGGAAATCCAAGTGATTTCTTCATGTGCATATTCAGTATGTATATTATCCTCCTACTTCAGGATCGGTTGCGGAAGATATTATAAAGGTAATACGTGTCCTAAGCATAGAATAACAATAATAAATTCTGAGAAATATTGTTTGTTGAAAATCGCATGAAAGTACTAGTATGAGAATGCATGCGAACATGCGCCTGGACACGCGTGACGCGGTATACACATATCATTAGTTGAATTTGAAATGTATATAAATAGATATATGCGTAAGCATACGAGAAAATGTGAAAAAGTCAATGATACCGAAATGTTGCATGAGAATACAAAAAGCCGAATAATGCGAACATACAGCCAGAGACGCCATTGTTACGGAATCAGTAGAAAAAGAAAGACTTAGCTAGTCAAACTAGAGAAGCTGCAATATGAGTCAACAAATTACGCGATCTATTAATAGCGTTGGTGACGTAATTTATTATGCAAAATCATGATTTAAGCTGATTTCGAGATTGTCTAAGTAAGACCGAAAACCTTATGTGGAGATATACGAACAAATCGTAACACATCATATAAAAACGCTGATTGTTTATTGTTAATTATTTTTACAATATATTTTAACAAAAACGCTACGATGAACATTCGTACGTGATCTCCAGGATCAAATACGAATCGAAAAATAAGAATCGAATCATTACATTGCAAATAAACAATGTCAACAGCTCATGGATTAATAACGTTAACACAAATTGTGTCGTGAATTTCTTATGAAATTTAAAACTGTTAGCGAATATATTACGAGAACTAATGCCTCGATTGTCTAATTTTTTTGTTAAATATAGACCAAGATGTTATAAACAATTAGTTGATTGTTATAAATTATTGAACTGAACCAGAGAACTCGACATTGGGCAATTGTCGTTATTCTCAAACTTTGATAGACAGCGAATTGGCGTAAGTAGCGATAATAGTTTACGCATAATTAGTGTTAATAAATTATCAAAATTAGCGAACTCCGTAAAAAATTAACTATGAAAGCGAATGTAAATATTTCGATTCTAAGCAAATAAGGAGCCAGCGTGTGAGTGCATACTGTGATGTTTATCGGAATTTAGCAAATAACTAACTAGGAGACCACTTGGGATTCGGGTCACCAATCTTGACCAAAATTTTTTTTCTGTTTCCTGGTGGCAAAAGTAAAGAGAATCCAGAATTTTACGGTCCAACACTCCCAAACTTCCCAGATATTGATTTATGTATCCTTGGTTGAGACGTTGTTCTCGTCCCAAATGATAATATGCCATCTGAGACGTATTTCCCTCACTGCACTGCACTTGAACTGTTGATACTTGAACACCACGTCACATTCTATCCTAGAAAACATATAAAAAGAGTAAATTATGTGTATGCTCAACAGATCTTACTTCCATGTCTTACTCACACAGAGTAAAACACGAAACATATAGAAAAATCAGTGATTATCGACTTTTCACTCTGTGCTTGGATACTGAAGCAATAATAACATGTATCCAAGCACAAAAACAACAAATATAGTGTAACTGGACGACGATTCAGTGTCAGAATTGATTCTCACTCATGAAAACTTCAATTCTGAGCATGTGTCGACCAATATCATACAATAACCAATAATATTAAAACTTATCTACTCACAGTTTTTTTCTCTCTTCAATGCAATTTCTGGCTCTGTACAGCATACCTGGAACACAAAAATTATCACAAAGAAACATCTTTCAAAAATATATGAAGAAAGGCAAAGGTTAAGTTTACTTATCTGAATTCCCTTGCGTCCTGAATGAAAATCCATCAGCTGCTGCACACAATGAAGCTCCAAACTTGCTGGAGAACACTGTGACGGGAATTGATCCATAAATTTCCATTACAATTACTCAAACTCTTGTGAAGAATGTCTACCTGATGAGTACGTACCACATGTGTCTAACTGACTATGTTTACAAACGTCGCCTATGGTAACCTGCAGCGCGGAGTCGGTAACACAGGTACTGCGCTGCAGGTTACCACAAGCGTCATTTGTAAACACAGTCAGTTAGACATGTGATGTGTACTCATCAAGTACATTGCTTACTCACTACAGTTTGAGTAATTGTAAGAGAAGTTTCCAAATTAATTTCCGCCACTGTGTTCTCCTGCAAGTTTGAAGCTTGATCGTGTGCAGCTGATGAGAATGATTTTTATTCAAGATGCAAGGGAATTCAGATAAGTAAACTTAACCTTTGCCTTTCTTTATATATTTTTGAAAGATGTTTCTTTGTGATAATTTTTGTGTTCCAGGTATGCTGTACAGAGCCAGAAATTGCATTGAAGTGAGAAAAAAACTGTGAGTAGATAAGTTTTAATATTATTGGTTATTGTATGATATTGGTCGACACATGCTCAGAATTGAAGTTTTCATGAGTGAGAATCAATTCTGACACTGAATTGTCGTCCAATTATACTATATTTGTTGTCTTTGTGCTTGGATACATGTTATTATTGCTTCAGTATCCAAGCACAGAGTGAAAAGTCGATAATCATTGATTTTTCCATATGTTTCATGTTTCACTCTGTGTGAGTAAGACATGGAAGTAAGATTTGTTGAGTATACACATAATTTACTCCTTTTATATGTTTTCTAGGATAGAATGTGACGTGGTGTTCAAGTGTCAACAGTTCAAGTGCAGTGCAGTGAGGGAAATACGTCTCAGATGGCATATTATCATTTGGGACGAAAACAACGTCTCAACCCAGGATACATAAATTAATATCTGGGAAAATTGAAAGCTTTGGACCCTAAAATTCTAGATTCTCTCTACTATGGCCACCAGGAAACATGAAAAAAATTTTGGTCAAGATGGGTGACCCGAATCCCAAGCGGTCTCCTAGTAAGCGAAAAAACGAGTCAGCGCGATACCATGCAATGGTACATTCGACTATATAAAGGGCCGCCCGTCCTCAACCGGGGTCATTTTTTCGCGAGCACCGGTAGAGCGCGTATGAGAATACGATCGTCATCGCGCAAATAACATCATATATTGCGAACGACTTCAGCGACCTAAATAGTCTTCGTAGTATTCAATAAACGAGCAACTTTCTTTTTAATCAATCTCTTCATATTTTTTAACGAGTCCGAGCCGTATCAAATCACAAGCGCTCAACCACATGTTGGCAGTAGCGTTTTATAATCACTTACTTGCGATACTGTAACCCCAGGACATGTGTATATATGTCAATATATAGGGGTATATATGCATATATATAAGTATCTATTTATTCAATTGATTAATGTAATTATTCATTTAAAAGTGCGAAAAATTGAAACAGTATGCACATTAGCGTACGTATTTTGTCCGATGAACAATCAATCTAAGCTTTCATTTACGAATAAAACGCCGAACCTGAATTTGATTTGGCGTAGTTACATGGCGTGATATATATATATACCGATAAAATTATGATTTTTCATAATTTTCGGTTAAAATCGCAACAGAGTGCACAAGTTCACAAGTCGATTCATCCAATCCGTTGAAGTATTTTTCATGTGAGTGAGCGAATTTGATGCAAAATCGCGAACAAGAATCATATCGATGAAAATCCCGAAAATACACGTTGTTTGCGATTTTCGACCGATAAAAATCATTCAGATCGCAAAAATCGCAACAGTATGCAATAGTATAACTAATTGTGATGTGCACACTGTGAAGATACTGTAAAATAACTCATTATTCCATTGCGAAAAGTCGTGAACAAGATGACGCGCTAGGCAATGCGAAATCCGTCGGTGCGCTGTTCGCTGAATTTCGTTGCGAATCGATCAACAAATGCGGAAAGGCGAAACAGTGCGCAATACTACAGGTATCAATGATGTGCACACTGTTTGATCAATGTGTAAATAATCAATACCATCCACAAGATTTGTAGAACAAGTCGCACAACTCGATACGACCATTCCCTATATAAGTGGAGCAATTCAGAGCTCCGCATGCATTATTGCGCCGGCCGTTGAAGCGAACACATCGCGCTGTGACATACACGAACCTTGCTCAGTATGTCTACTCGGTTACTTTCGGGTCGTGCAACATGTTCAATCCTTGAACACGTATAATAAGCATCAAATAAATCCATCCTTTTTGTTACTATAACTTATGTTTTTTCAATTATCTTCAATGTAAAATTAATACAAAAAGTTATTTTCATTTCAAATCAACAAAGCTAACGGAGTGTAGCAGCGATCAAGGTCTTATCTGCATAGTCTCGGGTAAGAGTGCGAACGTTGCTGACTTGCACGAATTGCGCACCATAGTCAAGGTCCTTCTTGCATAGTGTCGAGTTGGAGTGCGACTACAGGCGTAGTGCAAGGATCCTGAGGCTCGTCGGGCATAATCGCCGAATTAAAACTATTCATCTCATAACTCGAGAGTGTAGCGATGATCAAGGACTCATCTGCATCGCGTCGGATGAGAGTGCGATCATAGCTACTCTGTACAAATTACGCACCACGTCCAAGGTTCTACCTGCACCGTGTCGGGTAGGAGTGCGGTCGTGAGCGTAGTACAGGGTTTCCTGAGTTCGCGCCGGGTTTCAATTAATTCATATTATATTCTCTTATGGCCAATATAAATTTACATACAACTTGAATAGAATTTCGGATTTTTAAATTTTGATTAAAAATTAGAGTGAAACGTGAATTTATCGATATTTAACAATCACTGAATCTAACGAATTTGCAAATGACCTTTTTTCAGAGAAGTTTGATGCGCTTGAAGCATCTGGCGACCGTGTCAGTGCGTTCACAAAATAACACGGATTATCCGAAAAAAACATGAACGTTACAATGCTTTTAACCTCTCGTGGGAAGTGATGCTGCAATTGAGTGCATTACACATGAACTTTAGCCTGCTGGCCTAACCACACGTTGGAAGTGGCCAAGCTAGGTGACATGGCTGTTCATTGCCCAATGCCGGTGTTTCCACGCGAAAAACACGCTTTTTACTCTTACATATCAATAACACACATATAAACTATTGATGTGAGTGTCCTGTACGAAACCCTGCAACTTCTAATTGACGAATGTGATACATGGTAATTTCTTTGATTCATAAAAAAGTTAAATGAAATATTTGATATACCACGTGTATATCTGGTGACATTGAAAATAATGCCCAAACGTACCTAAAAGCCGATAGGTACGTTACAATACTATGTGTTTGAAATAATGGCGGCAAAATGGGAGCTTGTAAGCATGAGATAATTGATATAATCGGAATTGGATTTTGATTAAGTCTCAATAAGAGTTACTCAGAGTAAGCAAAATTGCATTACATTGCTACATACCTATTTTCCCTATATACGCATTTCTCCATATCCGTATATTCCCTTATATACGCATTTCTCCATATCCGTATATTCCCTTATATACGCATACGAGAGGAAATGGGGTAAGGAACATTTTATGGCCTTTGGGGCCGTCACTATATGCTCCGTGACGGTCTGTCGTAGTTGATGTGGAAGGTGGTGACTGGGGTTAACCAGGGGCCATGTCCTGGTGGCAGGACGAATAACGGATGCACGGTCGTGTAAACAATATATGTTCATTGCACGTGGCTTGGTGTGCCCGGAGGGCATGTTACAGGTGTTCGCTCAGCTTGGCGGTCTGGCACGGAATGATGCTTTGCGTCGTTGCTCGTGGGTGCTTGGCGTTGGCATGCCGCTGCATACTTACATGCGCACGCACCTTACGCCTGGGGCATAGCCCTCAGGCACTCCCCCAAATGAAATGTTGACTGAGGGTGGTTTTTTATTAAGTACAAAAATGACAATGAATGTAGGTAATTAACATTCGTTAGGCTATATATTTTTCTTACTGGCTACTAAATCTTCATGATGCTTGTTAAAATAAATTTAAAAAAAGTCAACATTACTTATGCTGATAACGCTTATATATATATATTGTCACGTGGCTAGCCCCACGATTATTAGAGCCGCATTGCGCGGGGACACGCCACGAATATCGGAACGTGGAGACGGTAGACAGTCCGACGCTCATATTGTATACTAGTATTTGGAATAATTACACGAGCTCTCTCAGTAAAGTGAATAGGGAATAAAGGCACATCTAATCCAATTCCTGAGTACTGAATTATTGATAACCTGATTCGACACGTAACAGATCCTTACCGAGTAAAACGTCTACTGTCAATACCGTAGCCGAGATCTGAACC
>JAJGQD010000273.1:0-21508 GCA_020882685.1 Aphelinus atriplicis
TTCTCTAGCTCCTGCAGAGTGAAGATCATCTTCATCAAGTTGAGTTCCTTGTCTGTTTTGTCCTTGATCCCAAATTTGGACGCATTTAATAGAATGTGCGAAACTTGCTCTCTCACGTGATCCTGGTTTATCAATTTTGTCAGGGCCTGCACGTGAATATTGTGCAGACCCCGATCGTACCCTTCCGTGTCTTTGAGTTTTCCTGGGTTTCGGAGAATCCAAATGTTGCAGATTCTGGTCATTGTTTTCTGCTTTACTCTACTGTTCTGCCTATTATATTTCAAAGTCAGATAACACTCTCTGACGTCGGGCTGCTTACGGTTCCTGTAGAGGTGAACCAGGATTGGGTAGAGGGGCGTGATGAACTCTGGGCGGAGCCGGGACACCCAGGCCCCCTCGAACATTTCAAATTCGTTATAAAAACGTTTTCCATATTATGGGAATTTCACCCGTCCTTGGACGTCCGCCCGCATTATGTGGCCTAAATAGGCTGATTCATGTTTGAGCAAATTGTCAGCACTTGGGATTCGTTTGAAATCCCTAAACATTATTTTCATGGTATCAACTGTGTTGATGGCCCGTAGCACGTGGGCGCGCCATGGTAGAAATAATTTTGAAGGTCGAAACCGAGCTGCAGCAGCCATACTAATTATGTAACTTGAAATTTTTTTCCTTCCAGGGGTTATCCTTACAAGATGTACCCATCGTCGCTCGGCGCGACCCTATTGCAACTAAAACGCAATTGGAATGGATAATTTCTGGACCGATGGGACTAAGCGGTGAATCGAACTCTACTCTGACTCATTACGTAGACAACTTGGATCTTGAAAAGCTCTTGGAGAAGTTTTGGAACCAAGAAGAATTTCTTCCTTCTGCTAAGGTTCTCTCTCCGCAAGACCAATGGTAAATATTTTTTACCGCACCACGGCGTCTTGCACGGGACGAAAAAGTTAAGGACGGTTTTCAATGGGTTGGCAAAGGTTAAACAAGTGTCATTGAATGATCTATTATATCCTGGGCCCAACTTACTACCGGAATTATTCGATCTCATTTTGAGATGGCGGTTGTATAAGTACGTTTTTGTGGCAGATATCGAGAAAATGTTCCGTCAGATCTGGATTCATCCTGACGATAGACATTTTCAAACTATTCTATGGAGAACCGATGTTTCATTACCGGTCTCAATCTTTGCTCTTTTTACTGTCACGTATGGACTAAAATGTTCCCCTTACTTAGCAATACGCGTGCTGAGACAGCTGACAAAAGACTACGGGCATTTGTTTCCTTTAGCTTGTCGTATCATTGTAAATGAGTCGTACATGGACGACTTCATGTCGGGGGGAGATACTATTGAAATTGCCAGAGAGAAGCAAGAGCAATTAATAGGGCTCCTCAAGGTGGGCGGTCTTTCGCTAAGAAAATGGGCATCCAATGAGTTAGTATTGGAAGATTGGCTTCCAGAGTCGCATAGAATTAGAGATTCTTCTGTTTTCAAGGAACAAAATTCTACAGCGATCTTAGGATTGTCCTGGCAACCAGAGAAAGATTGTTTTCACTTTAAAATAACAATTCAATCATTTGATCCTTTGCTGCTTACTAAGAGAATCGTTCTTTCTCAAACAGCTAAAATATTTGATCCAATGGGTTGGTTGTCACCTGTTATAGTAACGGCCAAGATTTTTATGCAGTCTTTATGGCTGCTAAAATGCGGATGGGACGATGTACTCCCACTTGAATATGCTAATCTTTGGTGCGATTGGTATAAGGATCTACCCAGTTTAGAATCTATTTCGATTCCTCGTTGGCTGCAGAATACTGGCGAGTCTGGAACTATTGAAGTGCATGGGTTCGCTGACGCTTCGAGCAAGGCCTACGGTGCCGTAATTTATCTTCGAGTACTGAAAGCTGACCAGATAATAGTTTCGCTTCAATGCTCTAAATCCCGAGTCGCGCCTACAAAAACGTTAAGTATACCTCGATTAGAGCTCTGTGCTGCTCATTTGTTAGCGAGGCTTGTCAGCCGATATTTGGATACTATGAAGTTTGAGAATTATACTTTGCACTTATGGTCCGACTCTAAGGATGTTCTTTTCTGGATTAGAGCAATCCCTGCTCGGTGGCAGACGTTCGTTGCAAATCGTTGTAGTCAGATACAAAAACTCGTGCCCCAAGCCTATTGGCACCATGTTGCCACAAAGGAGAATCCCGCTGACTTGGTGTCTCGAGGGAAAGCCCCAAACTTATTGAAAGAAACGGATATTTGGTGGTCTGGCCCATCGTTTCTGGTTGAATCTTCGGAACCTTGGCCGACTAAGCCTATGGATATAACTATCTCTCAGCCCCTCGAACAGCGGAAAGAAACCATTTCTCTGCATGTATCTCAAGCTGTCGAATTGTCTGAAGAGACATTTTTACTCAACAGATTTTCTTCTTTATATAAACTATTAAGAACCACTGCTATATGGATTCGATTTTTTCGCAAATGGAGCCGTAAGCTTTCGGCTGAAAATAGAGCAAAAATCCAACGATTGAATTTCGAGTTTCTTCAGAGCGAAATTGAATCGTCAATTCACAGCTCTGCTGCAGAGTTATCTAGCGCTCAAATGCTTCTTATCTATATCGTGCAGAGGCGTTCTTTTGGTCCAATTATACGACAAATTGAAACTAAAGCCGAATGCACCAATACTCAGATTGCCAAATTCCATCCATTCATTGATAAAGGTCTGCTCCGAATGGGAGGTCGTCTGCAGCACTCACTTCTTGATTATGCTGAAAAATTCCGTTTTAGTTGCAATAGGGTCATTCTCATTACCTTTAATTACCTGACTTTCAACAATTTGAGCGTGTACTCTAGCTCCTAGCAAAATATCAATTGGGTGAGCCTTGAGAAAATGAGGATCTGCTAACGTCAGATTTTCCAGGTAGGGCCAAGTCTCTCCTTTTGTTGACTCAATCGGCTTGTATCCAGAAACCTTGGGTAATATCAATGCCTCTACTTCGCACGAGAAGTTTGAATTGAAACGAGGACGAATGAAAAACTTAGTCAACCCTTTGGCTTTTTCAGCCTTAATGCCAGCCACATCGGATATGCAAGTATTCGATACAGATCTGGAGAGTCGTAACTTTTGACAAAAAGTTTCAGTGACGAAAGAAGATTGCGAACATTGATCAATCAATGCTCGCGCCAAATACCAATATCCATCTGCATCGTAAAGTCTGACTAGGGCTGTTGCGAGGAGGACAAACATTTTACGGGGCTTCTCAATTCCCACAACATGCAAATGCTCTTCTGACTTGGCTTCCGAATGAGAAGATTTTTCTACGATATTATTATTACTGGCTGCTCTAGTGGAATTCCTAGGAGAGCTCTCAAAGTGTAACATTGTATTATGCCTTCCTGAACATTTTTGGCAGTTTCTCTTCGAACGACAGTCCCTAACCGAGTGATTAGAGAAGCATATGAAACACAAACGTTTCGAAAAAACAAAATCCTTCCTTTCCTTCACATCCTTAGCTTTGAACAGCTTACATTGGTTCAAATAGTGTGATTCTTGGCACAACGGACATGTAGGAGAATTCTTTACCGAAATAGCATATGCCTCAGATGAGTCAACAACTAGAGAATGCGATCTTACAACATTATTTCCCTTGCTGGTACTATTCTCGATCGACTCAAGAGTGGCCACTTGCTCCTCAATAAAAACCTTCAACTGATCTATCGAGGGGGGTTCTGAAGAACTTCCAAGATGCTTTTCCCAATCTTTTCGAGTAACTGGATCGAATTTTGAAACCGTCAGAAAAACCAATAAATCATTCCCATTATCAGGAATAGCTCGCTCCAGAGCCTCGAAAGAATTTACCGTATCGAAGGTAGAACTATATAACCGTTTCAGTTCCGCATAAGATTCAGACTTCATAGGTTTAATACCGAATAGAGAGCTAGCAGCTTGACTGACTAGTCTTCGCTTATTTCCATAATACTCGTTTAAATTATTCCATGCAACCGTATAGTTTTCCGCTTTTACTTCCAAATTCTTAATTTTATTCTTTGCCTCACCTTCCAAATAGGCTGTTAAGTAATAGAATTTGTGAACGGGCTCCAAGTCTTCGCGACGATGAATCATAGATTTATAAAGATCGCGAAACGGACCCCAGTCCGACCATTTACCGCTAAACTTTGGTATCTCAATTTTAGGCAATGTGCAAGAAATATTCGACCTCGCAACTTGAGGTTCGATATTTCCCCGAGAAGTATCGAGAGCATCAACCATTCTTGCCTCGTCCTCCTTAGACATCAAAAATTTGTTAAATTGACCCTTATTGTCATAGTAATCATCTTCCGCGGAATCCGAGACTTTATCTTTAAAGTACGTATGCTCTTTGTTAAGATTTTTCAATGATAGGATTTTGTCGTGATTCAAGTTAAACGCTTTATAATTCTCTTCCAGTCCTTCTAACCGGCCTTGAGCGTAAGCTACCGTCATTTTAGCTTGACCTTTAGATTTAAAATTTGCATAGGCTCGGGCAATTTTTCCTTGTAAATTTAATTGAATTTCTACTAAGGCGTCCATATCGACCATTTGGTGAAGTGACTAGTCGATCAAATAGGCCTCTACCTTAAACCGAATGACAACTATAATAGACAAAACAATAATCCGTACTATTATAAAAAAGAGGCACCAAAATATGCAAAGTATCGTTCCAATTATCAAAATCAATGATTTGAACCAAGTACCAAACCGCATGAATTTACCTTATTTGAGTTCAATCAGACCGCATCTGATATGACTCTTAATTCCCTCAAATCGAGTTCAATCAGATTACAACTGATATGACTCGAGATAATAATCGCAATTTTTAATCAGTATTTTGACGTACTGACAGGAGAGTCCATATAAGGTTAATAAAACCCAAGTGACTCGAGTTTTACCAAAATATATTTATCTAGACTGAATTAGCCATAATCTAGAAGATTCAGGTCCAAACAAAGAAAGAAAAGAAAATGTTCAAAATCCAAAATAAATGAAAAACTAGTTTTCCAAATCTGAAAAGCACATTCGAACCAGAAGAAAAAATCCAGAAACTATTTCAATTTAATAAACTATTTTTCAAAATAAACCAACAAGAAATAATAATAGCAACAAAAGTAATGAGTTTCATCCAATAGACCAAAATAAACTAGTTTCAAAGAGCATCAAGGAGCCACTGTGTGAGTGCGAAGCAGAAAACCCATTCAATAGTATGCTAAGGTTCACACAAAGTCCAGATATGCGAGTGAGCTTATACGTATGTTGCTCGAAGAAAAACCAAAATTCCACTATCCGAGTGAAACTTCTCTATTCCAATTCAAACTTCTCCAAACCAAGAGATAATATCCAGGATCAATTCTCTGGATATATTAAGCCAATGAAAACAATTCAATTACTGAACCGATGCTAAACACAAGATAATAAGGAATGAAATCAACTAATTTATGAATTGCAATTTGGTCATGGGAGTACAATGCCAAAACCCTTTTGAATAATCAAAGAAATTGTAGTATTTACCTAAACTCAAACCATGAACTTGAAGCGGGTGGTTAAATACTAATGTCATAAGCCCAAATTCCAAATACCTTTACAAAGAACTTGAATACTCCACTGAACGCAGCTTGTTCGATGGCTCACTAGCCAGAATAATTCAACTTATGATAATAAAGCACCATATGTGTTACCCGAGTACACGTAAACAACTACAAGTTCTCAATAATACCATCAATGAATGCAAAATAGTAATAACTTAATATAAATATAACTCAACTCAGGGCTTGGTAACCTCAAGTGCAGCTTGCGGAGCGCGACCACTCTAGTTGGCATGCATAGAGACACCTTACCACTGAATATAAGTTCAAAGCCAGAAAGAATTAAAAATTAAGTGCCCGAATGCACAGAGATTCTAATATACTTTTTAAATTGTATCAAAGGTGATACTACCACACTCGTTTGACTCTATCCGTAAAGAAAAATATCTTTAGCAACAAGATTAACTACTTTAGCGTACTTTACCCCAAATGATTGCACTGTAACACTAATTATGTCCTTAAAGTCACTAACTTATTGCCACCGTACGCTCTATGCTCTTACAAAGCCTGGCATAGAGTCGCATTACAAAATTGGCACTGATGATCACTTTCCTTGAAACTTGCACAGAACTTTTGTCGCACTTGATGTTGTGTACTGGTGTCGATGCCTTGAGAACAGTCGACAGCTTGGCCGTAGCTGGAGCAGTAGTTGGTGATGCCTCACAGCCTCTGACAGCCTGCAGCGGATATTGCCAGCAGCCCTTTACTGTCAGCGAGTCAGCTGGAATGATCCAAACGTGGTCGACTAGGCCAAAAACACCAGCTACCGTAGCACACCAGACACTTGCAATAGTGGACTCTATACTAGATGTAGATTTTAGTATAAGAAAAAGAAGAAAAAATATAGCAATGATCTTACATTTTCCAAAAGTTTTACATAAAAGTCAAAAAAAAAGAAGAAAGGACTCTAAATTCAAAATAAAGAAATGGTCAGTGGTCAGCCCAACCAGCTGACACTGGGTACTTCTGGAGCTTCACTCCTTTTCGGCGAGAGGCGTGGCGGTCGGCTGCGCTTCACCAGCGCAAGTCGAGTAGGTGGGGGCACTACACTGGTGCGACACCCTGGGGCTGCGACAAAATTCCTGTCGATGACGCTGGCCGATTGCGAGGTAACTCTTGCTTGTCGGTCGCGATTGATGCTGGTGATGTCGGGGCTGGCGACTCCGAGCTGGCGCCGATGTCGTTCCGCTGCTCGCTGCGCCTAACCTCACCGCGCCACGTGGCCGATCCCGCGCTGCCGTCTCGTCCCGCGGTGGTTGTCGCTCACCTCTTTTGAAGCCCGCACGTGGCTTCCCTGTGAGTCGCGCAGGTCGACGTCCGCTGCGCCGGTGTCCAGTCGCCGGCATCCGCTGTTGCCTCTCGCGCAGGAGAGTCGACGGCGACTCTCGCGGTCGCCTCGGTTATACTGCGGCGCCGTCGCAGACTGAGCGGGCGCGCAGCAAGCGTATATATATATATATATATATATATATATATGTATATATATATATATACGCACTCGCCCGAATCGACGTGACCGCACGCGTGCTGGAGCGCAACCTGCTCCGACGATCCCGCGAGCGCAACGTGCTCCGGCTTTTAGAGCGCAACGTGCTCCAAATCGTCCCGACCGTCCACGAACCTCTCACCTGGTTACCTCTCCGCTACCTTTTTCCGCTGCCTTATCCGCTGCCTTATCCGGCTCGAAGGACCAAATGTTTCGTGGGGTTGGAGAAATAATAACTCCGGTTAATGTGGACTGTATTTTTATTGAGGCTGGCCAGGTGAGGTGTTGGTCGGTGGACGGTCGGCGACGAAGTGGCCGAGAGATTCTCGGAAGCGCCTAGCGATGCGCTCGGCGCGTAATTAGGCGCGAAGTTTGAATTAAATACTAAACACATATTGTTTGATGTTTACATTACAAGGTTCTAATTGATAAAGACTAATTTCCAAACAAATGTCACAAGCATCTTGACAATTGTTAGTGGCAATGTTATGACCCAAATATTTAATTATTGAGGCATGACGGCAAATTGATTTAGTAGTTAGAGATCTATAAAAATTATACAATTCACGCAATCGTCGGATATGATGTTCGAGTTCGACACGTTGTAATTTTTGCGTTTTTATGGCTAGCTTTTTCAATCTAAAATTGAAATAAACACATATAAACTCAATATATCACATGAAATAGATTAAAATCAATTTATTGGTTTTTCATAATAATTGGAAAAATAGTACATTACGTGACTTTCACTTACGTGCGCACGAGTTGCGTATACTATTTTTCGTATCGAATTGCGAAAAGTTTGACTATGTAACGGATGATTGACACGCGTACATAGCGTCATGCTCTTGTTGCTCGAGTTCAACGAAGGTACGATAAGCGGAGGAGTATGAGTAAGCAAAGGGAAAGAGCGGGTCCAGGGGCGCAGCCCCGGTGGGGGTGCAGGGGGCGAAGCCCCCGCCGAGGGGTTGGGGAGGCGGAGCCCCCTCACTTGAAACAACAAAAATATCAACATAAAAAGAAATTAAACATAATACTACAAAAAAAATGAACACAATTGGGCAATACATTTTACATCAGGGCAAAATGATAGTATTACTGAAACATTGCAATTTGTTAATTTTCCTTTCTCGCAAGTGAAATAGAACACCCTTGTGTATATATACCGGCCATGTGAATCTCACGTTTTCAAGCATCACTCTGCAGAGTTTAGCTCTACTGTGTTGTAACTGCTTAATCTTGTCCTTTCGACTCCCAGAGGTTTGAATTTTGAACTCGACCGAGTCGAATTGGACAAAATTTTTGTGGGGATTTTGTTTTAGAAATTAAATGAGAGGAACATCATAATACATACATATATATGTATATAGAAATGCATTGGTCTCTCTGCTACGCAGAATCCCCAAGAATCTAAAGTTATACGTGGCTTCGTAATACGATGACCGTAAATTTTATATCTTTCTCCCAATGCATTCGTATATTGTCAGTTTCTCGCACTACTTTCTCGCACTGGTGCGGGAAAAAGCTTTCTCGCATCACTTTCTTGCACTGGCGCTGGAAAGTTTTTTCTCGCACTGCTTTCTAGCACGGCGAAAAAAAAGGTACTTTGCGCACCCTAGTCCGTGAAAAAAAGACAAACTTTGCGCACTAAGATACGAAAAAATTATTATTAATGTCTATAATTGCAATTCGATAACAATGATTAAATTTATAGTCACGTACCTGTCGTAATCGTTGTAATCGTAGATTTGTATGCATAATGCATTTGTGCCATTGCGACCAGCTCTGCCTATTTGTTGAATATAATCAGCAATTGATGGGAACATATCGTATTAAATTATAAATGGTTTTTAGGTTCTTGGCCTCGTTGTTCTGCTAAATGGCAATTTTGACAGAATTTATTCTTTACTCCAATGTACAGGACTTTTTGCGTGCGACTTCCAATAATAGCACCGCATCCTGACAATGAATTATAATTCGTACCGTATGATCTTTTTAACCAACTACCATCAACTATAACAGTAATAAATGGAATGCCGTTTTCGTTGACATCACCAGCTTCTCGAGCAAGTTCTGCCTCTTTTGCATTAGCTTCTTCCAATTTTTAAGAGTAATCTCTTCGATGTTTTCCAGTAGAAAATCTTGCCCAGATTTGAACGTTTCATCTGTGAAGTAAGGAATATTCATGCATGCCAATAATCCTTTGACTTGCTCATAACCTAATCCTTCGACTAAAACTTCTAAAATGGATTTAAGATTCAAGGGCAGTTTATCATCTGATTCTCTATTCGAATAGATGAGACATTCTTGGTTATATATTTTGCACTTGAAGCAAAATTTAGTTATCAAACCTCCAGGATGTTTGACCTCTCTATCCAAAGTCCAATGGTCAATAATGGATCTGAGGCTATTATCGTTTGTCTTATGGTAAATATGAAGTTTCGACAACATCTGCTCCCACAAGTAATTGAAATCGACTATCCTATTATTCATAGTGTTTTTTTCCTGGAGAAATTGTCTAATGCAATTGATCTTCCTTTTCGTTTCTTTTGACTGACTATTGACTCTTGATCTTCGGGGGTCTTATTCACTAACTTAACGCTCGATTTTTCGTTAAATTTATAACGCTAGGAAAAATCCTCCGTATGGTGAGCGTTATGAACTCGCAGCGACTTAGCGCGCGTAATAATCAAATTATAACGCGCTCTACACACCCAGGGATTTATATAAGTTTCTTTTGGCATCGTTGGGTCATTTTTCACGTGCTCTTGAGTAGAAAGGTTCGGTTTAAACAATTTTCTCACTCTTCAAGTCATGGATCGTAACGAGTGAGCTATCAATAATTATTTGTAATGAACGTATGGGTCAAAACATCGATGAATGTTCGTTTATATTTTAAGGAAACGTAAACGTCCATCCAATGATCAGCTAAATATATTAGTTAATTATATGGAGCAACATCCTGACTTTGCACTAAAAAAAATCACTCATCTGAGTGTAAGGGGTCACGAAAAATTTCGCGAGATGTGGCTAAACTTGTCGGATATATTAAATTCCTGCGGGCCATGCCAAAAAAATCCGAAACAGTCGGAAAAGGTAAGTACATCCTGGATTGAATTGAATGGAAATCCATTTCGATTTTTACACATACATATTGACATATTCACCATGAATATTTCAAACATGGACCAATATGAGGCTGAACACAAAGCGCAAGAAGGCTGCTCTTGTAGTCGAAAAAAATAGAACTGGAAATTTCCCAAATCTTAATGACCGATTGACGGATTTAGAAGAGAGAATTTGTAAATTATTTGGGCCATTCAATATCGGTATCCCTATAATTGCTGAGATAGGTGCACCAAGTTCAATTAATGAACCATTAAGGATACAAGATCTAAGGTAAATCCTACTGATCAAGAAAATACTAGGAAATGATTGTTTGTGTGTGTGCATGTGCTGCATGTGTGTATATATATGGGGCGTTTCGCCTCAATCCTCCCAGCGCTGCGCGCGAGCGCCAAAACATGCCGTTTTCAACTCGTGTTTACGATGCCAAAATGTCCCTGAGAAAATGATTCGATAGGTCATTTCCATGTAGTTTTTTCTCAGCTTTCCAACGGTGTAATTAGTTTTCCGGAAATTTTCCATTTTCATCCCCAAAAAATATAAAACATCGCATATCTCTAAAAGTATATTTTTAATATTTTTTTTAATGGTCTCAATCGAAAGCTGAGGATTTTTTACGTAGGAAAATATATTTTCCAAGGAGTGCACGAATGATTTTCTCTGAGAAATAGAACGTCGAAAAGTAGACGTAGCGCTACTCCGGCGCACGGAGCGCGTGAGCGCCAATCATGCTGTTTTCAACTCTCCCCAACGATACCAAAATGCATCTGAGAAAATTATATTATGAGTCGATCCCATGTTATTTTTCCTCAGCTTTCCAATGGTGTTGTCAGTTTTCCGAAAATTTTCCATTTTCATCCCCAAAAAATAAGAAACATCGCATATCTCTAAAAGTATATTTTTAATATTTTTTTTAATGATCTCAATCGAAAGCTGAGGATTTTTTACGTAGGGAAATATGTTTTCCAAAGAGTGCACGAATAATTTTCTCTGAGAAATAGAACGTCGAAAAGTAGACGTAGCGCTACTCCGGCGCACGGAGCGCGTGAGCGCCAATCATGCTGTTTTCTACTCTTCTGAACGATACTCAAATGCATCTGAGAAAATTGTATTATGAGTCGATCCCTCAGCTTTTTTCCTCAGCTTTCCAATGGTGTTATCAGTTTTCCGAAAATTTTCCATTCTCATCCCCAAAAAATAAGAAACATCGCATATCTCAAAAAGAGTATAGTTCACGTACTTCATGTTATTTTTGCTCTCTTTTTCAGCTTTCTTTGCTTTTTTGAAGTTTTCGTTAAACGCATTCGTATAGGAACTTTTTCTTTGCTCTGTATAGCACTTTTTTTCGGGAAGATGTTATATTTAGAACTCAATGAAGTTTTTTTGAGCTTCAATGTTTTCCCACCTGCTGGAATAATTGCATGATATTGCAAAGTTCCCGGTATAGATTTAGCTCTATCCAGCCTTGGTTTTAATTCCAAAACAGTTTGGTCGTAAGACTCTTTACTACTATAAAAAATGTTGGTACCTTTGCAATGATCTTTCGCCCAATTGTAAAGATCTTCAGGTGTTAAAATTCGATTGCCAGATGTAAGTTGCAGACTTGCTCGTTTCGCACCTCTTTTTATGTTTGCGCCTATGCCATCACATGCACCTTTGCCATGTGCAGTGGCATAGAAGTGCCATTCAGCTGGAATTCCAAAATCTTCTTTTTCATGAGAAGACACATTTTGGAAATGTGTCTTATTTTTAAAATGTTGAGCTGCTCCATCAGTTAGATAATACACTTTTTCCACTACAAAATTATTTTTCAGATGCAACATGATAATTTTCTGATACTCATAAACTGCAACAGAATCATGGTTGAGATTGTCAGAAATTATAGGAATACTCAGATGTTCAAGCTCATTATTTATTTTGTAATAGACCACGACAGTAAAAACTGTGGCTTGATTATTATTCCAGTGGAATGATTGCGCAGAATTTTGTATCACAAATGCATAGTTTTCTGAAAAATCGCAACACACAAGAAATTCTCTTTCTTTGAGGTTTAGTTTCAAATCATTTACAAAATGTGACTGCTTTTTAGCGAAAAAATCGTGTGTCTTTAATTTTAACAATTTTTGGCCCAGTATATCCAC
This sequence comes from Aphelinus atriplicis, assembly GCA_020882685.1. Taxonomy (NCBI): domain Eukaryota; kingdom Metazoa; phylum Arthropoda; class Insecta; order Hymenoptera; family Aphelinidae; genus Aphelinus; species Aphelinus atriplicis. Next base: position 12,374 of record JAJGQD010000273.1, read on the forward strand.
AAATTCATTAACATTTACAACTTTTGAACCTATTGTACACCGATCTGTTTGAAACCATGAATCATATTGCACTTCAAAAATATTATTTTTATCAAAAGATTCAAGCAAATGTTGTCGTAATATAGACATGTTGGGACAATCTAAGCAGTCACCAAAATAACATTCATCACGTGCATTACCACATACAATTGCTTGGATACAATCATGATAGTTTTCAAGGTGCAATTCAGTGTTTTTTGTCAAATTTCTTATATCAATAGCATTGAGCAAGAGCTTGACATTTTCATGATGAACACATACGCATACATTATGTGTACCACTGCTTCCAGCGAGAACACAATGTGGGGGCCTTAACTCAGTGAATTTCGTAAATCCAATTTTAACATGTTTATATTCTTGTTTAAATAAACAATGAATTTCATTCAAGTTACCAAGCAGTAATCGTTTTTGAACGTGTTCTCTTTTGCCATTACTTTGCTTGACAGATACATAATCTTTTAAGCCTGGCATAATTCGGCTAATATCATCTCTTCCATAGAAACCTTCCACCAACTTGACAGTTTCATCTGGAAATACTTTGCCATTTTTATTTTCCGGTATTGAAAAAATCCCGCTCTTAGCTACTAAATTTTTTGCTTCTCGAGCTTCCCATTCACTGCAATTGAATTCTCTCATCAAGTCCCTACGAGACCAATAATCAGGGGCAAGAGTTAACAACTGAATTCTATCTTGCTTCGTCGTTGATTTTGAGAATTTATTTTTTATTTGTTCGAGGACTGTCAAACCTGCTTTATGATATTCATCTTTACACTCGAATCTTGCTCTTTTACATTCAGATGAAGGTGAATCTGATTTCTGTCTGTACATTTCACGTCGACAAGTGTAACAGATCTTTGCTTTCTGTGGTATCAAGGGATATGCACTTCTCAATGGCATTGGAAAGTCGTACAATTCTTCTACGTGAAAAATCCTCAGCTTTCGATTGAGACCATTAAAAAAAATATTAAAAATATACTTTTTGAGATATGCGATGTTTTATATTTTTTGGGGATGAAAATGGAAAATTTCCGGAAAACTAATTACACCGTTGGAAAGCTGAGAAAAAACTACATAGAAATGACCTATCGAATCATTTTCTTAGAGACATTTTGGCATCGTAAACACGGGTTGAAAACGGCATGTTTCGGCGCTCGCGCGCAGCGCTGGGAGGATTGAGGCGAAACGCCCCATATGCGCCCGCAAGAGTATAAGGTAAATAAAAAATTTTTGAATTGTTCCTGAATTAACAATGTGCGAAAACGCTCGTGGCGCATGCGGTAGGCCTGGGTGGTGAGAGCGGCCGAGCTCACGATTCTCGGCTCTCACCACCCAGGGTTGGACGGCCATAACCAATAAGTCTTTATTTTTAAAACAGTGTTGATCCAACAAATTTTCAGATTATTCAATTATACTGATGTTTGAAGCTTGAATGATTTTCCGAATGTATACATTTCTAGCAATCCAAAATTTTTCCAATTTTCAAAAATTTCCAAAATTTCGAAAATGTAACAAATTTTCAAAACGTCCCGACCTAGTTGCTCACAAGAGAAGGTCAATAAAAAATTTTGGAATGGTTCCTGCATAAACAATGCGCGTAAACGTAAAGTGGCGAATGCGGCAGGCCTGGATGGTGAGAGCGGCCGAGCTCACGATTCTCGGCTCTCACCACCCAGGGTCAGACGGCCGTACAGCTGACACGCTGCCAGTCGTTTATTAACAAAAACTGCGTTATTCCCGGATTTGTGTAGATCTAGCGATTGTTAGAGAATCTAAATATACTGATGTTCAAAGCTTGAATGATTTTTCAATCGTATACATTTCTAATGATTCAAAAAATTTTAAATTCCCAAAATTTCCCAATTTTACCAAAAATTCCAAATTTCGAATATTCAACAATTTTCCAAAATCTCCAGACTCGGACAGGTTCGCGAGAATAGGTTGATTAAAAATTATGGAATGATGTCTCAGTAAAGAATGCGCGAGAACAGAACGCGGCGCATGCGGCAGGCCTGGATGGTGAGAGCGGCCGAGCTCACGATTTTCGGCTCTCACCACCCAGGGTCGGACGGCCGTACAGCTGACACGCTACCAGTCGTTTGCTAACAAAAACTGCGTTATTCCCGGAATTGTGTAGATCTAGCGATTGCTAGAGTGTCTGAATATACTGATGTTCAAAGTTTGAATGATTTTTCAATAGTATACATTTCCAATGTTTCAAAAAATTTTAATTTTCGAATATTCAACAATTTTCCAAAATCTCCAGACTCGGACAGGTTCGCGAGAATAGGTTGATTAAAAATCATGGAATGATGTCTCACAAGGAGAGTCCACTACCTCCGGGTCACCAATCTTGACCAAAATTTTTTTGGTGTTTTTTGGTGACAAGAATAGAGAGTATGCAGAGTTTTAGGGTCCAACGCTCCCAAACTTCCAAGATATTAATTTATGTATCCTGGGTGGAGCCGTTGTTCTCGTCCCAAATGACAATATGTCATCTGAGACGTATTTCCCTCACAGCACTGCACTTTAACTGTTCACACTTGACCACCACATTACATTCTATCCTAGAAAACATATAGAAGGAGTAAATAGCGTGTACATGCAACAAATCTTACTTTCATGTCTTACTCACATAGAGTAAAACATGAAATATATGGAAAAATTAACGATTATCGACTTTTCACTCTGTGCTTGGATACTGAAGCAATAATAACATGTATCCAAGCACAAAGACAACAAATGCAGTATAATTGGACAACAATTCAGTGTCAGAATTGATTTTCACTCATGAAAACTTCAATTCTGCGCATGTGTTGACCAATATCATACAATAACCAATAATATTAAAACTTATCTACTCACAGTTTTCTACACACATCAATGCAGTTTCTGGCTCTGTACAGCATACCTGGAACACAAAAATTATCACAAAGAAACATCTTTCAAACATATATAAAGAAAGAAAAAGGTTAAGTTTACTTATCTGAATTCCCTTGCGTCTTGAATGAAAATCCATTAGCTGCTGCACACGATGAAGCTCCAAACTTGCAGGTGAACACTGTGGTGGAAATTAATCTGGAAACTTTTGGTTACTAATAATACTTGGGTAACATAATAAGCTAACTTTATGTGGGTATGCGGTCCTGATTCGGGTGATCAAAATCAATTTTATTTGATTTTGAGTACTAAAGTGAGTATCATTACAGTCATATACACGGAGAGAAAACATACAATAAATTTTACAAAAAAAATTTGTAAGAATTACCATTTTTTTTAGTAATGCAGGGACAGACGGCCACTTCAGTAAACTTTACTAGAGACTATGGTAATTTTTTCTATAGTCCCCAAGGCTTCGATCACATGTTAATTTTTACTATTTTCCATTGTATATTTTACAGAAATAATTGTGAAAATTATTTTCCAGTATCGTAAATTAAAAATTTTATACATGATTGTTTCTCACTTATGAAATTTCGTACTTTGAAACTTTTGGTTACTTGGATGCTCAAGTCATTTTATTTTTTTTTTTATTTTATAGAGACATAGAACTTCTCTTTTTGGTGATCCTAGTGAACTTCGGGATATTATATCGCACGATTTCACTAGGATCGCATTATATTTATATATATACATATTAATGCATGTTGTACCTACACTAACATTTCTGTCCTTATATACAAACGAGGCACTAACTCCACCACTCGCGAGAGTCGCGAAAAGTGAAGCGCCACCTAGTGTTCGTGTATATGTACCTGTAGGTACGCATGCGCATTCTTTACTGAAGTTTTATCCCGTCGGGTTGGAGCAAGGCGACAACTCCGATTTGCGCTATCAAAGGCACACGTATACCTTAATCATACGAGCTGCTACCTTTCATATAGGGCGAAGTCGAATGGTCACATTCTAGCTCCCACCTGGCAATATTCATATATAGCCGATTATATCAGTATTTACGGAGAGAGTATGTCAATTGCGTTACATAGGTTATTATTGGTGGATGCCAGCTGATCTGTAGAGTGCAGACGATTGTCGACGCGGGCACTCGACGAGTCGTCACGCATGCGCACAACACTCGTTATAAGCAAAATTACCATTTTTTCTAGTAAAACATGCTAGAGCCCACAGGGAATATTTCCAACGTGATAAATTTTACAATAGTCCATAGTAATTTTTTCTATCTGGTCTAGTGATTTTTCTTGCTTTTCTTAGTAATTCTTCCTGGAAGGTTATGTAGAAAGCCTCATTATGGCCGTCTGTCCCTGCGTTACTATAAGAACATGGTAATTTTTACTACATCTTTTCTCTCCGTGTAACCATCTATGATCTTGGACATATTTTTTCTAATACTTCAGGTAATTTCCACCTTTCACTTTTTCGTCCAGAGATCATTTAATGGGTGTAAATTGAGATCAAAAATAGTTATAAAATGGCAAATATTAGGAAACTATCAACTCTGGGCGTCTGACAACATGGGTTATAGGGCCCAGAAAAATCTGAAAGAAATCAGGTGACATCATGAGACCCCATAGAATGTAAGAAATTTTTTTCAGATCTTTGGGTTTTTTTTCTTACTCATTTGACAGAGAATCGCCCATATATGGGGCGTTTCGCCTCAATCCCCCCAGCGCTGCGCGCGAGCGCCGAAACATGCCGTTTTCAACTCGTGTTTACGATGCCAAAATGTCTCTAAGAAAATGATTCGATAGGTCATTTCTATGTAGTTTTTTCTCAGCTTTCCAACGGTGTAATTAGTTTTCCGGAAATTTTCCATTTTCATCCCCAAAAAATATAAAACATCGCATATCTCAAAAAGTATATTTTTAATATTTTTTTTAATGGTCTCAATCGAAAGCTGAGGATTTTTTACGTAGGAAAATATGTTTTCCAAGGAGTGGACGAATGATTTTCTCTGAGAAATAGAACGTCGAAAAGTAGACGTAGCGCTACTCCGGCGCACGGAGCGCGTGAGCGCCAATCATGCTGTTTTCAACTCTCCCCAACGATACCAAAATGCATCTGAGAAAATTATATTATGAGTCGATCCCATGTTATTTTTCCTCAGCTTTCCAATGGTGTTGTCAGTTTTCCGAAAATTTTCCATTTTCATCCCCAAAAAATAAGAAACATGGCATATCTCAAAAAGTATATTTTTAATATTTTTTTATTATATATATATTTATTATATATATATAACATCTTCCCGAAAAAAAGTGCTATACAGAGCAAAGAAAAAGTTCCTATACGAATGCGTTTAACGAAACTTCAAAAAAGCAAAGAAAGCTGAAAAAGAGAGCAAAAATAACATGAAGTACGTGAACTATACTCTTTTTGAGATATGCGATGTTTCTTATTTTTTGGGGATGAGAATGGAAAATTTTCGGAAAACTGATAACACCATTGGAAAGCTGAGGAAAAAAGCTGAGGGATCGACTCATAATACAATCTTCTCAGATGCATTTTGGTATCGTTGGGGAGAGTTGAAAACAGCATGATTGGCGCTCACGCGCTCCGTGCGCCGGAGTAGCGCTACGTCTACTTTTCGACGTTCTATTTCTCAGAGAAAATCATTCGTCCACTCCTTGAAAAACATATTTCACTACGTAAAAAATCCTCAGCTTTCGATTGAGATCATTAAAAAAAATATTAAAAATATACTTTTTGAGATATGCCATGTTTCTTATTTTTTGGGGATGAAAATGGAAAATTTTCGGAAAACTGACAACACCATTGGAAAGCTGAGGAAAAATAACATGGGATCGACTCATAATATAATTTTCTCAGATGCATTTTGGTATCGTTGGGGAGAGTTGAAAACAGCATGATTGGCGCTCACGCGCTCCGTGCGCCGGAGTAGCGCTACGTCTACTTTTCGACGTTCTATTTCTCAGAGAAAATCATTCGTCCACTCCTTGGAAAACATATTTTCCTACGTAGAAAATCCTCAGCTTTCGATTGAGACCATTAAAAAAAATATTAAAAATATACTTTTTGAGATATGCGATGTTTTATATTTTTTGGGGATGAAAATGGAAAATTTCCGGAAAACTAATTACACCGTTGGAAAGCTGAGAAAAAACTACATGGAAATGACCTATCGAATCATTTTCTCAGGGACATTTTGGCATCGTAAACACGAGTTGAAAACGGCATGTTTCGGCGCTCGCGCGCAGCGCTGGGGGGATTGAGGCGAAACGCCCCATATATGGGAAGTTCCACGTCAAGTGAGCAAAGTCAAAATTTTGTTTATAATTCTGTTCGGACAAGTCAATGATATCCATCACCAGATCACTCAACATTTTTTTCAGATTTTTATGTGCATGTATGTGGAAGTTAGTACATGCACTAAAAACCTGAATTCCTCGAAATTTGACCTTTTTCCCAATTTTGAGAGCCCAAATAATCATGTATATATGTGAAAATGAAAAAAATGATGAGGACAAAAATTATGCTGAATACTGCTAAGATTATAAAAAAAAAATGTTCGACACCAGAATTCCCATCCGGATTGGCTACTCTATCAATTGAACATGTTTGAACCAGTTTGGCTATGTTCGCCCCTTTACTTTTGACCTCTCAAGTTATACGTAAATACTTACCTCTGTTCGATAGATTGAAAATGATCTCATACATTTTTTTGAGAAATTCAAATGTCTCCTGCAGTTAATCTTTTTAACCTGCAATATCAGAATCCCTTTCTCGTTAGTTTTAACATATCGGGTCCACGAAGAAACTTACAGTGAGGATATCATGCCTTCGGGTCATCAATCTCAGCCAAACTCTACAGATATGTTCCCTGACACTGGATCAAGCTACCGGTAGAGTTTGGAGTTCCAGCGCTGCCTTGTTATAGAGGTTTTTGTGACTTTAGACTGAGGTAGCTACATATAGATATACATATCTGCCTTGATTTGTCTGAAATTCACATAATTTTTATAATTTCATCAAGAAAATGATGTATTTCACTTTCTTTGGTACTATGAATGAATATTGCTAGTTCATAATAAATTATGATAAAAAGTAAGTAATAGTGAGATTAGTGAGGTGTGTTTGAAAGTTAGTCAAGAATGACCTGAGATATATGTAGTTATGAGTATTTTGGTAAACCTTAAACGCCATCCACTGATAGGAAAAACATGGATAGCATGGTAACTACTCGGAGATACGTAATTCATTCTCATACCATTAATTAAATCAAAATCACATTAGCTTTTTCCACTGCATTATTTGGGCTAAGGCCAAATCTGGAAAAAAATGTGTAGAGATATTGCACCAAACAAACTCTCATGGACATTTCTGAATCCTTGGGTCATTCACTCGTAGATGTACCTGTATAGCTTCTATACATTTTACTACTATTTCACAAATTTTAGTTTTAGTAGTTTTAGTAGTTTTAGTATTAATTGGGTCCATGTCCAAAATGTCAATGGAAAAATATCTTGCAGGTTATAGACAAGTACATGTCCAAGTCTACAGAAAAGTAATTTTTATCCCTTGAGATGAAAAATTTACCACGATTAGAAGTCGTGTGCTTAAAAGTAGGAAGGAACAGATGGTCTCATTATTCTATTTCTAAACGCCTCAATTTTATTTGATACACTGAAAAAATAATTTGCTGAAACAGCAAACTATCTTGTTGTGTTAACTGACTTTTCAAGAATATAACGAACCCCGATTGGTTGACTTGGTATTTGCTGCTCCAGCAAACTAATTAGTTAGATAGCCCCCCCTCTCGAGTGAACAAACGCTCATTCCTTGCGCTTGCTATTATTAAATTGTAAGAAGAGGTTATATGGATGAGGTAACATAATCTAGAAAAAATAAGCAATACTGCTCAAATAACATTAGTAGATCAATCGCACTCGAATCGACGCGTAAAATTCCCGTATTGATCACTATGCCACAAAACATTGTATGCAACTCGTGCTAGTTGCATAATATACTATGATGAATTGTCTACTGCTCATGAATGTTATTTCTACAAATATTTGAGAAATCAAGAATATTAATTGAAATAAATAGAAACTAGACATACATTAAATGTATACATTTTATTGAAAATAGAAATTGTCGGTAGTATTCCAACAATCAGACACGATTCGAATTAAAAATAATAAATTCACACGTGTTATAGCCATGGTAGGAAGGAAGCACATATTAGAATAGAGTTGCGTTTTCATTTTATTTCATGAAAATCTAGTTTCTGTTATAAGTTAAAACAGAGTGGGCAGCTCAGTTGAAAGGCAGATGCTGAACCGATGGTGCTAGCGAGCGAACGTGACAACAGAACAAGCATCGCGTCTACCCTCGCGTTTATAACACCACCAGTCATACCAGCAGGAACAGCAGCACTTTTCGCCCGCGTTGCCGCAAGAAAGGGTTGACGATAAATTTTAATGAAAGGGGAGGGACTCGCGCAATCTATGATTCAGCGCCATTAAACACAGGATCTTTTAAAGAGACTCCAGCGCGCTTAGCCATGAGATAGCGCGTATCCGGGCTGAGCAGCTTGATACTGCGCAGCCTAAAATTCACCTTGATCTGTGAGTTATGTACTTGTAAAAAGAGCCAGCAGCGTGTGAGTAACAGCTTGCGGGCAGTTTGCGAGAGGCTCCCAACAGAGTGTTAAGTTCTTTCGCCATAAAAGCTTCACTAATTTATGTAGCAAAATTTGGACACCTTTTGCGCTAGTTTCCTCTCCACTAGTTTCATCTCCATGGTTGTCAGGGGAAATAGTATATTGATTGTGTTTGCAAAGGAATCAGCCTTTGCTGATTATCCGGAATAATCGATAAAATTCTAGCTGTGACAGAGAAGAATATAGGTTTATATATACATGTTGTTGGCAAATACAATGTATTAGGATAACTTTTTTAAAATTCAATCAGTAGATTACAATTTTTGAGCTCAGCTATGTCCCAATTCTATTGTCATTACGTTATGCATTATTTGGCATCTCGTTAGCTGTAACGAGGCAGAAAAAGGCGAATACGCTTCCTTATCTGTATACAGTGATAAAAAGCAAGGAACTCTTGATTCACGTCGAACCGATATTTTCTGCAAACCTCAGTGTTTTTTAATTCGAGGTCTCTCCTGGCC
>JAJGQD010000274.1:0-23126 GCA_020882685.1 Aphelinus atriplicis
CACGGACGGCGAGTTGGCCCCTTCTTGCCCGGCCAGCGAGTTGGCCCTTCTTGTTCGGGACGCTGAGTTGGCCCCTTTTACACGGAGGCGACGAATTATTTAATCCATAACGAGGCTGTCTCAATATGGGGCGTTTCGCCTCAATCCTCCCAGCGCTGCGCGCGAGCGCCGAAACATGCCGTTTTTCAACTCGTGTTTACGATGCCAAAATGTCCCTGAGAAAATGATTCGATAGGTCATTTCCATGTAGTTTTTTCTCAGCTTTCCAACGGTGTAATTAGTTTTCCGGAGATTTTCCATTTTCATCCCCAAAAAATATAAAACATCGCATATCTCAAAAAGTATATTTTTAATATTTTTTTTAATGGTCTCAATCGAAAGCTGAGGATTTTTTACGTAGGAAAATATGTTTTCCAAGGAGTGCACGAATGATTTTCTCTGAGAAATAGAACGTCGAAAAGTAGACGTAGCGCTACTCCGGCGCACGGAGCGCGTGAGCGCCAATCATGCTGTTTTCAACTCTCCCCAACGATACCAAAATGCATCTGAGAAAATTATATTATGAGTCGATCCCATGTTATTTTTCCTCAGCTTTCCAACGGTGTTGTCAGTTTTCCGAAAAATTTTCCATTTTCATCCCCAAAAAATAAGAAACATCGCATATCTCAAAAAGTATATTTTTAATATTTTTTTTAATGATCTCAATCGAAAGCTGAGGATTTTTTACGTAGGGAAATATGTTTTCCAAAGAGTGCACGAATAATTTTCTCTGAGAAATAGAACGTCGAAAAGTAGACGTAGCGCTACTCCGGCGCACGGAGCGCGTGAGCGCCAATCATGCTGTTTTCTACTCTTCTGAACGATACTCAAATGCATCTGAGAAAATTGTATTATGAGTCGATCCCTCAGCTTTTTTCCTCAGCTTTCCAATGGTGTTATCAGTTTTTCTGAAAATTTTCCATTCTCATCCCCAAAAAATAAGAAACATCGCATATCTCAAAAAGAGTATAGTTCACGTACTTCATGTTATTTTTGCTCTCTTTTTCAGCTTTCTTTGCTTTTTTGAAGTTTTCGTTAAACGCATTCGTATAGGAACTTTTTCTTTGCTCTGTATAGCACTTTTTTTCGGGAAGATGTTATATTTAGAACTCAATGAAGTTTTTTTGAGCTTCAATGTTTTCCCACCTGCTGGAATAATTGCATGATATTGCAAAGTTCCCGGTATAGATTTAGCTCTATCCAGCCTTGGTTTTAATTCCAAAACAGTTTGGTCGTAAGACTCTTTAATACTATAAAAAATGTTGGTACCTTTGCAATGATCTTTCGCCCAATTGTAAAGATCTTCAGGTGTTAAAATTCGATTGCCAGATGTAAGTTGCAGACTTGCTCGTTTCGCACCTCTTTTTATGTTTGCGCCTATGCCATCACATGCACCTTTGCCATGTGCAGTGGCATAGAAGTGCCATTCAGCTGGAATTCCAAAATCTTCTTCATGAAAAAGAAGATTTTGGAAATGTGTCTTATTTTTAAAATGTTGAGCTGCTCCATCAGTTAGATAATACACTTTTTCCACTACAAAATTATTTTTCAGATGCAACATGATAATTTTCTGATACTCATAAACTGCAACAGAATCATGGTTGAGATTGTCAGAAATTATAGCAATACTCAGATGTTCAAGCTCATTATTTATTTTGTAATAGACCACGACAGTAAAAACTGTGGCTTGATTATTATTCCAGTGGAATGATTGCGCAGAATTTTGTATCACAAATGCATAGTTTTCTGAAAAATCGCAACACACAAGAAATTCTCTTTCTTTGAGGTTTAGTTTCAAATCATTTACAAAATGTGACTGCTTTTTAGCGAAAAAATCGTGTGTCTTTAATTTTAACAATTTTTGGCCCAGTATATCCACAAATTCATTAACATTTACAACTTTTGAACCTATTGTACACCGATCTGTTTGAAACCATGAATCATATTGCACTTCAAAAATATTATTTTTATCAAAAGATTCAAGCAAATGTTGTCGTAATATAGACATGTTGGGACAATCTAAGCAGTCACCAAAATAACATTCATCACGTGCATTACCACATACAATTGCTTGGATACAATCATGATAGTTTTCAAGGTGCAATTCAGTGTTTTTTGTCAAACTTCCTATATCAATAGCATTGAGCAAGAGCTTGACATTTTCATGATGAACACATACGCATACATTATGTGTACCACTGCTTCCAGCGAGAACACAATGTGGGGGCCTTAACTCAGTGAATTTCGTAAATCCAATTTTAACATGTTTATATTCTTGTTTAAATAAACAATGAATTTCATTCAAGTTACCAAGCAGTAATCGTTTTTGAACGTGTTCTCTTTTGCCATTACTTTGCTTGACAGATACATAATCTTTTAAGCCTGGCATAATTCGGCTAATATCATCTCTTCCATAGAAACCTTCCACCAACTTGACAGTTTCATCTGGAAATACTTTGCCATTTTTATTTTCCGGTATTGAAAAAATCCCGCTCTTAGCTACTAAATTTTTTGCTTCTCGAGCTTCCCATTCACTGCAATTGAATTCTCTCATCAAGTCCCTACGAGACCAATAATCAGGGGCAAGAGTTAACAACTGAATTCTATCTTGCTTCGTCGTTGATTTTGAGAATTTATTTTTTATTTGTTCGAGGACTGTCAAACCTGCTTTATGATATTCATCGTTACACTCGAATCTTGCTTTTTTTACATTCAGATGAAGGTGAATCTGATTTCTGTCTGTACATTTCACGTCGACAAGTGTAACAGATCTTTGCTTTCTCTGGTATCAAGGGATATGCACTTCTCAATGGCATTGGAAAGTCGTACAATTCTTTAGATGACGGATGATTTTTTTTATCTAAAGGATTTATGCATTTCAATTTCCAGGATGAATCCATTGTAGTTTGTACAAGGAGTCAAATAAATAACCAAGCCAATACAATTAACGACTTTATGGAAAAATGAATATGCTCGAAGTTGTGGGTGCTCGAAGGACTTATAAAAACGCCTTGAAAATAATACGATGAAAAAATGATTCAATTTATATACAGCAGATGAAAATTCTTCTTGTGTATTATTGAAAATACCATGAAAGCCACCTATCGGATAAAAAATGAAACAGTAGGCCTTTACTAAAGTGAAAGCATCGGAACTTTTCTTGCGCGTTCTATTTTCCAAAGAAAATAATTGAATTATTCTCTAGGAAAGATCTTTTTGGAGATGAAAATGGAAAATTTTCGGAAAACTGACAACACCATTGGAAAGCTGAGGAAAAATAACATGGGATCGACTCATAATATAATTCTCTCAGATGCATTTTGGTATCGTTGGGGAGAGTTGAAAACAGCATGATTGGCGCTCACGCGCTCCGTGCGCCGGAGTAGCGCTACGTCTACTTTTCGACGTTCTATTTCTCAGAGAAAATCATTCGTGCACTCCTTGGAAAACATATTTTCCTACGTGAAAAATCCTCAGCTTTCGATTGAGACCATTAAAAAAAATATTAAAAAATATACTTTTTGAGATATGCGATGTTTTATATTTTTTGGGGATGAAAATGGAAAATTTCCGGAAAAACTAATTACACCGTTGGAAAGCTGAGAAAAAACTACATAGAAATGACCTATCGAATCATTTTCTCAGAGACATTTTGGCATCGTAAACACGAGTTGAAAACGGCATGTTTCGGCGCTCGCGCGCAGCGCTGGGAGGATTGAGGCGAAACGCCCCATATATAGATATGGGTGATTAATTCTGATCTCTTGTCCAAAAATCACAGTGGCAACCTAAAACAACAATATTCTACTTACATCTAATTTGCGCCTGATTCTCTTTTCAATTCAATTTGTGTCCTGTTTATAGAGTATCACCTGTAACAAAAACATGAACAACAAAGTAACATATTCTTAGAGAAAATAGATGGGTTAAGAAAGTACAGGTTAAAAGTATACTTATCTGAATTTTGATGCATCTTTTATCCCATTGAAATCTGATCAGCTGCTCACCATGGTGATGTAAATCTGCTTGTACTATGGAAGAGATTTTGTACAGGTGATGGAAAATCTTTATTCACAAACAGTGCAACAAAGCACCTCAGACGTTTGACACGGTTTAATATACGGCGACACTGAAGGTAAGGTAGAATAAAGCTATGGAGACCACGATAGAGTTTAGTCTCCAATGTGAATATGTGACTGCAGTCTCCGAGACTATACTCTAGCTTACCATCAGTGTCATGTCAGTAAACTCGTACATACATGTATAAACCGTGTCAAACGTCTGAGGTGCTTTGTTGCACTGTTTGTGAATAAAGATTTTCCGTCACCTGTACAAATCTCTTCCATAGTACAAGCAGATTTACATCACCATGGTGAGCAGCTGATCAGATATCAATGGGATAAAGATGCATCAAAATTCAGATAAGTATACTTCTAACCTGTACTTTCTTACCCCATCTATTTTCTCTAAGAATATGTTACTTTGTTGTTCATGTTTTTGTTACAGGTGATACTCTATAAACAGGACACAAATTGAATTGAAAAGAGAATCAGGCACAAATTAGATGTAACTAGAATATTGTTGTTTTAGGTTGCCACTGTGATTTTGGACAAGAGATTAGAATTGATGTTTTTACAATTGGACTTCAATTCTGACACAGAATTGTTATAGAATTTGATTGTATACGTGCCACTGGTTCTTGGATACTTTACTATTCAAGCCTAGAAAAGAAAGTCGTGGACCGTGTCTTTTTTCATCTATCTATTTTATAATTCACTCTCTTCGAGTGGAATATTTTTGTAAATTTGAGTGACGTAACCAAAGTAAGTGATTCATTCTACCTTGCAGGATAACATGCAGTAGGAATCGCCAAGTGGAAGTGATGGTGAAGTTCATCTAGAGGAAATACGCCTCATGAGGGACATATTGATTCAAGGCAAGAACTGCGGCTCCAACCGAAGTATAATAATTAATATTTTGGGAGTACTGGAGTATTACATCCTGGGACTCTGGATATCACCTATTCTTGACTCAAACAAATATGAAAAAAAATTTGGTCATGATCGGTAACTCAAATCTGTAGTGGTTCTGTTGATGAGTGAAAAACACTTAATAAAATAACCATTTCTCAGTTGGCGACAAGTGTGAGACTCGAGTATAGGATCAAATTGAGTGAAAATTTCAGTCAACCAATACAGTGAATCAAAAGTATGAAGAGAAAACCAGAGTAACATGCATACATATAAGTGACGTATGTGGACACCCATTCTTAGACAATTTTCATTAATTCTCATGATATATTGTTTGATTAAAAAGAAGAGATCAAATGCATCTCTGGGACTAGTCAGGATATTTTGTTAATAAAGTGAGCTTTCTTTTGGTATGTATCACATTGTGGTCCGGGTGATCGAAACCACTTTTTGCTCTGTTTTAAGCCTGGAAATGAGTTAGGTGATAGCTATATGTTCACCAATGACCCTGAAACAAATTTTCTTTGAAAATTTGGCATTTTTCCAGAAAAAAAGTTCTCTTGAGTTTTTACTCTAAAACATCTCTAGATAGCTCAAAATTGAGGTCAAAGGTCCTGAAAAAATGTCTTTTCCAAGTCCTTGAATGAGAGTTGAGTATGGCTTTTGTAGATTTGGTCGGTTATACATGTTACTTGGGTAATATTATCTGCCTTTAGAGCTTGTAAATTTGACATTGATTATGCTGTAATAATGTCATTGATGATTCAATAAAAATTGTTGTAACAGGAAGTGAATCACTGAGGTTATATCAGGCCCTTGGACCTGATATTAGTATACCTCGAACCTCCCCCCCCCTCTAAACATCCCGCTTCCCATGAAAATTCTCTACAAGGATTAGTCAAAATTCTTACATTATCAAAAATGTCATAGATTATCATGCAGTTTTATTTCTTTATTAATATCAATCATATCTTACTTTTCTACATCAAAAATTGTTCTATGTCTGGTTAATTGTCCATACAATTTTTACTGAACTTGTTACAGTCATACACGATGAACATTTTATATGTCTCTTGATAAATACAAAGTATATATACATGTTAATTATTCATCACGCAAATATTTAGTTATACCAATACATATTAGGTATTGACGATATGTACTGAATTTTATCTACTACCATGAAAACGCACAATTTTTCAATTTTATTGGTTTCAATTACATTCAAATCTTCATCAATATGGACAATTCTTTTAATGCTTCTACAAGTACTCGAAAAATTTTCGACTCTAATTTTCTTATGTATCGTATATTCATCATTACTTTCATCAACAACGATAAATTGTACACATTGTATATACTCTCCATTCTCAGTTCGAGCATATGAGTTGTCTGATCTGACTAGGTTCTTCATGCTTGATTTAAATATACAGTTGCGTATCATTAATCGATTGTATGCTTTACATCTATCAGGTATAATATTCGGATTATCTATCAATATATGTAATACTGGTTTTGGTTTCCCAAAATATTTGTTATCTCCTATTTCGATACATTTCTTGGTGTACGTCTTCCGTAATCCATTTGCGAATTCTACCACTGGTGAATTTTTTCCGTTCAGATGATCTTCTAATATTCTCAAACTTTTGTTCCTACATATACTCCGACTCACTTGGCTAATGACACCTCTTGCTGCATGAACTTTTTTTATTATTTCTCCATTTCCGTTTTCAAAAGGATAACCAGTATGAGCCCAAAGAGGGCCCCAGTCTGCTATACTTTGAGGTAAATGTGTTAATTGATGTACATTATAAGACACGCATCTTTAGAATAAAGATTTTCCGTCTCACAATAAAACTTTTTCAGTGAATAGTCAGCATTCAATAACTCATCTCTACTTATTGAATTTTTCATAAGCAAGTGTATTGACTCAACAAGAAGTTCCCAATGTTTTCTGTATCTAGAAAAATTACTAATCTCTTGTAATACTGGAAGGCTGTAAAACAGTAACCAGTTCTCCCATTCTTTGGACTTCCAGTATTTACGATCTTTGATGGAACGTGATAAGCGGGCTAATTGAGTAGGTACTTTAAATCCCTTCACAAACTTATCAGCTTTATCCATATTTGCTTTTGAAATACTATATTCTTTTTGCGTTGAACTAAACCAGTAATCAAAGAATTGTTTTGCTACTCCAAGAAATACACAATGCATTGAGTCTGGGACAAATCCACGAATTATATCGAAATGTTTCAAAGTTAATAAAGGTGTTGCACGTTTCATCCCATAAACAGCTACATCTGTATTCACAGCTTCTTGAATATGGTGCAAAGTTTCCTCCTCTCTTCTCTCCTCAGGAACTCGATCTTGTAATGTATATTTTATAGCTGACCCAGTATTGTGTCGGACAGATTCTCCCGGATGTAAACACCAACTGCAGCCGTAATATCCGTTGAATTGGATGATACCTTGCATAGGTGCTCGAGCGACGCTATCGACACAGCAACACAATGTATAAACTTTGACATTTTTCACTTCATCGCCAGAATTATATTGAATTCCTATCTCAGACAAATTATTCAATGTATCGGATAATGGAGTTAAGAAAATATTCATTTGTGGCTTATCATGCCCAAACCACAATCCCATTGTTATGGTATTGTTACATTTGACTAACGGGGGCAGTTCATTTAATTGAATTTGAGCGGGCCAAATAGAAAATTTGGAGCTCTTCCAAACTGGTGACCCGTCGCTATTGAAAGTCAGAGTTGCATAAGAATTTCTCTCGATTTCTGGTAATTTATATCGAAATTGATCATATTTTTGTCCATCATAAAAATCGGTCCATAAATTTCCATATGGATGTCGGTTGTTCACAATACTTTCATAGAATTCCCTGTTTTCTTCTATCAAATTTTTTATTTCATCTCTTACATCGAAGATGACAAAAAACTCATTATAAGATGGATCCTTTAAATCAATCCTTGCCTCGCAAACGTCACACTGAACCTGACGGTCTGACTGACGGAATTCACTGACGTAGTTTTTGCATTCTGGGCAAACAGCATGATATGTAATACTCTCATCGTTATAAAATAATCTATCAAGTTTATAACGACTGTTGGGTAATACGGGAACATCAAAAAAACTATTGAACAATCCACAGATGTCTGCAATAAAGGAATTCGATAAAGAGTAAACGTCAGCTAACTTGATGATTCCCATGAGCATTTCAATTTCATTAACAACTACATTCGCGGTTAAAGTTTCATTGGCTGCTTCTTTTCTTAGTAACTTGAGAAGGGGATTTTCGATAGGTCCATTATTTGCTTCTTCATCACTAACTGGATCATATTCTTCATCACTACTGCCATCATCTGTGACTGTAGCATCATCATCATAAATTGGGCCCCTATCCTGAAATTATATTCTAATATGAATTGATTACCATTGGTTGATTGATAAATTAGTTGAACGAAATATTTATAAACTTGGAAATGAAAATAACGAAATTTCTTAATTACAAGCCCTGAGAAGTGATATAATTATGCGTGGGTCATTTCTAGCCCGAAAAAGGTTGTTTTCAGTTGTGATCCAAATGGCCACGAGAAAAAGTTGTGGCTTGGTTAACTTTCATACTAAATGTGCATGAGGAAATCGAAGCAGATTCTTTTTTAAAAATATAGCCAAAAAACTAATTTTGATCTTGGACAACTTATAAGTCATATATTTTATTATATTACTAGCTATAATCTCTTACTAGCTACCGTTCGCTCGAGTCTTTCATTGCTCAATTCATTCTCAAAGTTATACGAAGAAAGATTCTGTAGTTGTTATTTTTTATTTGTACATAGAAAATTATTGCAAGCGTTTTATTTGTTTTCGTCAATTGAAAAAATGGTTACTTCATTGTTGAAACGTGAATGCATTTAAAGCAATACCGATACCAAAAACTGAAGTACAAACATCATTTCAAGTGTATTGTGCTTTCATGGATGATTACGTTCAATGTTCAAGATAACTATCAATTACAAAACCAACAGTACAAACAAAATTTCATGTGAAACGCATTTCTAAAGCTTATTTTGATACTGGTAAGAAAGAATAACCCATGACCAATTCTAAAACTCATAGTACAAACAGAATTCCGAATGAATTGCATTCTTATAGATGATTATGGCCTTCTTTCGAAATTTCAATTATGGGATATGGAAGCCCTTTCGATAGTCTGTCAATTGAATCAGACCCACATTCGCACTATGGAATTATCCAATGTTTTTGAAGTGAAACTTCTATGAAGACGTTCGACGGGCGACACAGGCGACGGGCGCATGGAGAGTAAAACCGTGCGTGAGAGAGGTTCCCCTCGATCCGTAAAATTTCCCTCTCGAGAGGAGAACGGAGGAGAAAATACATAAATCATGTGTTTGCTCTCTCCCCGTGTAGTCAGCGAACGCTCCTCTCCACGCGCTGGCCGTGGCAAAGGTCTTGTTCTCTATCTCTCTCTCTCTGCTCTGTAGATCTATGCGTGTGCCCCCTCTCCCCGTGCGCCTGCCCTCTCTCCGTTCGCTGGCGACAGCGCGGCGGTATCGGTCGACATCGGTCATAATCGGTCTCCCTCTTTTTCTCTCTCTCTCTCTCTCTCTCTCTCTCTCTCTGTAATATACATCGTATACGTGCAGTATGCGCGTGCCCTGTATACACGCGCTGGCGGGCTAATTTATAAAAAATATTCTCAGAACATTTTCAAAAAAATATTTAAAAAATATGTACAGTCAATGATTTGTTTTAAAATTAATTTGTCACAGCCAGGACATTTTCATCGCTTACATCATTGGTATTATCATTCAAAACTGTTACAACTGGTTTATGATAACTGAAAAATGAAATATATGTATCAGAACTTAAGTGATTGATAAATCTCCCAAATCAGCATCAATGGTTGTTCCTGCTTTAGTCGTAGGCTCAGCAATATGAGTGAAGATATCTAATTTAAGTATTTTTTTTCATAAAATTAATAAGTTGCTGTCCTTCATTTGTTGAAAAATTAACGTTAAAATGTCCAGATATTTCATTGGTTGCCCACACAGCATGCAATATTGCTGCAATATTGCTGCAAAATTGGCAAGGGAGATTTAAAATATTGCAGCAATCTTGCACTGCAATATTTTCTGCAATATTGATATTTGCAAGAAAGCAATGAAATATTTCTGCAAGATTTCAACAATATGATTATGAATATTGCATTGAAAGATTACAGCAAGATTGTTGCAATATTTCACTGCAGATTCGTCGACAGCCTTGAAATCTTTCGTACAATATTTCTGCAAGATAACTTTCGAATATTGCATTGAAAGATTGCTGCAAGATTGCTGCAATATTTCTCGGGCCGATTCGATGAGACCCTTGAAATCTTTCATGCAATATTTCTGTAATATTCCAGCAATATAAATTTGAAATATTGCATTGAAAGATTGCTGCAAGATTGTTGCAATATTTCATTGCCGATTCATCGACACTCGTTGAATCTTTCATGCAATATTTCTGCAAGATTTTAACAATATTATAATAATTATTACATTGAAAGATTACTGCAATATTTCACTGCCGATTCATCGACAGCCTCCGAATCTTTCAAGCAACATTTCAGCAATCTGTTTGCAATATTGCATTCAGAGATTGATACTAGATATTGCAGTATTGGCTAGGAAAATTTGAAATATTGCAGAAATCTTGCACTGCAATATTTCTGCAAGATTTTACTAACATGATTGAGCATATTGCATTGAAAGATTGCTGCAAGATTGCTAAAATAATCCAGTGCTGACAAACCTGTAAATAATTTTAGATTATCGAGAACTCTTCAATGACTCTCTAGTTTGAGAATGCGGTAGAGACTCCCACAAAAATGGTTTTTCCAGTTTGACTCAGAAATAAGAGTTGGAATCGAGTTTGGTACCCATCATTGTGGATGCTGGTATATAGACAGAGGCATACAGTTTTACTTGCGAGAAGCGAGTCGCCACCTATCGGTAGTGCAAGGAGCAATGCAATATTTCTGCAAGATTCTAGAAATACAACTTTGAAATATTGCATGGAAAGATTGCTGCAAGATTGCTGCAATATTTGAGAGCCGATTTTTTGAAACCCTTTAAATCTCTTAATCAATATTTCTTCAAGGTTGGTGCAATATTATAGTTCCTTTCGGAAGATCAAAATTTGAATACAGCATTGACGGAATTATGTATTATAAAAGTGTGTGCTGGTCTGGCGGCAAGAATTTTGCGCCGCGTCCAAAGAATCACGGGTTCGCGCCTGGTCTCATAGTGAGAATTCGTATACATTTTCCCACATTGAATTCGATGTAAGCGACCAGAATCTTTCAGAAACCTTGCAACAATATTGCATAAAATCTTCCATCGAAATATTGTGCAATATTTCAATGTAGCCTTCGACTTTACATGAGCTTGCAGAGGAATCTTGCAGAAATCTTGCAGCAATATTGCATGAAATGTTTTAATGCAATATTTCTGCAATATTTCAATGCAGCTTTCGACTTCTCAGGATCTTGCAGCAACGAAGTGATATGGCGATGACGAGGTCCGGTGGCGGGGGACGAGCGCGACACCTATTGGCTCTGCTGCGGCGGCCGCGCCGCGCCCGGTTTGGCGATTATGCCGCGCGTTCACAACACAACGAGTACGTGTCGAACACAATATTTTTGTTGAAATTATGATTAGGTGGGTGGGTGAAGGTTGTCTAATGAGCACCCAGTACTCATTTTCAATAGTTCCGGCACCGCACTACACAGCACGATAAATAAGTAAATTCCCCTCAGGACTCACAACTTAAATATAACATCTGAAATTTATATATTTTATAAGAGTGCGCGGTGGTCCCGGGGCGAAGCTTTTGCTTCGCGACCCAAGGATCGGTGGTTCGCGCCCGACCCCCCCGACTTTATTTTTTTTTTATTTAGTTGAATCAGATAGTATCATCCAATTTTTTGGGAAGTATTAACTCAACGGACCAAAATAAAAAACTTTTATATTAGAAAATAATTTTCGAAATTTATTGAACCTTTTGACCTCAGGGCATATGGGATAATTCATCCTACACTGATAGAAAGGAATACTTGGATCAAGTACACAATGTACTTGAAACATCAATTGTGTGATGTAATTGCGTGAAACACGTACGGACTTACCACAAGATCTTCGTGTATTATGAATAAGTCCCTCTGCGGACTTGATTCAAGTACGCTGAAGTACTAATTATTAGTACGTAGGGACTTGTAAAACTGCCCATATATATGTATATATATACCCGGTCCGCAGTCCGCTTCTCTCTCTCTTCCCGCGCTGCGCGCCAGCAGGCCTAACTGACGATTGCGCGCGGGACAACGGTTGCATCAATGTTTTCAAACGGCATCACCATTCACCGGTTGATATTTGTAATTGATATTGTTCAAGTGTGTATTACACTGGATGGAGCCAATTTTGAAGGTCTGGGGTTATCCTCAGATAACAAGTGTATTGACAGGGGAGTGCAAAAATATTTTTCACATTTGCCTCATCTTCGAGGTTATGTTAGGTTCAAGAAATTGACTATTTTCTCTGGTAAGCTCATTCTTTCAATGACATGACTTATGTTATTAGAACATTTAAAAATGAAGTGTATTTACTTTATCAAACATGTCACACTATTGGATTCATTGATCATATTAAAGCATACCAGATATTCATGCAAAACGAAAGCAAAAGCTAGAATTGTTGAAGATTAGTTTTAAGCAGTATAAACGTCCAATTAAAGTGCATGTAACAGTTGATGGGAAATTTGTAATCTCTCGCCGAGACGCGTAGAAAGTTAGAATAAATGTAAAAAATGAATCCATACTTTGTTATTTCATTTATCCGTTCGAATCCATACTGTATAATCCAATTTCCGAGGTACTATATAGAAATACACGGTGTACTAACTATTAGTACACTACGCACTTGCTGCAAATCCGATCCTCAAGTGCACAGTGTACTAACTATTAGTCCATATGGATTACCCTATAAAACAAGCACATATGTACTAATAGTTAGTACACGGGACTATAGCCAAGGATTCCTTTCTATCAGTGTACAGGTGGAAATTGATATGATTTCATGAATAAATTTTCAAGGCATAAGTAACTTGCCAAATCACGTTAATACAATTTATTAATTCAATACAATTTGAATAAAACATCTACGTTAATATGTATGATACACGTGTAAGAATAATAAACATCTATACAATACATTTTTTATGCTTGAATTGATTAACATAATCAATTGGCAAATAAAATCTCCTTAATTGCTGATAGATGCAATTACATGAATATTTTCATAAGGGAGAATGGAATCCATCACTGATGAATAATGTTATTTATGATTGTTATATCATTGTGATTGCAGAAGAATTCAATGATTTTACACATGAATTAAGATTATTCATCATAAAAATATATACTTTTAATAGAATTTTAAGTTGAATAGATAGTTATGTGAGGTGAATTGATCTTTTCTTGTTCATTGTATTCATTTTATCCAGATGTTTTATGGCAGACATGTTGAATTCACTTAATTTGTAAATTCAATAAGAATATATATATTGTTCCGGTTACCGCACGTATCAAAGTCAAAAATATCGGTGCGCGTATGGAAAAATTAGTCGCGGTAGATATACTACGATAAAGTCAGAGGTGATCATCTAACACTTGCGCAACGTCTCAAGAATGTCAGGCTATCGGTTTGTCGCTGAGAATGACGCGTATTATTTTTGTAAGGCGAAACTTCCAAAATAAAGGGCGATTGTGGCGTATTTTGTCTCGAGCCGATATTGGACTGATCGAGCGCATGAGATCATGTAGATCGACAACTGCGCGCGAATTCAGCGATAGAGCACGCACACTGATAATTTCTCGATAGCGTTCGTCGGATCGAGAGCTCAGGAATGTATACAACTGAGAACGCGTCCGAACTGGCGCGTGAATGTCGTCATCACCGCGAGCGCGCGACGTCATCATTGTGAACGCGTAGCCGCGAAATATATTTGTAATAGTTATAAGTAGAATATAAGTTGGAAATTCATAATTTTATTCAATTTGTTTCATGCGTTTATATTGTAAATGATTAGAAATAAGTTTTATAAGTATGTAAGATCAAGTTTGTAAAACTATATAAATTAATTTCAAATTAGTATAATTATGTATGTGAATTTAGAGATGATGATTTTTGAAAACTGAGAGAGAGAGAGAGAGAGAGAGAGAGAGAGAGAGAGAGAGAGAGAGAAGAGAGAGAGAGAGAGAGAGAGAAATATTCATGTAGATAGAGCTGAGTCGCGTGGATCGTCCACCAGCCGAGCCGTGGTAAATTTTTGCTAAAATTAAAATTTTGATGTTTCTCATGGATGAAAAATGAGTAATTAAATATCTCGACGCCCGCCCTGTCGGCTCGGAATCAATGGATTCCGAGGCTGAGCATAGCCACGGGGCTGGGAGATGCAGGCTGGACATCTCTCGGTCATTAGACCCCACAACCCGAGTTTTTCAGGGGTCGTGTTGAGCCGTCCGGGGGAGCCTTCAGGCCGAACCGCGATAGCATTAGGCTTCCAAGGGCGAGCGTCGGAGTGGGGCATGAGCTCCAGTATATGATTCATTTGAAGATTCGATCATTGGTGGGAGTGAAGCAAAGAAGGCCTACGTAGTGGGGACTTTGCGATAAGGATGACCGTGCGAAGCTCGGCCGGACGGTGCGTGACGGCTCGGCGACACTTGCATATCAGCACTCGCTGAGGTAACCACTCTCTCTCTAGTAGCTCTCTCATTGCGCACTTAGAATTTTTTCGAACAAAATTTGATCAAAGTGTTTTTTACTTTTGTTCTATTTTAAACTAGTATTTCAAATTCAAGATTATGAGACTTATTTGATATTTAGTTGTATATTGATCAGCGAATTTTAGTATAAAGCTTAAGTATTTTTGCGTATAAAGTAATTTTTGATAATAAGACAGTTTCAAGTGAATAGTTGAATAATCGATCTCTTTTATTCCAAATTTGTATTTTGAAATTATTTCTGAAAAACCTTAATTCCTCAACCCGAACATATATACATGTCAAATTTATGAAAATTTTGGATAGAATCAATCTAATAAACAAAAAAAAATGATTTGGCAAGTTACTTATGCCTTGAAAATATATTCATTTAAAATCATATCAATTTCTACCTGCAGAATGAACTACCCCATGTGCCCCGGGGTCAAGTAAACTTGAATAAATCTCGAAAATTATTTTCAAATATAAAAGTTTTTCATTTTGGTCCGTTGAGTTTATACTTCCCAAAAAATTGGATGATTCTATCAGATTCAACTAAATAAAAAAAAACGGGTGTGGGTCTCGGGACCCCCGACAGAAGTGAAACTTCAATTAACATGTTACCGTCAACGTAAATGCAGTTATCATGATTAAAAAAATAATTCATTCATTCATACAAAATGAAAGTGTTTAATAATAATTAAATTTTGTGATAGTTATTAAAAAATAAATAATAAATAACAATATCTATATATCAATATTGAATTTATTTATTTATACAAAATATTCTCAGAACATTTTCAAGAAATATTTAAAAAAATATGTACAGTCAATGATTTGTTATAAAATTAATTTGTCACAGCCAGGACATTTTCATCGCTTACATCATTGGTATTATCATTCAAAACTGTTACAATTAGTTTATGATAACTGAAATATGAAATATATGGTTGTTCCTGCTTTAGTCGTAGGCTCAGCAATATGAGTGAGAATATCTAAATTAAGTATTTTCATCTTAAAATTAATAAGTTGCTGTCCTTCATTTGTTGAAAAATTAACGTTAAAATCTCCAGATATTTCATTGGTATTTTATGAAAATTTTCTTCCAATATAATAGAACCTCTTTCCGTGTAAGGTAAAAGATCTTTGTAAATGAACTTCATAATATTTACTAGCTTGCTGTTCGACGAAATATAAATAGCAACGATAATAATTTTTCCCCCATTCGACAACCAATCATAATATCTGGAGATTTTAACATTAATTTTTTAACAAATGAAATACAGCAACTTATTAATTTTATGAAGAAAATACTTAATTTAGATATTCTCACTCATATTGCCGAGCCTACGATTAAAGCAGGAACAACCATTGATGCTGTATTTGGAAGATTTATCAATCACTCAAGTTCTGATACATATATTTCATTTTTCAGTTATCATAAACTAATTGTAACAGTTTTGAATGATAATACCAATGATGTAAGCGATGAAAATGTCCTGATTGTGACAAATTAATTTTATAACAAATCATTGTCTGTACATGTTTTTTTAAATATTTTCTGAAAATGTTCTGAGAATATTTTGTATAAATTAGCCCCGCCAGCGCGTGTATACAGGGCACGCGCATACTGCACGTATACGATGTATATACGGAGAGAGAGAGAGAGAGAGAGAGAGAGAGAGAGAGAGAGAGAGAGGGAGACCGATTTTGACCGATGTCGACCGATACCGCCGCGTTGTCGCCAGCGCATGGAGAGAGGGCAGGCGCACGGGGAGAGGGGGCACACGCATAGATCTACAGAGCAGAGAGACAGAGATAGAAAACAAGACCTTTTACACGGCCAGCGCGTGGAGAGGGGCGTTTGTTGACTACACGGGGAGAGAGCAAAGACATGATTTATGTGTTTTCTCCTACCTTCTCCTCCTTGAGAGGGGAAACTTTTCGGATCGAGGGGAACCTCTCTCACGCACGGTTTTACTCTCCATGCGCCCGTCGCCCGTGTCGCCCGTCGAACGTCTTAATAGAAGTTTCACTTCAAAAATTGGGGGGTCGGGCGCGAACCACCGATCCTTGGGTCGCGAAGCAAAAGCTTTGCCCCGGGACCACCACAGATTCTAACAATATAAATCTTGGATGTTATATTTAAGTTGTGACCCCCGAGAGGGGTTTACACATTTATCGGCTGTGTAGTGCGGTGCCGGAACTATTGAAAATGAGTACCAAGTGCTCATTTTATAACCCTCACCCACCCACCTAATCATAATTTCAACAAAAATATTGTGTGCCACTCGTGCTCGTTATGTTGTGGACGCGCGGCACAATCACCAAACAGCTCGGCGGGCAACGGCGCGGCAGAGCCAATAGGCGTCGCACTTGTCCCCCGCCACCGGACCTCGTCATTGCCATATCGCTCCGTTTTTTTGCAGTCCAATCTTGCAGAAAGCTTGCAGCAATATTGCATGAAATGTTACGATGCAATATTTCTGCAATATTTCAATACATCTTATGACTGTCCTCAATCTTGCAGCAGAATCTTGCAAAAATCTTGCAGCAATATTGCATGGAATGTTTCAATGCAATATTTCTGCAATAATTCAATACCGCTTCTGACTGTCCTCAATCTTGCAGCAGAATCTTGCAAAAATCTTGCAGCAATATTGCATGAAATCTTGCAATGCAATATATCTGCAATATTTTACTGCAGTCGTTGACTTCTCAGGGTCTTTCAGTTGAATTTTGCAGAAATCTTGCAGTAATATTGCATGAAATCTTGCAATGCAATATTTCTGCAATATTCCAATTTAGCCTTTGACTTTACATGAGCTTGCAGAAGAATCTTGCAGAAATCTTGCAGCAATATTGCATGAAATGTTTCAATTCAATATTCCTGCAATATTTTAATCTAGCTTTTGAATGTCCTCAATCTATCAGTCACATCTTGCAGGAATCTTGCAGCAATGTTGCATAGAATATTTCAGGAAAATATTTCAGAAATCTTGCAGTAATCTTGCACTGCAATATTTTATTGTAATATTGTGAAATATTTTGTTGAATCTTTCATGAAATGTTGCTGCAATATTTTTGAAATATTTCATTGAAAGATACCAAATCCGCTTCCGAAGGCTGCATTGAAATATTGCAGCAATCTTGCTGAAATCTTCATAAAATACCAATGATAATATCTGGAGATTTTAACGTTAATTTTTCAACAAATGAAGGACAGCAACTTATTAATTTTATGAAGAAAATACTTAATTTAGATATTCTCACTCATATTGCTGAGCCTACGACTAAAGCAGGAACAACCATATATTTCATTTTTCAGTTATCATAAACAGTTACAGTTTTGAATGATAATACCAATGATGTAAGCGATGAAAATGTCCTGGCTGTGACAAATTAATTTCATAACAAATCATTGACTGTACATATTTTTTTAAATATTTTTTGAAAATGTTCTGAGAATATTTTGTATAAATAAATAAATTCAATATTAATATATAGATATTGTTATTTATTATTCATTTTTTCAATACCTATCACAAAATTAAATTATTATTGAACACTTCCATTTTGTATGAATGAATGAATTATTTTTTGAATCATGTTAACTGCATTTACGTTGACGGTAACATGTTAATTGAAGTTTCACTTCTGTCGGGGGTCCCGAGACCCACACCCGTTTTTTCTTTTTACTATATCTCTATTACAATTCACAACACAAATTTTCTCCCAGACATTTCACGCCCACGTATCGATTTCCTCAATCTTTTCACGATGAAAATTGAAAATGTTCATTCAGCTCTATCAATTAGTACCCAAATTTGCATAATGATATGAATTCATAATCTTCATCAATTATTTATGCGAAACACGTGGTGTTCTTAATGTTTTTTTTATAGTATTTCAATATCATTTTCTTTTAAGTCAATGGCACAGTGGCAGTTGTTCATATTCAATGGCGATTGACAGTTGTTTTGACTTTTGCTTTCTCAAAGAGAAAGCTTTGTAATGGGGGCAAAAATCGACCCACCGAATCAGACCTCGGACCTCGATTTTCGTGATCTACGGGTCGAAAAACATGGAAATCCAAAAGTGTCTGTATGTATGTATGTGTGTGTGTATGTGTGTGTGTGTGTGTGTGTGTGTGTGTGTGTGTGTGTGTGTGTGTGTGTGTGTGTGTGTGTGTGTGTGTGTGTGTGCGTCCCGTTTTTTTTTTCGTCCACGATAACTCTCGAAGGAATGGTCCGATCGTATTGAAATTTTGCACACCGGTTAGTTGTGACAAGATCTAGTCCGAGTTAAATTTTCAGCAAAATCCGTTGGTTATTTCCCTAGCAACCGTTCCTAACGTGTTTTCTCACAAATCCTTATGAGTGCTTATTGGGGCAAGCCGGAAAATCAGTTTTAAGTCACACTCGATGGCCAAGGACACTGAATTGTTGTATTTGCTCCATATGATCCGTGTATACGAGTAAAACTCATTTTCTACTTTAAGAGCGTTGGAGCAAATTTATATTTATAATTTTATGTGTTTAATTCTATTCCCGCTTCAAGTTCAATTGGAAAACAACACATTGGCCCTTTGTAGTCACATGGGGTGTGCTGGATCCCAGGTGAATTGACAACTTCAATCTTCAAAATAAATATACTTTTTGGGAAGTTCGATATGATACTATTTTTTCCTTGAAATAATACTATTTTTAGATATCCTTGAACATTTTTTTGCTCTATTTCTAGAATTGAAATTGTAAGAAATTTTTCAGTAAAAAAAGAGTCAAATTTGTCAATTGATTCTAATATTTTTTTCCTAAACGTTTTTTATTGTTGAAAAATCTAAGAAGGGTAGAAATAACGGTTGGATAATAATGAGAACATCTTAAACTCCATTTTCACACAAAGTTTATGTCTATACATAAAAAAAAATGTAAATGGCAAGCGTTTTTGTTCGTGGGGCCCAGCAGACCCCATGCGACTGTAATAGATTTCAAGAGAAATTATAAATACTGATCAACTTCATATTAGGAAATGTTCATACCAATGATATTTCAATCTTATTGCGAATGTAAAAATATGTCTGAAAATATAATATTTTAGAAATAAAATTACAAATAGGTGTAATTGTTAATGAAGACGAATATTGACAAAGTCATTCTATTTCAAAACACATCTGTTGTCTAATTTGATGTCTAATTCGTTAAATTAAATCTTATTCTTAATGTTAATGTGACGCCAACCAATGATTGCAAGAAACAGAAAAGTTTGAAGAGCAAGTTACTATTGTTGACGTTTCAAAGCAATCTGTATAGTGTAAAATAAACAAAAAAAGGATGCTTTTACACTTTTCTAGTCAGATTCCACTCTTTTCTGAAATATAGAAATAAAAAAGTAGGATTGTATGTAAAAGACCTGCAAAAGTATTGATTGTTGGGCAGAAACAATAAGGGTATGACAATGTTAATCTTTTTTAAGACGCAGGATCCAAGGTGGTAAGCAATTTCGTCGGTGTATAAATCTATAGTAAGAAATGAGAGTGAAAGTTACAAATAAATTGAGAGAGCTTGTAAAATCAACAATAGCCTGAAAACGTAGTGAGGTAAGTAAATTAATCATCTAGTCACAATGTAATGTAGACATTTTCAGAGAAATTTGAACTATGGTTAAGCCATAAGCTTTTCCATTAGTTAGATTCACTTCAATATGATCATCCAAGTGAGTCTAACTCAACTAAAAACATTGTGTAGAATATGATGTATATACAAAAATATGAGTTCGTTCAAGCTAAGGAAGCCTCTGAAGTATTTTGTGCGATTTCAATGAGCTTAAGTTCTGCAGTTACATCCATAGAAATCATACTTATACAGCTGTAGAAAGTAGCATTGTAAATTCAGTCAAATTCAAACCATAAGCTTTCAGTGGGTAAAATAGTATAACGACTTAGAAAATGTAATATTTGTAGGAGTGATGATAACAATTGTAGTGACCAGTGGTTGTTGAGAGACAGACTCGGTAGTTTCCATAGAATTTGCAGCGGGCTTGTTTGTTATAAATGGTTTAGTCGTCCAACAGTAATTTAGTCATAAAGAAGTCATAAAAATAACTCGCACACAGCTCTGGGTCAGAAAAATAGATGGATGATAATTGTATCTGGTCATTCACTACAAAAAAGTCAAACATGAACAGAGATCAAGCAACCAAAAAGTAAGCATCGGAATTTTGAAAAATGTCTCTAATGACAGTCATATTGCTTAATAGTCAAATACTCTGTCATACTGAATACGTCCATACCTCACTTATATTGATTTGAATGCTATGTGTTGTGACATTGGAAGTCATTATCAAGAAATATTCAAATATATAAGTATATATAAAATGTAGTGTATACTAAAATATCAACTATCAGGTACTATGAATATTGTATATTTAATTTATCATGCTTTCTCTAGTGAGAGAACATGCATACACATTTTTTGTACAAATTGATGACCCGAAACCCTGACACTTTCCTTGTCAGAGGCTCGACAAATCAATAAAAAATATTATTGTTTGATGATCTCAAAATGTTATTCTACTATTGAACATATTATATCACACTGTTTTGAAGCTCAACTGTTTTCAATCTATTGTACACTAAATAAGATTAGTACTCACATTTATCAACTCTTCATCAAAATTCACATCAGCATCAATATGTACATCTTCATCAAAATGTTCAACATTGACATATTCGTCAGGTCTAAGATGATCTTGAGAAATAAAAACATAATTTATGAAAGCCTCTATATATATATTTACCACAAATTAACTATAACTTCATAATAACAAAATGCTCTTACCATTTACTATGTCCTCATTTGTTGAATTTCGATTGTCATTATCATTTTGATTTTCATTTTCAGAACTGGATGGGAATTCAATAATTTCAGAACTTTCTGATGTATGAAGATCTATATGATCTGATTCACTGTGTAGAGTCTCTTGTAATTCACACATACTACTCTGATTAGATTCATTTCTAAAACTTGAATCTGGGCTGCTATTATAATTTTCCGCATTCTCATCCTGGAATGACATAATAGTATATTATGCAACTAGTGCGTGAAATGCGATTTCACGCACCAGTGTGACAAGCCTGCACGAGTCGCCGGCGAAGCCGGCGAACGAGTAGTGTTAAGCGGTCACACGAGTGCATGGAATCGCATTTCACGAGTTGCATACGATATTTTATGTTATAAGTGATCCAAACGCGAATTTCACTCATCGAGATTTGAGTGCGTGAAATATTTTACGCATCGGTTTCCGTGTGTGAAATATTGCACGCATCGATTTCCGTGCGTGAAATGCGATTTCACGCACTAGTGTGTGAAATATTTCACGCACGGAAACCGATGCGATTTCACGCACTAGTGTGTGAAATCGCATTTCACGCACGGAATTCGATGCGTGAAATGAGCGTTTATGATCACGTATAACATAAAATTATTTACAATTCCAGTGCCTCAAAACTATCAATTGGCATAAAGTAAAGTTGTATTGTTTTTATTTAAATACTAATCATACTTACTTGATCCGAATCATTTAGTATTCTGGCTCTCCCGTTATCCATTTTTTATAAATTGCAATTGCAATTTGATGCAGAATTGAATCTTATCTTATTCAAATTCAAATACAATAACGTCTATAAGCGGCTAATGAATTCTGGCGGTTTTCATTTATAAAGAACTTATAATCAAGATTATGTCACGGTTTCACTAACATACGGAAGCCCGGTGAGACATCGGTGGGGACATCGGCGCGCCGACCGACGCAGCGTCGCTGACTCAGCGTGCCAAAGCTGCAATGGAGTGTTTCGGCGCATGCGCGGCTAGTGCCATAGCGGGATGGGTAGTGGACTCGGCACGCCGACATCCCCCGCCGAAGGATCACAGAAGTGCATGGAGATCGAGCCATCGAGCACGGACTTAGTATCATCCGTGAGATGGAGTCACGTCAGCTCATCACGTGATATGTCGGTTTTATGATTACTAGGGGGGTACCCCCCTGCTCGCTTCGCTCGCCAACCCCCCGTGTGTTCTTTAGAAATCAATAATTTCAATAATTAAGTGTAGTAATAATTAAAAGAAAATTACATTCAAGCGAGCCCCCCTGCTCGCTTCGCTCGCCAACCCCCCAATGCACTGCGGAGCAGTGTCCTAAGTTTTCCTCACCCTACGTGGCAAGTGGGTAATTAATTTAAATCTAATTAGAACAGAATTACAATATTATATTCAATG
>JAJGQD010000275.1:0-22994 GCA_020882685.1 Aphelinus atriplicis
GTGAATTGTGAGGTGGCTCATTGAAATATATGATTGCAAGGATTATTGGAATTTCTCCAAAAAATGTATGAGACCATTTCCAAGGTATCGAACAGAGGTAGGTACGTATACCTTGAAATGACAAAAATAAGTAGGTGAACAGTGCGTTTCCATGACCGTCTACGATTATCATAATTGTTCTTGGTGTTATTTCCGGTAATTGTCGCAATTCAAATCATGGCCTCTTTGAGAGTGCATATTCTTAATGCTATCGGCAACAGCTTCTTCATTGCAATTGTTTTTGATATCCTTGTAACCACTTCTACGAAGTATGGGATATTGATTTTGAAATCCATTTGTCGAGTGCGAGAGAAACAGGATCTCAAATTTTTCGTAGCAACTGTTACTACTCCCATAGTCGAGGCACGATATGAACCAATTTGAATTTTCAGTGATATCCATTGTTCATTTCCTCACAACGAGAGTATCAGAACTTTGGAGCACAGTGTCAACTTTTCATTCTGGTATTTGCCAAGAATGGAATTTTTCTCTTGCGCGGTACGAAAAATAGTATATGCACCTCGCTCATCCAGGCTATTTCGACATGCGCAAACTTGCAATCCACGCTGCGCTCGGATCGCAAACGCTTTTGTGCCGAAATCGCCTAAACTTGCTCAGGTGCATAATATAGAATTCATGTCTTACTCACATAGAGTAAAACATGAAAAAAATGAGAATAAGGCACGGTTTTGCGACTTTTCACTCTGGGCATGGATATTGAAGCAATGACAACATGTATCCAAGCACAAATACATTTTACACTGAAATTTCATGATAACTGAGTGCCAGAATTGAATTTAATCTATGAGAACTTCAATCATGAACACTTGAATAACATAAAAAATTCTACTTCCAGTTATTCCCTATTTCCAATTAAATTTTTGGCTCTGTTACAGCTCACCTGAAACACAAATCAACTTCAAAAAATCTAAATCTTACAGAAATATACATATTCAAAAGGATAAGTTGAAAGATTACTCATCTGATTTAGGTTGCCTCTCCATCACATTAAAAATTCAGTAGCTGCTTTTGACTAAGCTGCCTATCTTTGCCTACTCTGGACAATACCATGAGATTGATACAATAAGATTTTTATTTTCAATTACTCAAACTCTAAGTAAGTGACAGTGTTATAGTGTACCAGGTTTAACTGATGATCGGTTTACTGATATAAAGTATCTTTATTATCGACATCAAACGCCAATCACCTGATATTATTGTACAGGTCTTGACTAGAAGTGATATAATTATTTTTGGCTATTCGTAGATAAGTTTCATCAATTGAATGAAACCCTGAATAAATATTTAGTAATCCAAGCTCAAGGAATTATTACTCAAATAATTATTCAATCATTAAATAATCATCAATTAGTTTCAATATTAGTAACTATCGATCGTTAGTTGATTATTTTATCATACATTCATTTAATAAATGAAACACAGAGAATGATTCTAACACTGCTATAGTCATGGTGAATGGTCTACAACTATAACATGTGATTGGCGTTTGAAGTCGATACTAAAGATACCGAGGTTACCATGGGCGTCTTTAGTACATAACGCTACTAACATACTCGCTACACTGGCGAGCAGGCCAGCAGCCCAGCTGCTTGTGTAGAGAAGATAATTTCATGAATGAGTATCCGAGTGAGAGAGCCACGGCGAACGGTAATCAACGCGCACTGCGTTATCATCTGCAGACGATGATTGCGTTGCCCTCCGTAGCGAAGCATGGCCAGGTCGTGGCATATTATGTAATCACTTTCCTGAATCTATTTTTATTCTAAAATTTTACAACGAGCGAGCTAGTCTAGCTCATAGGAATGCAATGATAAGTTAGCCAACAGGCGTAAGAAACTGCACAAGCATTTGGCAATGGTCTTGATCGAATTTTTGAATCAATCAAATCAATTCAATACATACATATATAATGCATTTCGAAACTCCAATCAGGCTAACTTAACATATAATCATGACCAATGCAACATGCTCACGCGGCTTATTGATTCCTCTATCTATTTTTCTTTTAGTGTATAAAATTGTGCTCAGAAATAACGGATCCATGTATATCACACGTTGCATATTGTTACAATACTAATAAAACCGGCCTATAGTCAGGCAGCATACACCATCGATTGAGAGCTCATGACTCGAGATCATTATAACCTATGATATGTATATTCCTAAATAATAGAAACATTATAGTTATTGAACTGAACCACCCTTCATCGAGTGAATCTTTTGGGCACAAATATCAATACATTTTTATCTATTATTTCTAGAAATAAGTCAATCATGTAACGTCAAGTTATATATCTATATATGTGTGAGGATTTTATTTCGCAGTTAAGAAATGTAGTCCCTGACGCCTAGGTGTTACTCCGCACCTTATCCAAAGCCATGACCATATAAAGTTCTATTCGACCACTCGGATAGTGTCGCACACATGTCATTGCGCGCATCCTCACGACCAAGTATAATAACGGGGTTTTCGGATGCCGCGACCTTCAAATCCGAGTGAAGTTGTAGTGTGTGCAGTGCTATCAATAAAGAAAATAGTTATTGTTGTGTTAACGGAGACAGTGTTGTCAATTTTGCTGTACCCTTCCCCACCCACACGCTGAGAACGACAAGAAGCAAAGTAGCAGGAACGAGGGAGCAGGGCCTGTATCCGAAGAGCAACTGGCGGACCTTCGACCCGACACCGCAATTTGGGAAGCGACGTAGGAAGAGAGCGGGAGGCACACGAGCCCCCTCCTCCCATTCCACAGCCTGATAGAAAGTCGCGCACGTCGCTTGCCACCCTCCCCTCCTTCAGTACGGAGTGAGTGCTGCGTATTGGGAAGTCACATCTCCGGTGGTGGGGGTAAGAGAAATCCAACATGGCGGTTGTAGCCGGTAGTCTGCCTGCAGTTTAGCAGGCCAGCATAGGCAAGCATAGCGGATTTGGAGAATGGACACTCTGATTGAAAATCCCAAGCCTGCTACGTTTTGCCAAAGAAACTTCAAAAAAGAAGAAACAATTCCAGTTGTGCAGTAAGAGGTTGCAATAGTAATTATTGTGACAATCCGACAGTTAGATTTCACGAATTGCCTGCTCCGAACCAGCGTTTTGTTTACATGACAGATTACTTCGGTAATTCAAACAAAGTCAATAGATTAGAGGCATGGAAACGCAGATTGGGATTGAAAACAATTAAGCCGAGACTTATGGTGTTTATTTATCCATTGAAAAAATTATTATTAGTAGTCGAATGATTGGGCAAATTGATGCTCACTTGCAAATATATAACAATGTGCCTATGATATGTTTACACTGTCCGGACAAACCAGCCTTACATGAGCACTTAAAAGATAATACTTTTTCATTTGGAGTAATTTCTCCCTCTATCCCGTGCAAATTCTTTAAATCTGTGGTCTTGATACATAAAGCTACTATGTTGATGTTTGGATAACCTCTTGAAGTGTTGTTGAGAGTGGCGATTTTCCCACATGTTACAATATGCCCTACCTCCATTAGCCTTTAACCTTCGACAAACTTCCTCTGCTTCATGTTTTCCCCTGCGTAATCCCAAATATCGTTTATTTGTAACATACTTATGGAAAACTTGTCTCACTCCCCTTTACTCTAATGTTATAAGACCGGGAGTGGAAGCCATATTGATACCACGTGACTTGATGTGACTTCCCAATACACGGCCCACGCGCCTCGGTTGGCGAAGCCTGCTGCCAGGGCCGTACGAAGCGCCCGCTCCACAGCCCATGCGCATTCAACAATCTTGACGAGGTAAGTGAGATTTGCATCTCAAGGTTTGAAAGGACGCACCCTAGACACATCCCGCCCAAAACTCAAATTCTTTCCCTCCACAAGGTCATGTCATAACACTGCAATTTCATTTAACAGTGATTTTCTCCTTGCATAGTTCATTGAACAAACTGTCCAATGTTTACATCAAGTGTCATCATCAAAAACAAGATTTGAAGAATGATTTCCATCTTCTAGATGAAGTAACTTTCTGATAAGAGATCGTAGAGAATAAGTTATCTAAAACATGATACAAACTTGTTGAGTATGGAGACGAACAGTAACTTGGGCGAAGACATTATTATCAGTAATTAAAGATGTACATCTTGCATGGACCACTTTAGCTGGTTCTAGAGAATTGATGAATTTCCATTCGACAGTTTTATCCTCTAAATTGTAGATCATCTCCTGTGAATAAGATCATCAAATTATTATGTTGTGTATTTTGTCACTGAGGTAATAAATTATTAATCTAACGATAAATGGTTTGATGATAATGGGTAGATGAACCTTTAAGGATTAGACACAACTTCCACTCAAAAAAGAGCACATTTGAAGATATAAATTTATGGTATGTAGAGAGAGAGAGAGAGAGAGAGAGAGAGAGAGAGAGAGAGAGAGAGAGAGAGAGAGAGAGAGAGAGAGAGAGAGAGAGAGAGAGAGAGAGAGAGAGAGAGAGAGAGAGAGAGAGAGAGAGAGAGACAGAGAGAGAGAGAGAGAGAGAGAGAGAGAGAGAGAGAGAGAGAGAGAGAGAGAGAGAGAGAGAGAGAGAGAGAGAGAGAGAGAGAGAGAGAGAGAGAGAGAGAGAGAGAGAGAGAGAGAGAGAGAGAGAGAGAGAGAGAGAGAGAGAGAGAGAGAGAGAGAGACAGAGAGACAGAGAAGAGAGAGAGAGAGAGAGACAGAGAGAGAGAGAGAGAGAGAGAGAGAGACAGAGAGAGAGAGAGAGAGAGAGAGAGAGAGAGAGAGAGAGAGAGAGAGAGAGAGAGAGAGAGAGAGAGAGAGAGAGAGAGAGAGAGAGAGAGAGAGAGAGAGAGAGAGAGAGAGAGAGAGAGAGATAGATAGATAGATAGATAGATATGTTTTATTGTATCAAGATACAAATTTGGTATTACAGAGTATCAGTCATTTTTTTCTAAAATTATACGTCATTAATATAAACATGTTTGTCTTTTTTAACATATCATCCTTGTCATCAGTGTAAAAATATAAATATAAGCTAATTATCACAGATAATGTGTCAGGGTATTAGTATAATAGTCATCAAGAGTTTGATCAGCGCATTGATCAGCCTAGTTATCACAGATAACGTGTCTATTCTTATATTAAAATATCTGAGGTCATTCGGTCATTTCTAAAAAGTAAGACTTTACTGAGCGCTTAAAACTAGATAAGGACGGCAAGTTTCTGTCTGAGGAGCGTAGGGAGTTCCAAAGTTGTGCCGCTTGCACCTGGAAGGAATCTGTTCCAAAACTGCTCGTCATTTTGGGGATTGAGAGTTCCGGTGCATCACCCCTAGAGGGCCTAGTGGACACATACCTAGTGAAGAGGCTCAGAAGGTATTCTGGTTGTCGGATGCGCAGGATCTTGTACAAAAGTACAGCCATGAAATATTGCCTCCTGATATCCGTACGCATCCAGCCCAGCTTAGCCCTGTAGGGAGTGATGTGTTCGTCCCTCCTAACACCAAATACATATCTCACACATGAATTTTGTAGCACTTGTATTCTTTGTTTTTGTTCTTGAGAAGCGTCGAGGTATACCGCAGAACAGTAATCAAGATGAGGAAACAGCAAAGCCATCGATAGGCGTGTGCGCAGGACCTCAGTCGTGTATTTACGAAAATATCGCAAGCTATACATAGTTCTATTGAACTTTTTTGTGACTGCATCAGTGTTTTGACGCCAAGATAGGGTTTCGTCTAGCACCACGCCGAGATCCTTGACCGTGCCAGAGAAGGGCACACGAACTCCACCGATCCCAATGCCAGATGCGTAGAGTGTCTCCTTGTGCAGGAGACCGATATAGTGTCCAGACCCAAATGCAATGGCCTGAGTTTTCCCGGCATTGAGCACCAGCTTAGCAGCGCCGGCCCACCCCGACACGGCCGCAGCCGCCTTCTCCAGCAATGCTATACCCTCAGCCAGTCTGTCAAGTGTAACCTGAGTATATATTTGTAAGTCATCTGCATAAAGCACACGCTCAACGCCCTCAATGTCAAGTACGTCACGTAGGTCATTAATATAAATGCAGAAGAGAAGCGGTCCAAGGACTGACCCCTGTGGCACCCCTAGATTCGTGGTAAGCCACGATGACTTGCCAAAACTTTTTGTTATAACAATCTGCTGTCTATCTGTAAGATATGAGTGGAACCACGAGAGAGCAGTCCTCGCAAAGCCAATGTCCTTGAGCCGCTTCAACATTCTAGAATGAGAAATTTTGTCGAAGGCTTTGCTGAAGTCGAAAAGTAGAAGTAGCGTCAGTTTCTTCTTGTCCATGCCTCTTCTTATGTCTTCTGTTAGTCTCAGTAGTGCTGTCTGCGTGGAGTGGTTAGGACGAAAACCTGCCTGTCTAGGGTCAAGGATGTTGTTAGTTGTAAGGTAGCTCATGACTTGGTCATGAACTATCTTCTCAAGTACCTTAGACAGGAAACTTAGAAGAGCAATAGGACGAAAATCAGATGGCGACGACGGGAGAGCACTCTTCTTTAGAGGAAGAACATGAGCCTTTTTCCAGGATGACGGGAAAATACCTTTGCGCAGGGAGGAGTTGAACAAGTTCACGAGTTTATCACCAATCACAGGCAGAGCGTCAAGGATTGTACTCTGCGGTATGCCATCGTCACCAACAGACTGAGAAGTGAAGTGAGAAATGCTCAGGATGACATCATTGATATTGATTTTCTGGAAACGGAAGCCATCTTCCTCAGAAGCGGAAGATATAATATCCTGATAAATTGAAGCATTCTCATTGTGCGAGATGGATACCTTGGCAAAATGAGTGTTCAGCTCCTCCGGCGAGATCCCGTTCAAGTCCTCCTTTCGCTTAGGGAGAAGATCAAGGTTACGCAGTTCTTTCCAAACCGTGTTATTGTCGAGTGCTTCAGACAGTTTACTCGAGAAAAACTCAGTACGGGCCTGAGTTGTTTTGCTTTCGGAAAGATCGCGCAACCTCTGAAATTCAGCGAGCAGGTTCTCGTCCCCTGTGCGAATGTAACGTTTGTAAGTCGTGTCCGTTTTTTTTGTATAACAGTCTTAACTCAGCATCAATCCACGGAAGCTTATTCTTTCTGGGCTTGAACTCTTTAAGAGGAGCCAGCTCATCAAGAGCCCCCGTGAGATTGCGGCTGAGACAGTCAAGTGCAGAGTCGATGTCATCCACGTCTTCATGGTCAAGCAGCCCCCAATCACATAGTTTCAAGGTAGAGACCAGGTCTTCCTGTCGAATACCTTTGTAATTTCTGTATTTGAAGGAGCCAGGCCTCTCCCTGGGCTGTTGAATGTTGAGTTCAACGTCAAGAATGTGATGTTTACTGCGAAAGGGAGCTGGGAAGTTGCGTTCGTCGGTGATAATGTCATTGTCGTCCACCAACATGACGTCAATCCATGTGCGAGACGTAGGGGTCATATGCGTGGCCCCATGCTGGATCAGACGCAACGACAGTTCATCTGTTAATTTGCAAACAAATTTTGAATCATCACTGTCTGAAAGGAGATCGGAGTTCAGATCCCCCATTACAATTTTGTGGCTGAAATCAAAGCAGTGTGCTTTCAAGTCATTAATCAGCGATGGATTTTTAGTAAAGGCAATGTGAGGAGGCCTGTAGATAACCGCAGCAAGGATTGGCTGGGAATTGCCGCGCTGCAGAGAGCAAAAGAGGTACTCAGGTATACCGGGTTTACCTGGTCCAGTGGTGTTCGAAGATGCTAGTAATTCAACCGTGTAAAAGTCCCGGACGTACAGTGCAACCCCACCGCCAATCGTATTGCGGTCATTCCTAATCAATCTGTAATTTGGGATCTGAACAATCTCATCCGGAACGTCGGGACCCAGCCAGGACTCCGCAATACCATAGAGGTGGTAGGACGGATTCTCACTCAGAAACTGGCGAACCTCATCAATGTGAGCTCTAAGAGAGTTAACATTGTGAAAGCCCGCTCTCAATTTCCCCGCAGCGACGACAGGATCCCGCTCCTCATTTGAGAGTCAATTTTCAGTCGGGCGAGAGCCTCTATCCAGGGTTGTTACGGCAACAACCTTAAGGTCTGCCTCATTC
The DNA here is from genome assembly GCA_020882685.1 of Aphelinus atriplicis. NCBI lineage: Eukaryota > Metazoa > Arthropoda > Insecta > Hymenoptera > Aphelinidae > Aphelinus > Aphelinus atriplicis. Next base: position 8,118 of record JAJGQD010000275.1, read on the forward strand.
TCAACTGGGAATACTTTGTCTCCCACCGCTCGTCTTGCCAGAAACTTGCCGTTCCTGTACCATACAAACTTAATACCTAGGGGCTTAGCGATTCTACGGAGACTAGATAATCTTTGGTATGTGACTGATGATAAAAATTCATTAATGAAAACAGCAGAATGGATAATGTGCTTGGACTTGCTCGCATCAAGAAGTGACAAGTCCAAGTCGCTGGTGTTTAAGCCTGTTCTTTTATGTTTTTCAAGTAAAATTTTCCTTTTGAGGTCAGGGCTCTTCAATTGCACAATAATGGCCGGCATTCTGTGTTTATTACTATTCTTAGAGAGAGAGAGGGAGAGAGAGAGAGAGAGAGAGAGAGAGACAGAGAGAGACAGAGAGAGACAGAGAGAGACACAGAGAGAGAGAGAGAGAGAGAGAGAGAGACAGACAGAGAGAGACAGAGAGAGAGAGAGAGAGAGAGAGAGAGAGAGAGAGAGAGAGAGAGAGAGAGAGAGAGAGAGAGAGAGAGAGAGAGAGAGAGAGAGAGAGAGAGAGAGAGAGAGAGAGACTATTTATAATATAGTTGTCATAATTCAGATTTTTTTACTTTGACGTCAGGTGTGAGCTGGCGAGGCTCTGTTCATTAGCATAAATATTTCGGATCCGGAGTAGATATAGAATAATCTCTCAGCAAAAATTCCAAATCAGAATCGAATAATGATATCAATATTTCAGATGCTTTTAATGCTTCGAAAAACCAAAATTCAACTCCCGATAAAAACAACTTGCTAAATCTTCCGGCGCTTGGTTGTCCTTGGCTGGAGCTTGGCAGAATGGCAGCCGTATTTTTTATGTTCTAGGGCAACATATGACATTCCTAGAATTTTTTCAGATTTTTCCGACCACTGCAACCCTGTTCAATGAATAGGCCAAGTTGCTGATTTTGTTGTTTCTGCATTCTCGAAGCATTTCCAACCTTAATTTATACCTTAGAAATGACCTCAGACAAAAAAATGTTCGTGACGTTTTTGTCTGCAAGCTATTTGAATTTTATAGAAAAATTATCTCCAAGGTCATTGGAGAACCCTAAGTACTCGAAATAACCAATTAAAACCTCTATTTTTGTAACCTGAGAGTTCGCTCATCAAGAGACACCCCATGGGCACTAAAAGTTGCCTCATTTCATTCCACATACAGTCTATATAACAAAAAAATGGGCCTCGGCTGTTGGAGCTATCGAAAAATAAATATATTACCTTAAATAGGCATGAATATAGGCTAAAATGACTATTCAGGGGACCCTTGCAACGCCAACAATTCCAAATTTTGCAAACTCTTGTCTGTGGTATTATTACAATTATTCACTGTAAAAACTCATATCCTATCATGCAAGTGCATATCCTGAGTTATCAATATCATTTATACAGACCAAGCATTACTAATACTTGACGCTACCTAACTTCTAGTAGTTATATGCATTGATGGTCAATATATTGTCACTATTGTGCTACAATTAACAAAAAACTAACCATCAAGTATATGTGTCATGAATTGCTCGATAAGAAAGATTAATCCAAAAAAAAATTATGAGCTGTGCATTACTCACACCTTATGACACACTTGGCAGTACATGGATTCCATATAATGTCTACGAGAAAATGTTGAAACTTATTTCCTTGGGTGATATCCTTGAATATTCGTGCGAAACTCGAGCCTAAGCGCGTCGAGGCAGCGCGGAGTGGCCCGGTGCGGCGCATTTTCTCATGTTCGCTACTCAATTATTCGAATACCAAAAAAAAGGTTGATTTCTTCAAGGGCTATATCGACGTAAAAAAATCTCAGCTTTCGATCTAGACTATTCAAAAAAAATAAAAAAAAATAGGTTTTTGAGATATGTCATGTTTTATGTTTTTTTATTCGGAAAACGTGAAAAATTTGGAAAACTAAATTCACCATCGGAAAGCTAAGAAAAAACTACATTGATAGCATATCCAACATTATTTAGATATTGGTCATATAGAGTCGAGAACAAGCGTCGGAAACGTGAGGTTTTAGCATCCGCGCGCCGGCTCTGGAGAGTTGACGTAAAACGCCCCATATATAGTTTGACTATCCGGAAATGAGTTTGAAGCTTCCAAACTAGCTTCGAGAGTTTATGGTCGGTTACCTAACCTGTGCCATACATAGTTCCTACAAGTCTCCAGTATTGGCAAGTATAATGTTCACAAAGTGGTTTATAAAGTCATTTTAAGACAGGCAATTTATATAAATTTGAAACGATGGATAGTTAATTCTATTGGGCTTGGTGGATAATCCCAAAGTGATATTGCAAGAAAAAAATTCCATGCTCCAACATCACCTACATACACGATCAAATATTCGATCGTTAGATCCACAGGATCAATGGGAGATTGTAGTAGGCCAATAGGTTCAGGTTGGGGGTATATATATATGGGTAAAATCTGCAATAATGCGATCGGACCTTAATTGTGCGGATTCAACGATCGAATATTTGATCGTATTAAATAGGTGATGTTGCGACAAATTCATGCTCCAGGGATGTGGAGATCTGCCGTCTTCCCGGTGGCGTAGTGGATAACGCAACTGACCGGAGATCAGGAGGTCGCTGGTTCGGATCCAGCCCGGGATCGTGGAATTTTTTTCTAGCAATATCACTTTGGGATATTCCACCAAGCCCGATAGAATTCATTATTTATCGTTCGAAACTTGTGGACCTTAAAAATATTTATTTATATATATTTGAGTTCGTAATGAAATTGCGCTTCTAGTGATCATACTTTCGAGTGGTTTGATTCATATTAGCTGATTTCATGAGTGAGTAACTTGACGTAGGAATTTGAGCCAACCCAGCAATAGCTGCTTGAATATTAGCTATGCAATTTATACAATATGAGTGGATTTCATGAGCCAATATACATGAATATTACCCGAGAAAGTGAGCTTCAACATATTCTTGTTGATATTGAAAAAATTATATGAAATCCATGTACTGCCTAGTGTGTTATAAGGTGTGATAATGCTCAGATCACAAATTATTTTTTTGGATTTATCTTTCTCCTCGAGTGAATGCAATTCATGACACATATACTTTATTAATAGTTTGTTGTGAATTTTAGCACAATAGAGTGTGGGGACGGGGTGTTCTTTCTGGAACCCCGGAGCCCGCAGGAGGAGAGCTTGGTGTTCGAGTATGCATGTGGAAGCGTGAACGGTAGAGTAAATGAGTGACGAGTGAATGTTTTTGAATATAACTCCGTGTATTCGAGTGTGTGTAGAATGCAGTTGGGAAAGTAGTGTCAAGGGCGCGAATATATTGAAAATTAAAGTGGAAAAATAGGTTGAAGGGAGGGACACGGTGCGAGGCAGAAACGAGGAGCTGTCATGCCAACTTGGCGCCGCGCAGTCTATTGTCCGACGACGGCTGAGTCCACTATTCGAAATCTTGAGAGCCAATAAAAGGGCTCTCGCCCTCACCACGCGATGGCGTGATTAATCACGCCATCGCGTGATGAGGGCGCGTGATTGATCACGCCATCGCGTGGACTCGGCTACCGGCGGACAGCATGTGTGCGTGAGCACATGACTACACCCCAACATACCGCCTCCTTGCTTGCTTTCAGGCGAGCAACAACTAACAGTCTAATCCATTCAAACAGTGAGAAATCAGAGGGATGATATGCAGGAGAGTTGCCGGTAACTCAACCATTTCAAACAAAACCTTGAGTTAAAATTAGAAAAATAAAACAAAACTTCGTGACAACCGTCACGCTAATTAATGATTATGTTCAAATTCATATATATATATATATATATATGGGCAATTCTCTGTGGGATCGAACATGAAAAAATTTGATTTGGCTGAAAATTTCTTTGTAAGTTCTAGGGCATCATGCCGAATTCCCAGAATTTTTTCGATCACTTCAACCCTGTTTAATAAATAGGCAAAGTTGTTGATTTTGCTGTTTTTGCATTTTCAGAGGCATTTTCAACCTTAATTTACACCCTGAAAATAACCTCTGAGACAAAAAATAAATGGGACACTTTTGTCTGTAAATTGCCTGAATTTTATAGAAGAATTATCTCCAAGGTCATTGGAGCACATGAAGCCACTTCATTACCCATTGGAGCCTCTATTTTTGAACCCTGGGAGTTCGCTCGTCAAGAGCCCCACCCCATGGGTACTGAAAGTTGTCCCAACTCATACCACATACAGCCTATATAGTGAAAAAATGGGCCTGGACTCTGGAAGCTCTCAAAAAATTGATACATTAACTAAAATAGGGGGGAAAATAGGCTAAAATGACTATTCAAGGGGAACCATGTACCGCCAACACTTCCAAATTTTGCAAACATTTTTCTGTGGTATTATTACAATTATCCACTGTAAAAACTCACATTTTATCATGCTAAAACATATCCTGAGTTATCAATATCATATTTATATAGATCAAGCATTACTAATACTTGACGCCACCTAACTTTCAGTAGTTACATGTATTGATGGGCAATATATTGTCTCTATTGTGCTAAAATTTACAAGAAACTATTATTAAAGTAAATGTGTCATCAATTGCATTCACTCGATGAGAAAGATTAATCCAAAAAGTAAATTATACGCTGTCCATTACACGTACACCTTACAACACACTAGGCAGTGCATAGATATCATATGATTTTTTTAATATAAATAAGAAAATGTTCAAGTTCACTGAACATGGGTAATATTTATGAATATTGGACTCATGAAATCCACTCATATTGTATAAACTGCATAGCTGAGGTCCAAGCAGCTATTGCCTGGTGGGCTCAAACTACAACTTCAAGTTATTTACTCATGGAATTAGCTAATGTGAATCAATCCACTTAAAATTATGATCACTAGATGCGCAATTTGATAACGAACTCAAATATATATAAATAATTACTTTTAAGGTCCACAAGTTTCAAACGATAAATAATGAATTCTATTGGGCTTGGTGGACTATCCCAAAGTGATATTGCTAGAAAAAAATTCCACGATCCCACACGAACACACACACACACACACACACGCACGCACGCACGCACGCACGCACGCACGCACGCACGCACGCACTAACCTTAACTCGCATCATAAATCTTAACACCGTATTCTTCCTTCCTTACAGCCAGGTTGAGTCATCTAGGTAAGTTATTTCTCCTACCCTGTATTTACTAAATGTCGGATCTCAAGTTCGCTATATCTTTTAACGTTTCTACCATCTATTCCCTTGATCCACTCCCTTGGTGAACTAAGGTTTTTTATGCTTTCCTCCGTGTTCCTCATGTTTATTGATGTTTCCGCTGCTTGGGTCTGACGACTTATAATCGCTTCCGAATTTACAACTTTGTTCCTTCCTTTAGGTCCTCGAGGCGGCGATCCGCAATGAGGCCCAGAAAATCGAATTTGAACTCGGTGCCCCCCAGCCCCCTGGTTAGGTATCCGAGTTCGTTAGATTCCATGAAAGTGTCCCGCTGGCGAATATCAAATCGGATCTTTGTCGCGGGGCGCCTTGGTGCATGGACGGCAACGTTTACGTCGTGTGTTGCTGGCTAACTTTTTCTCGACATGGTTTTCATGCCTTCTCGCTTTCTAGTTCCGGCGAGCCATAAAGCCCCTTTCCCAGAAAGCGGCTAAAGCCGAGCTTCAGCGTCTCGTTGGCCTAAACTTGCCAGTCGATTCACAGGAGGTGAGCGACACAGGCCTGAGTAGACTTCTCGTTACCCGGAAGGCTAGCACCCCACTCAGTGTCTCTCCGGGCACCATGGTCGACATCCTGAAGGTATCTTGACTTTCCGTGTCTTTTTCCCTTCCCATGAAAGTCACTCTATCTTTTAGTGTAACGCTCTCTTACCTTTTTCCAGGGTTCTTCGGGTCTGAGCCTCCCCCCGAAGGCCACTTGCGCCGAGGCGTATGACGTACACGACTCGGCCCTGCAGTGGGTTCACTTAGGTGAGGCCGGCAAGGTTAGAGTCGGGTACCTCATGAGTCTCACCTGCACTGATCTGGGTGTTAGGTTCCTTCTAGAGGACTGACCCACTTGAGACCCACCTGCTCATCTATTACCCATCCTACATCGTACTATGTAAGTATTCCCTGCGTCGCTCGATGCCCGATTTTGGCATGAATCCTAACATCCTTTGCTCGATAGAACCGATCAACGTCATCTATCATCACAGGTTTGCTCTCATTCCGGCTTCTAGATTCTTCAACTTTTTATCTAGAGTATCGTTAAAAAACTCCCTAGACTCTCCGAAAAAACTTTTTGAATCCTTGAAAAATTCCAAACTCCAAATTTCTAATTTCTCAAAAATTCTCAGTTTTCCAAAATTCCCGAACTCCAAAAACCTCAAATCTCTGAACCCTTCTGATCTCCGAGATTTTAAATCTCACACCAATATAGATTTCAAGCTCCCGAACTCCACCAGTTCCAAACTTCTGAGATTTTATTTGAAAACTTCCAATTTTTCGAAATTATCCAATTCGGTTTCAGTGCATCTTCCATCGTTCCTCCGTCCGGTTGGGATGATTTTGATGTTTCGCCTTCAGGACCGTCGGTTGATCAGGATTATCTACTGCGCACATCTTCTCCTGCCCGTTCCCTTTGCTCTCCTACATCTACTTCTGTATCCCTTCCTGATCGGGGGATCCGACGGCCAGCTCTCTGGTTCTACCGCTTCTTCCCTGCCTTTCTTATAACGGTAACTCCTGCTCTTATAATAAGTGTCTCGGGTTAATATATCGATCATAATACTCTTTTGATCTGAATTTTGACTATACTAAATTCATTGCTGCCATAGTCTGAGTTTCCGCAACGTTATACGCTATATCCGCGAGGTATTCATCGACAGTCAGCAAATATTCCTTCGGTGGAAAGCTGGACGGTGTTCGCGCGCGCCGACCGTATACTATTTCATGTGGCGGATAACCCAATGCCTTGTGTACGCTAGTATTATACGAGTGCTGTATTACTGGAAGAATCTTGTCCCATTCTCCGTATTCATTTATAATTAATTTAATGTATTCCTTTATAACATGGTGCATTCTCTCAATTCCTCCGTTCGATTGCGGGTAATACGCGGTTGTTGTATATTTCTCTATCCTGAACATTCTCGCGAGTTCCTCCAGAACGTAATTCACGAAGTGCGTTCCATTATCCATACAGATAACTCCAGGTAGTCCGAAATTGCAAATCACTTTTTCCACAAATGCTTTAGCTACCTCATGGGTGTTTGCATGACGGACTCTCGTTAAAATGCAGTATTTGCTAAACTTACATTGCATCGTAAAGATGCATAAATTCCCTGCCTCTGTCTCCCTTCATGGTCCGCAAAAATCTATTGATAATTTCTCAAAGGGGTAAGATGGGGTATCTGTTATGAGCATGGGAGTTTTATTCTCGTTCCTAACTAACTACATCTTACATCCATATACACATTTCTTCAATAAAATTTCGCTGCTATTCTCGCATGAGTTTTGCACATGCCTTTTTGGCCCCCAATTGCTGACTCGTAAAATTCCTCAATCAGCTTATACCTGTCTTCTACTTTTGGCAATGGCGAATTATTCGTGAATAGAGTTATTGATATCACTTTTCCCTTGAAGAGTTTATCACATTGCTCGACGAAGTAGCCCCAGTCCGATCGTGTTAACATTGCTGAGTCCCTAATAATCCTCACGGTTTTGATCTCGTCCTTCATCAATAATGCTTTAAGATTCTTCAGGCATGCTACAATATCCAATCGCATTGTTTTATCATCGAAATTATTTCTCACTATTGATCCAAAAACTTTCACTCCGCGACATTCAGACTGAACTACCCCGACGTTCTACAAGAGCGACTTGCGGTTCCGTTTCTAATTTTCCGTCTGCCGACAATGTATATACCAAATTGTCGTGATGTGCGAATGGTTGCTCCTTCAAAATTCTAACGCAATGGAACTGCTCGACATCCCCGGGTGCAATCACCCAAGTCGGTATCATATGCGTCGGCCGTGCTTCCGCTATCATAAATCTCGTCATATTACCCGTGATTCAGCTCGGTATTATTTCAGGTACCCAACTGTCATTTCCCTCTATGTCCTGTTCTTCTCTATCGACCCGAGCTAACACAGCATTTCCTTTTCTTGCCACCTGTCGGTTGGTGATATCGCTCACCGATACGCCGTGTCCCTCTTCCGTATCCAATCTCTCCCCGTAATGTTGCGAGTTAGTTGAAATGTCCATTAATTCGACCTCAGGTTTATCGAATTTGTATGGGGTGTAATGGTTCCATCGTAGATGTATATTTATATACTCTTTTTCCTTATTAGATTCCACGTACAGATATTCGATTTGGCTTGCCCCATAGTGAAAATGTATGCATATATTCTTGTACTCGTGAGAAAAAATAAATATACAATCAACGTCTCTGAATTCTGTTGATGAAGTTAATATTTCCCGTGTATTCTCGGGATCTATGCAATGATGTATGGCCGATCTCTATATTAACCGGTCCCTCAATTCCCGAGTAGTAATTTCCAATTTCAGTGCTTGAATCAATGAGTGGAATGAACAGTTCCCAAATGGTCTACTAGGAATGTTTATATCGTGTCGCAAGACCTTGTCCTTTTGTGCACACACCTTGTTTTCGGTATAAATGCTTGACACCGCATTACGTTCTCCTTGACTCTCTTCTCCCGTCTCTACGTGTTGTGATATACCGGTTGCTACTGGTGTATTTCTGTCTCTGGGTGTTATTCCATTAACTTTTGATTCCGTTGTTCTTTCGAATGTTTGATGGTTGCCCTTATCCTTTTCCAGGTTTTGGTTTCCACCGTTATCATGTCCACTGTCGAAGCCAAGGAGCCTGTTTCTTCCGCCTCGATATTCACCTCGTCTTTCCGCGTCACTTCTATTGGTGTTTGTATGCTAATCATGTTTTGCTGTGATTTTCCCTCCGTAGTCTCCATGTTTATTGTTGAGGCCAGCACACTTGCTTCTTTCGCTATGTTTTGGTTCTTGTTTGTTGTTAATGCACCCGTATCTTATCTATCCGACTTACCCTTATCGGTCAATACCAGTGGCTCTGAGGTCTGCTCTCTCTCAGGCGTTCGCTTGCGAATGCTTCTTCTAATTCCTGTATTACACCATTGCACCCTGTTTCTGCTACAACTCTCTCGTGATTCCCCCAGCTTCCGTACTGCTTAGCTTTCCTCTTGGCATAGTGTGCCCATTTTATTGGACCCGATCCGCCAGATGTCTCCAGTAAACTACGTGATGTCTCCTTTATTGTTGAGGGAACCTCCGTATTTTTTTGGTGGGGCAGGTGTGTGAGGTTCGTCTCGCCTCTCCTGCTATTTACTCCGTTATATCCATGGGTTCGTGCAACTTGGCCGAAACATCAGGCGTCCGATCTGCGATTAGCGTATGCTTAGAATTCGTTAGACTCTTTCTTTGAAAGACTCTAGTCACTTCCTCATCCGTAAGGTTCGCCTCTGGTTCGTCTGACATCCTACCTAAGCTCTCCTTGCTCTCATCTCCCTGAGCCGTCGGTGATCCATAAAATTCCGGAGGAGGTATCTTGTTCTTATTACATTCTGATGGTAATTATCGAACAAAATTTAATGAGAATGTACATTTTGATATGTTCTTTCGAAAACCTTTATCAATTTTGATGTGCTCCTACTTAGCAAAAAAAAATGGCTTCTCAATTCAGTGTCCCTAGTTCACAACTGGTTTTCAGTTTTTCGATATTTTGTCCTGCCATGCTCGGAGCATATTGAAAATCGAAAAAATGATTTTTTCTTCTCATACTCACCATAAAAACAAACAAATCTACGTATTTCAATTGCATGTACTTGCTTTGATATACTCACAATAGCAATGCGATTTAAAATAAAGGTTGCACCAATTCTGTTTCAAATTGTTATTTACTGCTAGCACATTCTCAATTTCCATTACATATTACCAAAAATCATTGCAAATTAATGAGCACAATGTGAAATATATATTGCTCGTCCGCTAAGTTGATCAAACCTAAAAAACTCCATAAATATGATGATCTAAGCTTTTATTAATAGCTCTTTTTTCGAACCATCCTCAGCATCGTTTCAACCATGTAACTGTTTATCGAAATAATCGTTTCAAAACTTGAAAACATACTTTTCAATGGGAAAAAATTTGGTGACTCTTTTTGAGAACTCTCAAACCGTGATAAAAAGTATCTTATAGTTATTATCTATTAATAGTTATTCCAAAGACTTTCTCATAACGAGTAACATTGTATTAAAAGTTCAGAAAAAAGTCGAAAAAAAATTACCGTTGAGATTGATTAAAAAAAGACGGAACAGAAACTGGAATGGAAATAGTGATTTAAACTCGACCTGTGCGGAATCGTGCGAAAAAAAATGAATCATATGAGGAATAGTACGAGGTCTATCCGGAAAGTATCAGGTTTACGTTTATATCTTTGCGCCCTAGTATTTGGGCGACCTCCGCCAAACAGAAACGTCAACAATAAAGCCTCACGAATCTATTGGTTACTTACTGACACCTGACGGACGTATAGTTCATGTGCAGCGTGTCTTTGTTTACAGTGCCTTTTTCACGTCCGTCGGATATTGTTATTGTCAAAAATGATTGAAAAATAAGATCAACGAATTTGCATCAAAATTTGGTTCAAATTTTGTGCAGCAGTTTTTGAGCAAACACAATATCGCATTGCTTTGACAACCTTCATAAATTCCCGACATAGCCTCTTGTGACTTTTGGCTGTTTCCGAAACTCAAAACACCACTCAAAGAACACCGCGATCTGATGACAAAACAACGGTTAAAAATAATGCGATGATTGTACTTAAGGCTATTCCTAGAAGTGAGTTCCAGGACTGTTTTGAAATGTGGAAACATCGATAGAACCGTGTTATTCAATCAAGTGGGGATTACTCTGAAGGATGCCACCAACCAGATGATAAAGAATAACGCTCGCACAAAAATATAAAGGTAGGCCCGATACTTTCCAGACAGACCTCAAAAAATTCTTTATTCTGTTATTTGTAATAATTTTGAGAATTAGGACATTATTTGTAATTTCAACCTTAGTCATATTTCTTTTACACTACTTTACATTACTGTACAAAAAATCTTGAACAATTTTTTTCAAAGAATATATATTTTCTAGAAGTTTCACTATCTCATACCTACTAGGAGCGAGAATTTTCCGAAAAAAGAAACAAAACAAGGCCTTTTCATTTTGAAAAAATTTAGCGCTACTCAGGAGTGAGATAGCGACACTTGTAAGGGGTAAAATCTTTAAAAGTATTTTTTACCAATGGAATTAGTTTACCATTGAAGAATGTTATACAAGACATCAGAAATGCTAGAGCCTATACTGCTGATGCACAGGAGCCTTAATTGGTGAGAATGATCATCTCCAAATTAAGATGAAAGGCAAGAGGACAAAACCCAGTTACGATTGAAGCATTAATCAAACATTTCAGAGAGAGATTTGCCCCAGGGGAGAATTATTCATACAATAATGAAAAAATCCAGAATATCAGAATGGAACAAAATGACAGAATGAGTAGGAGATTTTCATGATTGGCTAAAAGTGTTATTAGGAGCTGCGGAAACCAGCCTCAAGGAAGAGAAAGGGAACCTCTATAATGCAAACATGATACTGCCTCTGAAGGAATCTGCGGTAGACATTTTCATAAGAGAATTACGGGCAGAAATTAGTCAATTTGTAGATGCAAGGAGACCAGAAAATCTTGCAGAAGCATATGCAGAAGCTTCTCGATTGGAAGCAAGGAAGGATGCTAGAATACTACCTGATGTGAGATACAAGTATCACAATCAAGGCAGAAATTATCAGAATCAGAAAAAACAATGATGATGCAGATGAAGAAAGGATGAATCATATTGGAACGAGGAATCCCAATCATCCAGGTTGTAGAAAATACGATGAATTAAAAGAAATGTTTTTTTAAGTTTACTACGACAGTGTAATCCATGTAAGAGAAAGTCCGGAGAAAATATAGCTTATCCATGAGGTTCAGTGAAAACCCCATTCATGTGCTCGAAGCAATTCGAGGCCATGCTTTTTCGCAAGTCCAGTGAAGATTGAGGCTGTGCGCTATCCGTTCTGGATTATATATTTCGTGCAGACTGTTTACGACGGATTAACCAATTTGGAAGCCGTTACTTGTCGGGAAAACTCGTAAGTTTTCAAAAGAGGAATCGAATTTGGTTCGTCCGGAGTAAGCAGTTTGAAAAAGAAAGGTATAATTATTTTTGAAAAGAAATATTGGGTTTTCCTGACGAATGGATAGGCGCAAAGATATCGAATTGAACGATGATAACAAAGGGAGAGAGAATTCTTCGAAATTATGAGCCTTGGTAGGGAGGACGCCGGAGTAGGGCGGTGCTCCACATAAAAGCACGAGCGCCAGCGAGCGTGTTCTTTTTGTCGCCTGACTCTCATGGTTAGTGAGACGATGTATATGTATGTTCCGACTTTCATTCTAAAACATAAGTAATTACAATGAGGCTGAATTATATCTATTTAATAATTCCTATATCAATATTATATTAAAATATAACTATTACTTTAAATAAAATAAGAAATTACTATATTTGATATTTAATTTACTGCATACTATCCCAGTTGCTTGAAAATAACACAGGTTTTAGAGAACGGACTAATAATGGATACAAAGGCCAAATTAGAAGAGGAAATAATAGATCATTCAATAAATCGGATGAGCAGATGCTAGCAAAGTGCATATATACCAGACAATCATATACCTGCCCAATTACTGGACCAATAAAGGACACTCCGAATAAATATGATTGTGAACTGTAAATGCTAATAAGATCAAAATCAGCCCAATTCACATACTGTGACATACAATACTCTCGCCGTAACAAGACTCAACGGCAGTACATTGAATCTGACGGATCATGGCTGTTCTCTACAGCAGGAAAGGAGAATATCAGAGTGATTTGCAACAACAAACCACCAGAAGAAGTCATTTTTGAAGGAGCAGGAATATTAAAATTCAATACTATATTAGAATTCAATCGAATGGGAGTTAACACTAACATGGGACCATAAAACTTTGAATTCTTGCAAAGAGCATACTAGGAAAAGGAGAAATTACAGGACCAAGGACACTTAGGACTAGAACAAGGACCAGGACAAAATCATGGACACCAATCATATTCAAATCACGTATCAGACAACGTTACCAATGGCAAATATAGTAACACTATTTGAAGAAAAAGGACAAATAACAGCACTGACAGCAATCAAGGATCCTGATCAAGTTGGCAGGATGATAATGGAAATAACTTACGAAACAGAGGAGGAGGCAACAAGGGCAGCACTGCTCAATCAATCATTAGTGTCAAATTCACGACCAATTGCCACTTCACTGTCGCAAATTCAAACAGAGGAAAACAACAAGGACATGGACAAGGACCTAAGAAGCAAACCTAAGGACTGGAAAAGATTATTCTGTCTACTACCATAGAGCGAGAGTGAAGAAGAGAGAGAGAAGACAATTTCTTTAGACATTTTGCAGCATTTGGAAGTTTGGAATACCACCAAGTGATGGCGAACAAAAATGGGAAATTATCCCAAAGATACGTATGCTATTTCGATAAGGAGGACGCAGAAAGAGCAGTGATAAAAAGCGACAGATGCTACAAAACGACATATGCAATGCCAAGGATATTACCAGTTGGACTAGAAGGAATAAGATCGACATCCAAAAAATTTCATTTCGAATGTGGTAGACGAGTAGAAGCAGTAATATACAACCTACATGAATTAACATGCAGAAGACAGCACCTCTGACGAACCAGATGACGAAAACCAACTCTCACAAGAGCCACCACGAGTATGAAAAATCTTGAAAACATTCATGCACAATATCGAACCGGCACTTGGAAAGGCAATCAGAGTACTGACGTGCCGAATTATAGCCAAATCGCTCGGCAACAAGCGGCCAGAAAGTAATAGGAGACGTTAACCCATTAGCGCCTGAACGGACACTTTTCGATGCCAAAGTTCAGAGACTCACTGTAAGATGCATTTGATCGGAAAAAAATCTGGAACCACAGTTTCCTATGGTTTAAAAGGTGTTCTTTCGAATGGTGGTGGTTAGAAAATCCAAAAATGAGTTTTTGTACAAAAAAATAGCAGTTTAAAAAAAAAATTCCGAAATTTTGTGGTAAAATATTTTTTGTGAGGAATTTTTTTCTGCCTTTGCATTTTTTCATATACTAAAAACTAATGAATATCGCGTCCATGGGTCCTTGACGAAATGTTAGTATCCTTACATAATCAAAAAAAATTTTTCATAAAGCCATAATGGCGACCGGAAGAAAAAATCGTAGTTTAAAACTTCAGCAATTTTTTTCTCGAAAAGTATGGACTTAATCCAAAAATTGTTTGATACAAAAAAGTCTTAGAATTAAGAATACCCTCGAATTTTTTGAGAACCGTGAAAAAAAATTTTTGATTTTTCATCAACTGTGAAAACTGAAATTTTCAAAAAATCGTTTGAAAAATCTGAAAAAATTTAAAAGTTTTCTTTGATTAATACTAAGACTTTTTTGTCTTAAGAAAAATTTTTGTCAAGCTCATAGTTATCAAGGAAAAGGTTTCTGAAGTCTTTTTGAGGTCAAACTTCAGCGAGAACGAGAACGAGACGTGCGCCATAGAGCCGCGCGCCGAGTCGGGTTATATACCTGACGTGACCGAACTCCCGCAGAGCGTGGGCGTGGGTCGAGCCACATACGAGGCCTCTCTGGCCGAGTCATGGGGGCTGTTTATGGCCGGTCGGGCGGCCAGATGCGTCGCAAGCCTCCCAT
>JAJGQD010000036.1:0-247500 GCA_020882685.1 Aphelinus atriplicis
GAATTCATTGCCCATTTCTCCAAGTAATTGATGCACTGACTTTGCAGGTGTATATAATTGTTTCAAGTAATCTTTGAGCAATTCGATTGTTTCAAAAGATTGACCTTGAATAGCAGTACGGACTTCATCTTTCAGTTTTGATCGAATTAGTTTAGCTAAATTCGTTTCATTGTTGTTACCAACCATCTCAAGAGCTTCATCACAGCCCTCGAAAAAAACGCCTAAAGGTATGTTAGAACCGTCAAATTCGGGTACAACGCGCAGTGCGTCTTTTAATGAGACGGTTTGATTAGTCATTGCAATTTGTGGTTCTTCAATTGGATTATTATTATTATTATTATTATTATTATTATTATTATTAACTATTACTCCGTTATTTTCAAGTTTGTTTTGATCGTTGTTATTCATAAATTGTTCTTGATTCAAAAGATTAGCTTCATAGGTCAACGGACTAGTTTGTCTAATCGTCAAATCCAGCGAACTTTGAATCGACTTGTTTTGAGATTCGTTTAACTCTTTACTAATGTTTTGACAGAAACCAGAATCTATTGTCTGGGAAATTTCCGATCTGACAGGCGTTGACGAGCTAATTCCAGGAAATTGTAAAAGTGTTCCAGGCAAATTTCCAGCAGAAGAATTTGATGTATTAGGATTAGTGAATGATGGTGGCGGGGACCTAAACAACTGAGTCGTGGGACGAAAACCAAAGTCTTCAGATTTTTCCTCTTTGTTATCCCATTCTGATTTACTAGTAGTTTCTTTTTTGTATGGGTCGTATTGATTCAATTCTCTGCGCAGGGTTTCACTATTTTGAGCAGCTTTCCGAGTTATTCTTTTATCTTTAGGTTCAGCACTCGTTTTATTAAACATTAATCTTAAATTGAATTCTTATCGCTAATAAACGATGCAAATACGCTTGAAAATACCGAATTTATTATAAATTTATTCCCATATATTTATTAATCTAAACGATCTAATCTGTTCAAATTTCGTAAAGTAGATAATTCATGAATGATTCTTAACTTAAATTTAGTCGTTGAACAAATTGCAATAAGGATCTATATCGTCAAACAAACTCTCTTTTTCTTCGTGTAAACTTTTATAAATTTTCGATTTAGGGACGTAGTAATTTGTAGATCTCAGATTGGAATCAATTTGAAAATATCGTGAATTACACTTGCGATAAATAATGAAAGTTTCCAAACTGGGGAATTTATTCCGGTTGGTTAATAATTGATTATTGAATTTCAAACTATACGTATAATATGTATTTTCTAAAACTCTATCCTGTAACAATGCTTCGTATCCAAGATCTAAATTGATTACTCGAGCTGCGTGATTCAAATTATCTTGCAAACTCAGAGGTAATCCAAAAAACGTTGCTGCGCACAAGTGTCCCCCTTTCAATCTCAAATAATTAATTTTCTTGTCTTTATAAGTTATAGTTTCAATCTTTAAAGAATTAATTCCCAGCTCTAAGCAAAAATAGATTCTAGGATGACCAAATCTTTTAGGAAATTTCTTTACAATCTGAGATAATTGGAAAGTATTTATAAAATGTTCACGATATACTACACGCTCACTTACAGCTTGTAAAGAATCTGCGTTATACAAAATCATATAGAATGATAATTCTAATCAAACAACCATGTTGGTATTAGATTTGAATTTGATTTCTCTAATAGATGCTCAATCTGGCGATTATAATTTCTCAATAAAGGTTTGAATTGAAACTTTGCCTCGAAACCTGGAATTACAAGTGCAAGATACCAATAATCAATTACGTCAAAATTACGTTCGGAAAAATAGTAATTGCCGTTGTCGTCACGATCTAAATTTTCGACAGATTCTTCGCCACAAAAAATATCTTCCGCTGATTTCAATAACCACAATTGAAATGTGAGAATTGACGTGGGGTAATTTATAGATATTGCAGGGCAGATATGATTGTTGTTTAATTGAATAAAATGTAATTCTTCGCCGGTTTGATTATTCTCAATAATATGAAACTCTTTCGCACTAAAAGCTTCCGAATGATAAAAGTATACTCTAATCTCCGGGTTATGTTTCCTAGTTACTGAATATAAATTATATACTGTACGAAAATAATTATCAAAAGTAGCGATACGGGCTAACTCTAATAATTCAAGAGACATTTGCAGATGAATTTAGTCTTCCCAAAATTGAACTATTACTCCTGTTTGTTTTTAATGTTTTTTTTTTTTTAAAAGGCTCTCATTCAATAAATAATAACGTCTAGTTTTAATTTGAATGGTTATTTATATAAATGATTATTTATTGATACGTATAAAGTGAAAAGTACAGTGATTACATATTTGATTTTGAGGCAAACATCGATTTTTGATTTTATTTATTCAATCTTATTCTCTCGTTATGTTTATATATTTATCTGCAGTTTCTTGTAAACGTTTTAACAAAGATTGAAATGCCTTGTCTTGGGCCAGCGTAGGTGATTCCTCATTGATAATCTCATTAAATTCAGCTACTTGAATAGGACATTCATCTACGGTTGCGACGGATTCATATGAAATGGGTTTGGCTGCTTGAAGAGCCTCTTGATTTCTTATCACGGCGGGCCCTGGCGCTCCAGCGATTGTCACCTTAGACTTAATGACGTCAACAAGTACGGCTGGTTTTTCAACGGGCGGCGCGTGGCTCTGAGTCGGCTTATCAGTGTATCCTCTTTCTATAGTGCGTTCTTCCACACTTCCCGATGGGTAACAGTAGCCGTTTATTGTTTCATCGTTGGTCGAAACAGCAATCACTTTAGCTTTACAATATTCCGCTGAATGAAAAGGCTTTGCTTTTAATTTCTCGGTTTGAGCATGGAGTTCAAATAAGTTGAATTTAGGACAGATGGGCGTCTGATTCAACCAATTATGAGTTTTTTCTATGACACCGATAGTTGGTGCCAACGGAATTGTTTCCGATATTCTTCTCCCTGCAGGTGGATCCGGCAAATGATTTAACTTGGCTTGAATTTGATTTTTGTTCATCAATGCTCCCTTATAGATAAGACGTACGAGTCCCTGAACATTTTCTTCACAATGCCAGGCTTCTTTCAATGTTACCAGAGGAAGTGAAAAATACGTAGCCCAATCATTGAGCAGATCTCTCCTTGTTTGATACTTAGGCCTCTCTTGTTTTCTGGGTTTATTTCGGCGCTTAAGCAGTTGATTCTTCCCAGTCGAATAACCAACGTTTTTACCCACTATAAAAATTCAATAAAAATTAACGAAGGAAGATAATTAAGCTATACACAATATCTTTTTTGATTTTCATAGACAAACGTTTTTAAACATGATACTAAAGTTTTAAATGAATATTTTTACTCAATTTGGAGTATAATTCTTCTACTCCCACAGAACCTTATTCTGAATTTTATTCCGATTATAACCACATAAATTCAATGTTTCAATGAAAGTCCAAAGTTTCTCTTTTTCTTTTTTCTGTTATATTTATATATTCGATGGGAACTTAGCCCAAAATTCGATTCAAAAATTGAAAGCCAAGCCTTATAAGATTCTCAATGGATACACAAGCCCAAACTTAAAAAAAAAATAATTCAACCAATAAAAAGATTCAAAATCAACTTGAAATCTGAACTACAAAGGTTCATTATTCAAAATCTATCAAATGGATACAATGTCCGAATTCTAAAAATCACTCACGAAAAAAACCAAGCCTTGTCTTTGCAAAATTTCTACTTTCCGACGGGTTCTTAACCCATAAATCAAATTTCAATTCAAAAACGAATGGCCAAGCCTCATAATTTACTTGAAAGGAACCAAGTTCTCTTTCCAAAAATAACTCAAATTAAATTTTCAATTCTGTATCTTGAGCTACTATGGCTCGTTATTCACAATAAAATTTTTTCTTTTCTCAATTTCTGAACTACCAAGGTTCATTATTCAATCGTACATTGATTCAACTAACGATGGGTACTATAGCCCGAATATTAAACTCAAATCTTCAAAAAAAAATTCAAAAGGGTACACTGCCCAAATTCTGTAAATCGTTAATATGAAAGGCCAAGCCTTATAAAATTCAATTCAAAACAATACTCAACATTAAACTTTCAAGAAAAGGCCAAGCCTTATAAAATTCAATTCAAAACAATACTCAACATTAAACTTTCAAGAAAAGGCCAAGCCTTATAAAATTCAATTCAAAACAATACTCAACATTAAACTTTCAAGAAAAGGCCAAGCCTTATAACTTCAACATGGACGAAATTCAAACTGTTTTCAAAATCAAATCAAAATCAAAATGAAATTTCTTAAAAATTCAAGTTTTTCAAACAATTTTCTATCTAAAACTTTTAATCACAATTTCGCGTATGTCTGAGTACAAGAATGTATTTCTTATTTATATTCCGGCGCGATTATCGATCCCTCCGAGGGGCCTCCAGTTTAACTATGTGACGTCGGGATAAATTGACGCGGCGCGCGTACTTAGTCGATCGCGATTTCAGAGCCAAGCTTGCGCTTATAGCTCGGGTAACCGGAGAATAAGTAAGATAATTCCGTCTTGATGACACGTTCGCGATACACTGAATTTACAATACATTTACAAAAAGAATATGGAAGTGCGATTATTGAATTTATCTGTGATTATTGAATCTGACCTACCTAAAGACCTCTAAACGCTAATCGTCCAGCCACTCAACTCTCAACAATGTGAGAGGGACCAGACACGTTTAGGGTTAAATTATTGATAAGGTTAATAAGAATTAGACAGAAATAAATAAAATAAAACTTACTTTTTTGTAGTTTATTTGTTGATAAATTCTCTTAAGTAAGATAAGTTTCCAATAAAACGAAGGCCACTCCAAGAGTGCCTGTTAACAACTACGGGAGACCAAGTCCCAACGGAGACCAAGTCCGTATAAAAAGAGGTGTTGACCCTTCGAGCCTAGTCGAACGAATGACGCTCTTGATCAAGAACAATACTATTGCAAATTTAAAATCAATAAAAAAAATGGCGGAGCTTTGATAACGCATGACATGGGAGAAGAGTACCGGGTCGTTTTCTATTGATTTTCAATATGATATCTTTTAATCAGCGGTGCACATCCGCTTTATGAATGCATTTTTACTTAAATGTAAAATGATGCTTTTTGAAAAATTAAGGAATTCCCACGAACATTACAAATGGTTTAAGCTAAATTTATATTCGCATATTATAGATTATAAGGCATATTTCCCAAAATTCCGTAAACATAAAAATAACGTAATGCGCTTGCATTACGTCACAAAAGAATGGATGTAAATAAAAGTAAAGTATATATATGTCTCATAGCTAGAACCACTCTTTACTCGTCAGAAAGTTGCACCTTTCTTTAGAAAGGTTTAATACTCTAAAATCTGAAATGCATCCACCAGAATATCTTTTTATTTCAATTGCAGGAGTAATTTAAAATCGAATTTCAAAACGGTTTTTAGAATCTGTGATATTATCAGGATCATTGTAGAAAGAATATGGAAGCATATATTAAAAGTGAATTTGCCAGAATCAATGTGAACTTGCCAGGAAAAAAAATTGATCTCGATACTTTCATAGCTTGGATTCTGAAGTTTTCAATTATGAAATACATTTGCAAAATTATATCATGATTTATTTTAATGACCGATGTTTTGAAAATAAAATTTATTAGCTGTAAACAATAACTATCATCTAAATTCTCATATCGAAATATAATATCTTGAAACGAGTATTGAAGTTTGAAAAATTTACCGAAGTAAGTTTTGAAAAGATATATTGTAAAAGAATGAATGTATTGTTCTTTACTCGTCAGAGTTTTGTACCTTTCTTCAGAAAGGTCTGGTACTCTCAAGACTGAAAGCATTCTTTACTCGTCAGAAATGTGTACCTTTCTTTGGAAAGGTTTGATATTCTTATATCGAAAAGACAATCAGCGTAATATATCAATTGTATTGATTTCATAAAATTCCAAATTTGATATCAGAATATGTTAATATGGACTGTTAACGTTTTTATAATTTTGATAGCTTAGAAATTCATTTATTCATTTATCCCAATATTACACAGATATGACTGTTCTAGAACTATTCTTTACTCGTCAGAGATTTGTACCTTTCTTCAGAAAGGTTTGGTACTCTTAAGACTGAAAGCATTTACTAGAAATCATAAAATAATAATTTATTTTAATTGTATTTATTTAATTCTAAATAGAATTCCAAAACGGATATTGGAATATGTGATTTTCACATTTCTCCAGGAAGGTTTTATACTCTTGAGACTGAAATGCATTTTTACTAGAATACATGATAATAATAATAATTTCAAGTATATCAAATTTTCAGAAATGTCACTGCAAGGAAAATGTATGTATGATATTGATTACAGTGACGACAGAAGCAAAATGAGTCTCAGCCAAGCAAAATATATTGATTCCTTAGCTGTGAAATATAACTTGGAAAATACAAAGTTGCATGACGCACCGATGGAAACAAACCTAAGATTAGAACAAGCTAATGAAGTAGATGAACGAATAAAGTACAGGAATCTGATTGGAGAATTGCTCTATATAAGTTCAGGCACTAGGCCAGATATTGCATACTCTGTAAACTATCTAAGTAGATATCAAAGCTGTTATAATGCGACACATCAAGTACGCTATGAGAATTTTGAAGTACGTATATAAGATTAGAGATTTAAAATTAACCTATTTTAAATCTCTAATCTTATAATGTGATTATCTTGAGACTGAGGGAGCGTTAGGTCCTAAAACTTTTTGCGTATGGTCACTATAGCTCCAGAGAACATACGTATCAAGTTTGGTCCAGATTGGTGACCCGAAGGCCTGATACTCTCCTTGTTAGTATGATATAAGAAACTAAGAAGATTAAATTATTCTCATGCACATGTCTTCTTCCCCTGCAGGTCAAAAAGAAATGAAGAAATCACTTCGAACCTTCGCAACCAGAAAAAGTGACAGTCGAGGTTTCAAGCTGTCACCGAAGAAGTGTACTCTCAATCATGCTGGAGAGTAAGTCCGAAGGACGTAGTCAGAAATGACTGTTGATACATATCTTACTTATTTCTGATCGAAAACTCAATTATTAGATTTAAGGCAAGACTCATTGAAATAAATGTTTCACAGGAGGTTTCGTAAACATTGGAAAGCTGTGCTTCTTAAGGGGGCTTCAGCGTTAGGTGCCGTACCAATGTGGGGCCCTACTGGGGGTGCCTGAATTATTTTTCAAATTTCTCCAAATTATATCGTTTTAAAGTAGATCAGTCTTATCCTAGACTACTTATGGATGCTTGAAAAGGGAAAATAAATTATAACTAACTAGGAGAGTGCACACCCTTCGGGTCACCAATCTTGACCAAAATTTGAGGGATCTCTCCTGATACTATCACCAGAGATCCCTGGAAGCCACAGGGTCTAACGCTCAGCCATTCCTGAGAAAAAAAATAAAACATATTACGAGATTTTTCAATTATTGGCAGTACAGGACATAACATTGCATATGCTATTTGAATGCATATCAATACCCGCCAACCATATGTACCAATCAATTTTTTATAAATTTGACTCAAAGATAAACTCTAAAACTATCTTGACAAATTTCCATTGGTTTTAGACATACTTCCCTTATAGGATGTATAAGGGTCTCAAGCGCTAACCAGGTTATCATGGGAAACATGTTATACCACTTCCCACCCAACAAAACACGCATTTATCTTGAGCCCACCCATGAATATATATCAGAATATATATTCTACACTTGAAAAAGGAAGGAAATACCGTCAACACTACTTCTTTCTTCCCTACAGTCCAGAACACTTGAATTTTTGACGTTAAACAGTCGTATCTATTCAAAACTGTGTCTGGACTTACAATATCCTCATGCGTGTGGATATTTCTTAAGCCTATGGGACTGATGGGCACATGAGACAGAAAAAATGTACCTACTCACCTCAAGTAATATGCGCTTCATAGATATGATGCTGCAAAATAACCTATCCCTTACATGCATGTTGACAACACTGCAAGTTTGTTGGGGATTAGTTTTTGCGCAAACTTGTTCCTTTTTCTTGAATCACCATTATGTTCACCAGCTCCCACTGAATGTATAGCCTACAGCATTCACAGAAATGATGTTCTATAAAGGGAGAAAAATAACACTCCAAGCCTCATCCACTCATGATTGTACTCTTGAAGTACCTGAAAACGAAAACACAAAGAATCATTTTCTTTGAATTTAAAGGTTAAAAGTAGGAAAAATCTAGTTAAACTAACAGAGAAAGAGAGTTTCAGAGCTACATAAATTCAACTAGAGTAGAAATTAGACACCCAAAATCAAAGGTTAGGTTACACTATGTACTTATCTGATGATTGATGATCCTTTCTGCAGCAATCAGCGTTCCTCCCTGTTGAAAAAAATCGACTGGATTTCCAGCTGGATTTGCACTGGATTCCAGCTGGATTTACGCTGGATTCTAGCTGGATTTTGACTGCATTCCAGCTGGATTCCAGCTGGATTTGGGCTGGATTCCAGCTGGAAACGAAAAATCCAGGTGAAGTGATGCAAGGAAAATCCAGTGAGTTTCCCGAATAATCCAGCTGGATCCTGAGATAATCCAGCTGGATTTTACTAGGATTAGGGTTATATCGTTATTATAGATCAAGCAGATTTTCCGGATAATCCAGCTGGATTTTTCGACAATCCAGCTGGATTTTTTCGGTTTGAGGACACCAAGCTACGGCGCCAAATCCAGCTGGATTATGAAAGAATCCAGCTGGACTTTTCGACAATCCAGCTGGATTTTTTCAGTTCCAGAACAGCGGGCTACGACGGCGAATCCAGCTGGATTATGAACGAATCCAGCTGGATTTTTCGGTTTGGGAGCAGCGGGCTACGGCGTCGAATCCAGCTGGATTATGAACGAATCCTGCTGGATTTTTCGATAATCCAGCTGGATTTTTTCGGTTCTAGAACAGCGGGCTACGGTGGCGAATCCAGCTGGATTATGAACGAATCCTGCTGGATTTTTCGATAATCCAGCTGGATTTTTTCGGTTCTAGAACAGCGGGTTACGGCGGCGAATCCAGCTGGATTATGAAAGAATCCTGCTGGATTTTTCGATAATCCAGCTGGATTTTTTCAGTTTGAGAACAGTGGGCTACGGCGTCGAATCCAGCTGGATTATGAAAGAATCCAGCTGGACTTTTCGACAATCCAGCTGGATTTTTTCGGTTCTAGAACAGCGGGCTACGGCGGCGAATCTAGTTGGATTATGAACGAATGCAGCTGGATTTTTCGGTTTGGGAGCAGCAGGCTACGGCGTCGAATCCAGCTGGTTTATGAACGAATCCTGCTGGATTTTTCGATAAGCCAGCTGGATTCGCTCATAATCCAGCTGGATTCGCCGTCATAGCCCGCTGCTCCCAAACCGAAAAACCGAGCTGTATTGTCGAAAAATCCAGCTGGATTCGTTCATAATCCAGCTGGATTATCCGGAAAATCTGCTTGATCTATAATAACGATATAACCCTAATTCTAGTAAAATCCAGCTGGATTATCTCAGGATCCAGCTGGATTATTCGGGAAACTCACTGGATTTTCCCTGCATCACTTCAACTGGATTTTCCGTTTCCAGCTGGAATCCAGCCCAACTCCAGCTAGAATCCAGCGTGAATCCAGCTGGAATCCAGTGCAAATCCAGCTGGAAATCCAGTCGATTTTTTTCAACGGGGATTGAATCTCTTCATATATTCAATTATATGTTGATTACTTAAGGAAGGAACACGGCGCATGGATATATTCATATCTTTATAACATTCTTTTGGTGGAGTGTTTATCTATTGATTCTCCTCAGGCTCAATCTCAACTTTCGAATCGTTTCTAAAATTATTATTTCTGTCATAATATAATAACCTGTAACGAAATTTACATTGATATTCCTTTGAATTCTGAATCATTGAATAAATTCAAATATTATGTACACAACCTAACCTATCAATTAAATCTTTTTTCCTTCCACTGATTCTTGCGTTTCTTTTTTTCAATTCTTCTTTCAATTTATTCACGGTCATAGGCCCATATTTCTCTTCCATTTCAAATCGAATAGATAAATATCCAAGAAAGCTCCAAAAATAGAAATTTACATTATTGACCAACGGTAATACGTTCTGACGACGATCTATAGGATGATACGTTGAGCTCACCGATACGCTCAGGGATACACCCATACTCAAAGTTAGACTGTGTGAGTTTCTTGTGTACCCTGGCGCCGCCTGCCGGTCAATTTTTCGATACATCCTTATAGCAGTCGCACATCTCGGCTCAAGAGTCGGAATTACTTTCGACTGTTAGGATCAACAACAATATCAAAACGTGAACGGTGAATGAACACTCGCTGGCGGTGAATATTTTTTTTCCATGCCATATATTTCGGGCGGGTCGTGATCCCTGTTGGAAAAAATAAGGTGGATTTCCTAGCTATGATTCCACGTGGATTGAACATGGATCATAGTTGGATTTAACTATAATCCTACTTGGATTTTATATGAAATTGTCTACGTGGATCCTTAAACTGATCCACGTGGATTTTCGTACCGGGAATTTTCGGGACATTCCACGTGGATTTTCATATTGCGAAATTTCGGGATAATCCACATGGATTTTTGGAAGAATCCACGTGGATTTTCGTACCGCGATTATCAGGGAATTCTACGTTGATTTTTGGAATATTCCACGTGGATTTCTCAACTAATCCACATGGAATTTCGTATCGGGAATTTTCGGAAAAATCAACACGGAATTTTCGAAGAACTCACATGGATTTTTGGAATATTCGACGTGGATTTTTGGGAGAATTCACGTGGATTTCTTAATCACTCCACGTGGATTTTCGTATTGGGAATTTTTGGAAAAATCCACATGGATTTCTGGGAGATTCCACGTGGATTTTCATATCGCAAAATTTCGGGATAATCCGCATGGATTTTTGGAAGAATCCACGTGGATTTTTGTAATGCGAATTTTTTGGACATTCCACGTGGATTTTTGGAAGAATCCACGAGGATTTCTCAATCACTCCACGTGAATTTTCGTATTGGGAACTTTTGAAAAAATCCACATGGATTTTTGGAAGAATCCACGTGGATTTCTCAACTAATCCACATGGATTTTCGTATCGGGAATTTTCGGGAAAATCCACATGGAATTCTCGAAGAACCCACATGGATTTTAGGAATATTCCACGCGGATTTTTGGAAGAATCCACGTGGATTTCTTAACCACTCATCGTGGATTTTCGTGTTGGGAATTTTTGAAAAAATCCGCATGGATTTTTGGAAGATTCCACGTGGATTTTTATATCGCAAAATTTCGGGATAATCCGCATGGATTCTTAGAAGAATCCACGTGGATTTTCGTAATGCAAATCTTCAGGACATTCCACGTAGACTTTCGGAAGAATCCACGTGGATTTTCGTACCGCGAATTTTCAGGATATTCCACGTGGATTTTAGGAATATTCCACATGTATTTTTAGAATATTTCACGTGGATTTTTGGAAGAATCCACGTAGATTTCTCAACTGATCCTTATGGGCTTTTGGAATATTCCACGTGGATTTCTGGAAGAATCCACGAGGATTTCTTATCCACTCCAAGTGGATTTTCGTATTGGGAATCTTTAAAAAAATCCACATGGATTTTTGGAAGAATCCACGTGGATCTTTGGAAGACTCTACGTGGATTTCTCAACTGATACACATGGATTTTTGGAATATTCCACATGGATTTTTGGAAGAATCCACTCTTCCATATACTCTCTCTCGGCCTCACAGTATTTGTATTGGTGCTTGTTAGGCCATGATTTTTGTATTTTTGTTTATGTACGAGGGCCGTACACCGCGGCGAGCAGTAAGTGTCCGCTCGATGTATCTTGGATTTCTGTTTCTAACGTAAATAGAAATGTCGAGATTATAGTTTGAGGCCTACGAAAGGCAGTTTAGAAATATAATTTCATTTGAAAATTTTTCGGCAACAGCGGAACCGAATATAATAATTATTTGAAGTTAAAAAGCATCGAGCGAGCACCGAATTATTCTCTTAAATTTTTTTTTGCGGAAGCACCAACGCAAATACTTTGCGTGCGAAATATATACAGCGAAGAAAAATAAATCAAACAAGAAAAAGAATGACTACGGCCACGATGGCAATTAGAGAAATAGAAGACTGCATTTTCAACATGAACGCGAGAGAGTTAGACGAGACACTGCACAGCCTGCAACTGAGGCGAGATGGCAGCGAAATGGCGCGTCGGGTCAGATTCGAAAAATGGCTCTTCGGCGTTTACAGCATGGACGATTTTGCAGATTCTGAGTTCGAAAGCGCATCGGCGACAATGAGAAACCGAGTGGCGCTCAGAAACGAGTATATTAATATGACATGCTGGGAATGATCGGGTGCAGACGAACTGACACCACACCCGCTGTTGGCCCTGGCCGAGGTCCCGGCAATATCCGAAAACCTTCAACGGACAATGCAACTGGCTGACACATCGGACATTGAGGAAACAGTGTGCCAGGAGACAGAACTGCACACAAGCTCACCGCAAAACGGGCGACGGGCGAGTGCAGACAGAAGCGACTTTGCGCAGCGAATTGAAAGCGCGCAAGCCGCGCCGGGGGACCAGACAAGGCGCGTGGCACCGCGAAAGTCGGCCTTTCGCAGAGTGAGCCTCTTAGCACAGTAAGCGGCGAGCAATTTCAGTTGCCGCCAGAATTTGTGCAGTATTTGGCAGGCTTACAAAAACAAATGCGAGAGATGTCCGTCGAGCTTACGCAGCTGAAAACACAGCCGGATTCATTCCGAAATCCACAACGCGTTGCCTCAAGCACAAGGCTCGAGCATACGCAACAGACACCCGCACCGCGAGCGAGTCAAGCACAAGCTCGCACAGACCCGGGCCAACCAAGACAGCAGCAGCAAGTTAATTTTCAGGACACATACACGCTATGCGGACCAGACCCTCCAGAGCGGTCGAGGCGAAATCAGCCGCCACAGACATCGCATGGAAATATCGGTTCCACCTGGAGAGGGGGCGAGTCTGCGAGCGCGCAGGCGACGTTTAATACGTCAAACCATAGCGATGTCGGTCATGTCGTGCGCAGGTGGAAGCTGAGATTCAGCGGCAACGACCAGCAGAGCATCGACCATTTTCTCGAGCGAATCGAGGAATGTCGACAGTTAGCCAGGCTGGACGAGCAAGATCTGCTGCAATCGCTATCGGAATTACTATCGGGAGTGGCGGCAACGTGGTATCGAATCGACACGAATGAAAATCGTGGGCAGAGTTCTGCGACGCAGCTCGCCGATGGTACGGCATGGACAGGCGCTTGCAGCGCGGCCTACTGACGGAGGCACAACAGCGCACGCAGCACCCAAAAGAGCCGGTTCGCGACTTTATAACGTGCTTACAGGCCATTATGCGTAAAATTCGGCCCGAATTAGCACTGGACCTCCAAGTTGACCTACTGCACGGAAACATGTTGCCGGAGTTGCAAAAGATGGTCCGGCGCGAACAAGTGCGCAGCATTGACGAACTGCTCATGCTCGTCACCGAAGCTGAAAGAACGATGGCGTGCGAAAAATCATACAGGCCACCGCCCGATCCGAAAAATTCACTGCTGCCAGAATTGGCCTTCAAGCCAAAGAAAAATGAAGATAAGGCAGAAAAGAAGGCCAGGGAGCCGACGAGCCAGTTGTCGGCGATGACAACCACGGCGGGCACCAGCCTGGAGCGAACGGTAAAAGATCTCGTGGCTCAGGTACAGCGACTGACTGCTGCCCAGAATAAGGCCCCCGGAACGACAGCGGCCGAGGCGAACCGACAGACTAGCCCAGCGACCGCAGGTCGTGGCCGAGGTCGGGGCAGGGGGCGAGGCGGGGGCGCCGCAGGAGTCAGCGCCCCGCGCGCCCTGACGAGCCCAGGAGGAGCGGCGCCGCCGCCGTCCGCGGCAAACGCGCCGTCGGGAGCAGGGCAACCGCAGCAGCCACGATTTTATTGCTACGGGTGCGGCGCACCCGAAGTGATACGCCGGGATTGCGCAAACTGCGCGGGAAACGAGCAGGCAAGCGGGTGAGCGAGGCCGCACCCGCCGTGCCCCCCACGCAGGCCTCATCCGAGCCGCTCGCACACGAGTCAGAGAGGGCTCCCCAGAAGGCCAACCCCGGCGCGACACACGAGACAGACGCATCCCACCTGAATCCGTTGCAACACCAGTCGAGCGACGAGCATATGGAGAGTGCGGACCAGGAGGGCCACTGGTGGCTGCAGGTCGACGTAGGGAATTTCAAATTCCGCGGCCTGTACGACACAGCCGGCTCCCGGACGACGATGGGCAATATAGGCCTACAGCTGGCCAGCGCATGTGGCAGAAAAGTCATGCCCGCGCAAGGCCACCGTACGCGATGCGCGAACGGTACGTTTTCCGCCCTGACTGGGTTTGTTTATCTGCCACTCACATCGGCCGGACAAACGAAGGATATTCGCGTTGACATAATGCCCGATTTGTGGACGGATTGTCTGCTCGGTTCGAACTTCATAAAGTCGTTCGAAACGGAGCACTATCCTAAGACCTCCGAGTGCCGAATCGGTGATGCAGGGCAAACTTTGAAGATGGAATTCACGGGAATAGGATCGGAAGCCTTGTCATCGCTCTCGGCGATCGGGCTGGCCGACACCACGGCACACGAGCGAGAGCGGCTCGAACAGCTGTTCGAGCGCGCCTTGCCGGTGAAAAACGGCCCGTTCGGCTGCACTGAGTTGCTGGAGCACGAGATCCATATGCGCTCGTGCAGGCCCATTAAGCAACGATACTATCCCGTATCGAAGAAACTAGAAGAGGAAATGCATCGGCAGATGCAGACGATGCTTGAGGAAGATATCATTGAGCCCTCGAGGAGCGGCTGGTCGAGCCCCGTCGTGATGGTGAAGAAGGGCTCGGGCGACTATCGAATGTGTGTCGATTTTCGGAAAGTCAACTCCGTATCAGAGCCGGATGCATACCCCCTTCCGTTCATGGATGACATATTGCGCAAGCTTCGCAAGGCACGATACATATCGACCTTGGATCTTAGCAGCGCATATCACCAAATCAGACTGGGCGAGAGCTCGAAGCCGCTCACGGCATTTTCGGTGCCGGGGCTCGGCCTATTTCAATATGCCCTTTGGCCTAGCATACGCAGGAGCGACTTTTCAGAGGCTGATTGACAAGGTGATCACGCCAGATCTAGAGCCCTTCGCTTTCTCTTATCTCGATGACATTATAATTGCCACCGAGACGTTCGAGGATCACCTGCGCATTTTGGAAATAGTGTTCGAGCGCCTGAAGCAAGCTGGCCTAACTGTGAACAAGCAGAAGAGCGTATTTGCCCGAAAGGAAGTAAGATACCTGGGCGTCTTGGTAAACCGGGACGGCATACGCCCCGACCCGGACAAGATCGCGCCGATTACCGAGTATCCGGCGCCGAGAAACTTGAAGCAGTTGCGGAGGTTTCTCGGCATGTCGTCCTGGTATAGAAAAGTTCTACAGGAATATGCGACATTGGCCGAGCCACTAACTAGAATGACGAGCCCGAAAAATCCCTTCGAGTAGGGAGATGAGCAGCAGAGCGCATTCGATGGGATTAAGAGTCTTGTAGCGTCGGCGCCGCTGCTGCATCGGCCGAATTTCGGCGAGAGATTTATCGTCCAAACGGACGCCAGCAATATTGGGCTGGGAGCAGTCCTATTGCAGAACGTCGGGGGCGAAGAGCCAGTGCTCGAATTCGCCAGCCGAGTTCTGACGTCTGCCGAAAGGAATTATTCGGTAACAGAACGCGAGTGTCTCGCGGTTCTGTGGGCCGTGAGAAAATTCCGCCCGTACGTCGAGGGCTACGTGTTCACGGTGGTTACAGATCACAGCAGCCTTCGCTGGCTATGTAACCTCCGCAACCCCACTGGCAGGTTGTCGCGGTGGGCCCTTGAGTTACAAGGGCACTCGTACACCGTTGAGCATCGGAAAGGCACCCTGAATTGCGTGCCCGATGCATTGTCGCGGATGTACGAGGGTGAGGAGTGCGACTGCGCAGCGCTCTCCCACACGGCCGACACTGGTACTTGGAGCAGTGGCAGAAGGTAGTTTCGGACCTGAACGAGCATCCGACGTGGAAGGTGCTCGGCGGCCAGCTGTTCAAGTACAGTCCGGACGAAGAAATTCGCAACACGCTTGGAAATGATGACCTAGCGTGGAAATTGGTCCTACCCCAGGAGGATAGACGAAGAGCAACACGCGACCCGCGCCACGTACGACCACGTTTTCCCCGGATTGTCAACCCCGCGCCTTTTCCGGACGAGATCATCATCCGCGATCATCGCGACGCCGCACCCGTAACCCCGACGGCCGTGACGACTCGTCTCGGAGAGCTCCGAGAAACGTGCGTGCACTTCGTGTAGTGCCTTGTGCGTCCGCTGGCCAGCGACCCGCCGCGACGACCGAGCTTCTCCAGGAAGCAAGCGTGCGCCCGCCGCCTGTACACGAGGGAGCCACCACAACCCAGCCGCCATCCACGTGAACAGGACAGCAAGACAGCGCCGTAGCCGTATCGCAACATCCGAGTAAGTCCTACTTTGTACGCCCAAGCTTCGCGGGCAAGAACGCAGGGCGCCTTTGTTAAGCGGTCGCTACGCGGGCGACAAACGCGAAACCGGCCCTCAGCTCACGCGAGCGCGCGAAAGCCCTGGCAGCTTTCGCACTGCCAGGCACTGTAGACTAGCATTTTCTTTTTGTTGAATAAACTTTATCATTTTTAATCGAGCCTTTCGTCATTTCCGTACATCGAGACTAGCTTTTCCCCGATCAAACCCATCCCCTCTCCGCGGTCTCGGTGAGCCTTCAGCTCGCCGAGAAGAACTGGGCTACCTGGACGATCATCGCCGGGAGAAACCTGCAGCGGTGAGCGCCAGCTGGCTGGCCAAGGGGCGCGCATTGCACGGCATAAGATCCGGCCGCCCCCAACGAGCACAGCAATTTGCCAGCAAATCATCGCACGTTTTCCCCGACGATAATCCCCAAGACTCGCACGCGCCTTGTAACGAAGCGCCCCGTTACAAATGGCACCCAACGTGTGTAGGCCGCGATCGGGATAAGTAGCATAGGCGCGATCGCGTAAATGCGAAGGGCCTCGAAAGACCGCATAAAGTAGCATCGACCGCATACATTAGGATCGCGATCGAATATTCAAAGCCTCGTGCCGAATATTCTCGAAGCGTAGTTAGACGCTTATCGAAAATATTTCCACGAAAGTGAGCAAAGGGCACCGAGCATAGGCGAGCATTGTTGTGTAGTGCTGTTTGTTTACAAACTCGCCCGTGCCCGGCCGACGCGCAGAGCTCGAAGCAGCGCGCTTCAAGCTCTCAAAATTCTGTATGCGAGAGCGAGTGAGAGAGAAGATGGAGAGCCGGCGCGCGCCGACCAGCGCGCGCAGCCTTTAGGTATATACACCACCACACGCGTGGAGCGGCACACGGACACGGCTCGCACGCGCAGCACCGCAGCGCAGCCGAGCGCCAGTGGACCAGTATAGCGAGCGCATAGACTATATAGCGCGCTAGCCCAGCGGCGAGTGGCCGTGCCTGTCGACCGCTCGGACCAAGTTCGATTCCGAGTCGGGGAAAATTTTTTTTCTGAGTTTTTCTTCGCGAAGCATTTTTTTTTATGGAATACCGTCTAAATAAAATACCGTGATTAAATATCCTTTTGCAATTTTCGATTTTTTTCGTTTTTTTTTGAATAATTGAAAAATAAATTCGCTGAAATCAATTTTTTTAATATAAGAGATAAATTTTCATGCACTATATACGAAATTTTTCACGTGGCTCTCACTCTTCGAAACTCACTCCCGAGATAGTATTTGAGCGCATTTAGGTAATTTTAATGAATTTCAGATTTGTACGAGGGCCGTACATTGGGAATGACTTTGGTAAATTCATTTTACTATAAATATTTTTAACAAATTGCTTATTGCCGCTATTAATAATTTCAATATTATTAACAAATTTTGTGTTGCTTCCAATCGCTTTTGCTTTATTAGAGCGCGCGCCATACTGTCTCGTGCGTTAATAATTTTGGTTTTTTATTACTTGTAATCTTTGTGACGGGGAAACCCGTCACTATAGACGGAGAGGCTGCTCGTCTCCGATCCCGCCGGTACGGCAGCCGACGGCTCGGGAGGGCAGCACTCTCCAGCGCGTACGCGAGCCGCGGCGCGCGAGAGTTCCGGCGGCGCGAGGCCGGGAGTGAGCACGAGGCGGACGACCATTATCGTCCGGTGCCCGCAAGCAGCAACTCGCGACGCGCGCGAGATCCCGAGTGCCGAGCCAGCGTGTGTGACGTGACCGTGAGCGTGTGCGTGCGTGTGTCCAG
The DNA here is from genome assembly GCA_020882685.1 of Aphelinus atriplicis. NCBI lineage: Eukaryota > Metazoa > Arthropoda > Insecta > Hymenoptera > Aphelinidae > Aphelinus > Aphelinus atriplicis. The sequence continues at coordinate 18,475 of JAJGQD010000036.1, forward strand.
GACACCGGAGGCCGACGACGTCGCCGCAGCCAGCAGCAGAGCCAGCAGCAGAGCCGAGCCGAGAGAGCAGCGAGAGAACGAGCGGCCGCTGACAGGTTTGCGGTGTTCGCGTCGCGGTCCCGGTGTTTCTCCCCCCCCCCAGTGAACGTACGTGTCGGCGAGCGCGCCGACACCCCCCCAGCGAACGTGTTTGTTGGCGACCGCGCCGACACACCCCCAAGAACGACGGGCCCCGGCCCTGGCCCGGGCCTCTCCCCTCGCGTCCCCCCCGACGTCACGGCCAAGCGAGCGCGCGGATAGACTCCGTTCGAGTCTCCGCGTGCGGCCGTCCCCCCCCCCCGAGAGAGTCCCCCGTGCTCGCGAGTAGAGCTAGCCGCGGCACTCCTGGCGCCCGTAATAAATACGGAGTGCCCGCGGTCGAGCCAATCCCCAACGTGAACCTGGTGTGAACGGGCACCAGGTCACATCTTACGAGCGAGCGCCGGCAAGAATTATGGACACATCCAATTTTGAATACTGGATACCAGCTGCAACTACAGGCGCAATAGAGAATTGGATTTCCCACATGGAAACTCCAGATTTAAGAGAGTCGCTGCAAGCACTCGGTATGCGCACCGACGATACCAGATTCAGCATGAATCACAGGTTTGAACGCTGGCTACTCGGGGATTACAGTGCCGCAGATTTTTTTCCGACGAACCAACCGGAAGAAATCGAACAAGAGCTGCGTAGCCAACGCAGACGAGAGTTCATAATAACGACTTGTCTGGAGCGCTCCGGCTCAACATTGCTCGACCAATGGGTGGACCACGAAGTGCCACACCCACTCACTGGTTTGTTGGATAACGTAGCAGTTAATGCAACAATACAGAGAACGATGCAGCAAGCACGAGAGGCGGCAGCCGCGAGCAGGAGCGCCGCGGCGAACGCCACAGCGCCAGATCAGCTGACCAGTAGCAATGGACTAACACCAACTGCAAATGAGACGTATCAGAGTAACACGGCACAGATACATACGGATAGCACCGAGCACTTGGCGAACGCCACGCATCATCCGAGCGGACGAAGCACAGCAAACTGGAATGACGATCTGACACCGATTTTTATGCCGAACCACGAGCAGGTGCAAGATTCCACGCAAATCGACAAAGGCGCAAATCGACAATTTCAAGGAGCACGCGAGCCATTCTCGACTACGAATGGTGAGCAATTCAATTTGCCTTCGGAATTCGTATCGTATTTGGCCAACTTGCAAGCACAGGTACGAGACCTGACTCTGCAAGTGCAAGCGCAAAATACAAGCACAGCAGCGCACGCTGAGAACTCGCGTGGGGAGCAAAGCACATTTGCGGCCGCAAACGCCAGACGCTTCGCTCCACCCACTCCAGCACCACGGGCAAGCTCAACGCGAGCACACCACCCAACGGTAAATTTTCAAGACACGTTTACGTGTAATTACTTCGAATCAGGTGACAACCTTGGGAGCGACTCGACGAGCGTCGACCAGCGGATCTCATCGCAACGAGATCAAGCGGCTCCGGCGAACGCACGGCAGCACGCATCACTGCCAAGCTACACGCCAGAGCCTGGCGCCCACAGCACGCATCAGCCTTCCCAAGGCCAACCACCACTGGCGATTCACGGGAACGTCACGCAACAGCAAATCGGCAGGCACGCAAACGCGCCGATTCAACCCCAAGCGGTTCATACGCTGCCGCAACGCAGTGTCGGCTCCACCTGGGAGGGGGCTGGGCCTGCGAGTCTCGCAAGTCCGTACGGACATACAACCCTCCGTAACTCGCAGACCAGCGGCAGCTTCTCACACCCGAGCGATATAGGGCAGATCGTGAGGCGCTGGAATATAAAATTCACCGGTGAGAATCAGAGCATAGATCTGTTTCTCACACGGGTGGAGGACGCCAGAAGGCTCGCCAATTTTGACGAGAGCGAGCTGCTGCCAGCCATTTCGCAGATGCTTGCCGGTACTGCGTATGACTGGTACCAAAATTACCGGCAAAATTGGGCAACCTGGCAGGATTTCTGCCGAGCCGCCAGGAAATGGTACGGAGAGGACCAAACATTCCCACAAAAGCTCATGATCGAGGCACTTGAGCGATCCCAAGCGCCCGGCGAGAAGGCTCGAGACTACATCACCTGCCTTCAGGGGATCATGCGTCGGCAGAGACCTCCGCCCACGCTCGAACAGCAGCTGGGGCTGCTATACAACAACTTGCACTCCAAAATCAAGCAGCACGTCCGGAGAGACGGCTTTTGCACGGTTGAGCAGTTGCTGCAACTGGCTGTCGAAGCAGAAGCCAACCTGGTAGCGGAGAAAACATACAAGCCGCCCCCAGACCCTTCGACAGCACTGCTCCCGGAATTTGCTTTCAAAAAGAGCAAAACAAGCGAGTCGAAAGCAAGCGAGACCAAGGCGAACGCCTCGCCCCGGATCTCGGCGATATCATTCGCCCCGGACGACGTATTGGCCTTAGTGCAAAAGCTTGCAGCCGAGGTCAGGGAGCTCCGAGTTGCGACCGAAAAGCAGCAAGCGAGACTCAGCAACGCCGGATCTCAACAGAAGCAGAGCAACGGCAACAGCCCGGGAGGTGGCCAAACAAAGCCATCTTGGCCGAAGGAGCAAGGGCAGGCGGCGAGCGCCGCGCCGCCTGCGATAAAGAAAGAGGGATCACAGGCCACGATCCGCGACCCAGCCAGCTACAGCCGCGGTCGCCCGGATCAGTCCGGCCTTGTGAAATGCTACGGGTGCGGCAAGGAGGGCGTGATCCGCCGAAATTGCCCATCCTGTTCGGGAAACGCAAGCAAGAGCGGTTAAACGAGGCCGATTCCGCTCTTCACGCCCTGCAGGCCTCCGACTCGGCGGACACCGACTCGGACGGCTCCGTAGATGCAGGCAACTTCGACGAGCCTTCGCAACCCGAAGGACGAGAAGGAAGTTGGTGGCTCCAAGTCGCCATCGACGGATACCGGCTGCGCAGCCTGTACGATACGGCAGACTCGCGCACGACGATGGGCAGCGTCGGGCTGCAACTAGCCACGGCTTGCCACCGCAAAGTCATGCCAGTGCGAGGCCGCACGACTCGCCTCGCCGACGGCTCGCCAGCCAAAATCACGGGATACGTGGATCTGCCATTCACGATCGCAGGCATCCGAAAGGACATCCGCGTCAACATCATGCCCGACTTTTGGACCGATTGCATAATCGGATCCAACATAATCACTGCATTCGGACTCGCTCACGACCCAACCTCCGGCAAATGCTTTGTAGGAGCTGCCAACGACTCGGTCGATCTCGAGTTCAGCGAGCTCGGAGGTGACATGTCCACACTCTGCGCGGCAGAGCTCGCCGACCTAACGGAAAGCGAGTGCCTGCAGCTGAATTCGTTGTTCGACAAACTCTTGAGCAATTGCCAGAGTAAACAGCTTGGGTGCACGAACCTAATTGAGCACGAGATTGATGTCGGTGGCGCGCGTCCCGTGAAACAGCGCTATTATCCTGTCTCCAAAAAAGATCGAAGAGGAGATGCACCGCCAGGCCGCCGAATGGTTGGAAGCGGGTATCATCGAACCATCTACGAGCGCATGGTCGAGCCCGATAGTGATGGTCAAAAAGGCAAGCGGCGAGTACCACTTATGCATTGACTTTCGCAGAGTCAACGCGCTCTCGCAAGCGGACGCATATCCGCTGCCGTTTATGGACGATATACTACGCAAGCTGAGACACGCGAAGTATATCTCCACGCTCGACTTAAGCAGCGCATACCTCCAAATAAAATTGAAACCGGGAGGCAAGCCCATAACGGCCTTTACAATCCCTGGCCTGGGGCTTTTCCAGTTCAACCGAATGCCATTCGGACTCTCGTACGCGGGCGCCACCTTTCAGAGGTTGATCAACATGATCATCGGCCCGGATCTCAAGCCATACGCGTTCGCGTATCTCGACGATATTATCATCGCCACTGATACGTACGATAAGCATTTGGAGGTATTGCAAATTGTCCTCGAGCGGTTGAAAGCTGCAAATCTCTCCGTGAACCGAGAGAAAAGCGTTTTCTGTCGCTCGGAGGTAAAGTACTTGGGCGTTCTTGTCAATCGCGACGGGATATGCCCTGACCCCGAGAAAATCGCGCCAATCATGGATTTTCCTGCTCCCACAACCCTGAAGCAGCTGCGTCGATTTCTCGGGATGACGTCCTGGTACCGGAAATTTCTAAAGAAATTCGCCGGACTGGCGGAGCCGCTGTCCAAGCTAACGAGCCCGCGACACGGTTTTCGCTGGGGTGACGAGCAAGAGCAGGCGTTCGCCGCTATCAAGAGCCTGGTAGCGTCCGCGCCGCTCCTTCACCGACCGGACTTTAGCTCGCAGTTCGTCGTGCAGACAGACGCGAGCGATATCGGCCTCGGCGCTGTACTCACCCAGGTAGTTGACGGTGAGGAACGCGTTCCAGAGTTCGCCAGCCGCGTGCTTACGCCGGCTGAGCGAAACTTTACAGTGACCGAGAGGGAATGCCTGGCCCTGCTTTGGGCCATACGCAAATTTCGCCCCTACGTCGAGGGTTACGACATCAAAGTGGTCACGGACCACAGTAGCCTTCGTTGGCTATGCAACCTTCGAAACCCGACGGGCCGCCTTGCCCGCTGGGCGCTCGAGTTGCAGGGCCAATCGTACGAGGGAGAACATCGGAAAGGCGCGCTGAATTACGTCCCCGATGCGCTATCTCGTATGTACGAGGGAGAGGAGAGTGTCTGCGCAGCGCTCTCCTCAACGGCCTGTACCGAAGATCGCTGGAACAGAGAGCAATACGGTAAAGTAGCCGACGATCCGAACAGCCACCCGCAGTGGAAAATCGTCGGCGGGCAGCTTTACCGTTTTCGGCCAAATCAGGAGATGCGAAATCTCCTGGGCATCGACGACAGCTCGTGGAAGCTTGTCGTACGCCAAGAGGATAAGAGCAGCGTCCTCCGAGAGTGTCACGACGAAGCGACAGCCGGACACCTCGGAAGGGAAAAAACGTTCGCCCGAGCGGCCGATAAGTATTATTGGCCAAGGATGTATGTCGAGGTGGCGAACTACGTGCGCGGCTGCCAGATTTGCCAGCAGTGCAAGGTCGAGCAGCGCAAACCGGCTGGCTTGATGGGCCGCCGAATCATCGAGCGACCGTGGCAAGTCGTCGCCTCCGACATCTCCGGGCCTTATCCTAGGACCGCGGCCGGGTACGAGTACATTCTCGTATTCGAAGATTTATTCACTCGATGGGTCGAGTGCATCCCCATCAAGAAAGCCGACGGGAAGACGATCTGGAAGAACTTCCATGATCGTGTAATTCTCCGCTCCGGAACGCCAGAGATTTTCCATTGCGATAACGGGACCGAGTACAAGAACCAGCTCATGTCCAAAGCTCTGGCCGAAGCGGGGATTCGACGATCGTTTAATCCGCCTTACCACCCACAGGCAAACCCCGTCGAGCGCGTGAATCGCACGTTCAAGACGAAGTTTTTAATCAAATCAATCGAAACTTTTTAACTATTATAAGTGTATCCATGTAGTATACATAAATATTTTTTCTTAATTTTTTTTAACAAAATGGCGGCCGTTAGATAGCGTTGAAAAAGTACTTCTATTTTGCTTGTGCCGGCTTTCGTGGTCGCAATTTTGATCGGAAATCAAAAAATCAAAAAAATTTACATTAATTACTTTTAAAGTTAGTAGATGAATTACAAAAAAAAAATTAAAAATAAAATTTGCACTTTTGGCGTAACTTTTTCGAAAAACTCAATTTTTTTCCCGCCATTGTATGACATTTTTCCATATTTAATACTAAAATATTACGATAATTTTTAATTCATCTAATAGGTAATACTATAATGAAGAAATCCTATAAGTTCCAGCTCAATCGGATAATTAGTTTTTGAGTTATCACCGGCATAAACTCTGAAAATGCAGTTTTGAGAAAAACCCACATAGCATGCAACATTGCGTTGAAATATTTCACTGAAATATTTCAGTGCAAGATTTCAGCAAGATTGCTGCAATATTTCAATGCAGCTTTCGGAAGTGGATTTGGTATCTTTCAATGAAATATTTCAAAAATATTGCAGCAACATTTCATGAAAGATTCAACGAAATATTTCACAATATTACAATAAAATATTGCAGTGCAAGATTACTGCAAGATTTCTGAAATATTTTCCTGAAATATTCTATGCGACATTGCTGCAAGATTCCTGCAAGATTTGACTGCAAGATTGAGGACAGTCAAAAGCTGCATTGAAATATTGCAGAAATATTGCATTGCAAGATTTCATGCAATATTGCTGCAAGATTTCTGCAAGATTCTTCTGCAAGCTCATGTAAAGTCAAAGGCTACATTGGAATATTGCAGAAATATTGCATTGCAAGATTTCATGCAATATTGCTGCAAGATTTTTGCAAGATTCTGCTGCAAGATTGAGGACAGTCAGAAGCTGTATTGAGATATTGCAGAAATATTGCATTGAAACATTTCATGCAATATTGCTGCAAGATTTCTGCAAGATTCTGCTGCTAGATTGAGGACAGTCAACAGCTGCATTAAAATATTGCAGAAATATTGCATTGTAACATTTCATGCGATATTGCTGGAAGCTTTCTGCAAGATTGGACTGCAAGAAAACGAAGCGATATGGCAATGACGAGGTCCGGTGGTGGGGGACAAGTGCGACGCCTATTGGCTCTGCCGCGCTGTTGCCCGCCGAGCGGTTTGGTGATTGTGCCGCGCGTCCACAACATAACGAGCACGAGTGGCACACAATATTTTTGTTGAAATTATGATTAGGTGGGTGGGTGAGGGTTATAAAATGAGCACTTAGTACTCATTTTCAATAGTTCCGGCACCGCACTACACAGCCGATAAATGTGTAAACCCCTCTCGGGTGTCACAACTCAAATATAACATCCAAGATTTATATTGTTAGAACCCGTGGTGGTCCCGGGGCAAAGCTTTTGCTTCGCGACCCAAGGATCGGTGGTTCGCGCCCGACCACCCCGAATTTTTTTTTTATTTTGTTGAATCTGATAGAATCATCCAATTTTTTGGGAAGTATAAACTCAACGGACCAAAATGAAAAACTTTTATATTTGAAAATAATTTTCGAAATTTATTTAAGTTTACTTGACCCCAGGGCACATGGGGTAATTCATTCTGCAGGTAGAAATTGATATGATTTTAAATGAATATATTTTCAAGGCATAAGTAACTTGCCAAATGACTTTTTCTTGTTTATTAGATTGATTCTATCCAAAAGTTTCATAAATTTGACATGTATATATATATTCTTATTGAATTTACAAATTAAGTGAATTCAACATGTCTGCCATAAAACATCTGGATAAAATGAATACAATGAACAAGAAAAGATCAATTCACCTCACATAACTATTTATTCAACTTAAAATTCTATTAAAAGTATATATTTTTATGATGAATAATCTTAATTCATGTGTAAAATCATTGAATTCTTCTGCAATCACAATGATATAACAATCATAAATAACATTATTCATCAGTGATGGATTCCATTCTCCCTTATGAAAATATTCATGTAATTGCATCTATCAGCAATTAAGGAGATTTTATTTGCCAATTGATTATGTTAATCAATTCAAGCATAAAAAAATGTATTATATAGATGTTTATTATTCTTACACGTGTATCATACATATTATCGTAGATGTTTTATTCAAATTGTATTGAATTAATAAATTGTATTAACGTGATTTGGCAAGTTACTTATGCCTTGAAAATTTATTTATTGAAATCATATCAATTTCCACCTTACAAAACGTTCAATAAATTTCGAAAATTATTTTCTAATATGAAAGTTTTTTATTTTGGTCCGTTGAGTTAATACTTCCCAAAAAATTGGATGATTCTATCTGATTCAACTAAATAAAAAAAAAAATAAAGTCGGGGGGTCGGGCGCGAACCACCGATCCTTGGGTCGCGAAGCAAAAGCTTTGCCCCGGGACCACCGCGCACTCTTACAACCCGAGTGGAAATTGAAATCAGGCACAAACTTGGGCCCGGGCAGGGTGCCTGATCAGCCTGATATGGGCACAGCATGGCAGGGGACGGCGCTGTGATCTGGGCCAGACTTGGCAAGAGCATGGCGAGCCGAGCGGCGCGAGTTTATATGTGTCAGCTGTTCATCATTGCCTGCAGCAGTTGTAGAGTATTTTCTATCCCGAACACAATCAATTAATTATTCCTGTGATTACAATTTTGTATTGTATTTTAACTTGGAGTACCTGACCCTTGTCCCGAACGATGTCCAGGTAGTCAGGGTACCCGATGACGGTGTTCCAACGGTGCGCCCCAGGTATTTTTGGTTGGAGTAGCGGGCCCTGGACCCGAACGATGTTTAGGTAGTCAGGGTACCCGATGACGGCGTTCCGAGGGTGCGCTCCTGGGATTTTTTGTTGGAGTAGCCGACCCTGGATCCGAATGATGTCCAGGTAGCCAAGGTACCCGATGACGCTGTTCCAAGGGTGCGCTTCTGACATTTCTTAAGCTGAAGCTAATCTTAACTACCTGGAGTTATTTGGGTCGAAGGTCAGCTTTCCGAAACAAAAATATCAGGAGCGCACCCTCAGAACACCTACATCGGGTACCCTGACTACCTGAACATCGTTCGGGTCCAGGGTCAGGTCCTCAAACGAAAAATACCAGGAGCGCACCCTTGGAACACCTTCATCGGGTACCCTGACTACATGGACATCGTTCGGGTCCAGGGTCAGCTGCTTCAAGCGAAAATTCCAGTAGCGCACCCTTGGAAAACCGACATCAGGTACCCTGACTACCTGGACATCGTTCGGGTCCAGGGTCAGCTGCTTCAAGCGAAAATTCCAGTAGCGCACCCTTGGAACACCGTCATCGGGTACCCTGACTACCTGGACATCGTTCGGGTCAAGGGTCAGGTACTCCAAGTTAAAATACAATACAAAATTGTAATCACAGAAATAATTAATTGATTGTTTAGGCTAGACTTTCTATGAGAGATTTTCTGAATGAACAATACTTAAGTCTGGAATAACTCTGGCATTAGTTCACTATGCCAGATATATGCCATACTTATTTTTTGGCAAGTCAGGCCCACGCGGCGCCCTTGCTAAAGCGCCGTCCCCTGCCATGCTGCGCCCTGATCAGGCAGCCTGGCCTAGGCCACGCGATCTGGCCAGGCAGCCCGATCAAAATTTCCAATCGGGAATATAAATTTCGGATGTTATATTTAAGTTGTGAGTCCTGAGGGGAATTTACTTATTTATCGGCTGTGAAGTGCGGTGCCGGAACTATTGAAAATGAGTACTGGGTGCCCATTAGACAACCCTCACCCACCCACCTAATCATAATTTCAACAAAAATATTGTGTTCGACACGTGCTTGTTGTGTTGTGAACGCGCGGCATAATCGCCAAACCGTTTGCCGGGCGCGGCGCGGCTGCCGCGGCAGAGCCAATAGGTGTCGCGCTCGTCCCCCGCCACCGGACCTCGTTATCGCCATATCACTTTGTTGCTGCAAGATCCTGAGAAGTCGAAGGCTACATTGAAATATTGCACAAATATTTCAATGGAAGATTTCATGCAATATTGCTGCAAGATTTCTTGCAGCAATCTTTCAATGCAATATTTCAAATTTATATTGCTGGAATATTACAGAAATATTGCATGAAAGATTTCAAGGGTCTCATCGAATCGGCCGAGAAATATTGCAGCAATCTTGCAGCAATCTTTTAATGCAATATTCGAAAGTTATATTTCTGTAATCTTGCAGAAATATTGTATGAAAGATTTCAAGGGTGTCGACGAATCTGCAGTGAAATATTGCAACAATCTTGCAGTAATCTTTCAATGCAATATTCATAATCATATTGTTGAAATCTTGCAGAAATATTTCATTGCTTTCTTGCAAGCCGGACATATCAATATTGCAGAAATATTGCAGTGCAAGATTGCTGCAATATTTCAATTCTTTCTTGCCAATACTGCAGCAATATTGCAGCAATATTGCATGCTGTGTGGGAACGCGTTTAAAGTTTTAAATTATCGTTTAATCGTACTTACACTTCAATCAGCAATCCCTTGGAAAAAATACTTGGAGTTCGAATTTCGAAAAGAGGGTTTCAGGAGCGTATTCTACGGAAAATTTACTAACTTTTTATGAAAAAAAAAATCGAATTTTTTGTCATTCTAACTGTATATCCCCCCTTAAGTTGCGTTTTAAATAAAATATCCAGTCGAATTTAAAATATATCTTAAATTATATTTTGAGGTTGAGTGCATTTTGAATTGTGGATTGAATTTTAAATTTTGAATCACATTTGTTTTGAGTAGAATGCTGAATTGCATTGGATTTTGAAATTGATCGTGTTACGCTTCAGATTTCAAATTAGATTTTTGAATCAAAATTGAGTTATACTTTTGAGTTAACTTCGAATCACATTTTTGGATTTCGAGTTGAATTTTCGATTGAACCTCTAATTGCATCTTGATCATGTATTGAATTGTATTTTGAACCGCGTTCTTGAATCGAGTTTGGGACCATGCTATTTTATTTGCACCCCGGTGTCAGAAAACAGTAGTTACGCGAACAATCCACGTGCAACTCGTCATTCGTCGCATGGATACACGTCACGCATCCACTCTCTGATTTATCCGTAATGTCTCACTCGTGTCGCTTCTCGGTGCAACTCAGGTAGCCTGTGGAAAATTTGCATTGCGAATGTACGATGCGTCTCGCAGAGGATTAATTATCGAAAATCTTTGAAAATTTTGGGCGAGGCAAGACTGAGCCATAACAGAACAATGTATGATAGAAAAAAAAGATGGCGATGGAATGGATCGACCATTATCTAGAGGGGTAGTTGGACAAAATACCCATGTTCATAGTTGCAGCTCTGCAGCGTGGCAGGGAAGTAGTCGTTAGTTCCCTGGGCCATATACTTCTGGAGGTTCTAGATGTATGTATTGTGAGGATAATTAAATAAATCCCTGTCATATGCACTAGCTCTAACTGTCTTCATTATTACTGGAATGTAATATGCACAAGCAATCCCACTTGTTTGGATCGCTGTTAGGATATTCACGTTTCTGAATCTATATGATACATTCGTTCACAGGGAAGCTACGCCGCGTGCGTGCTCAGTATCCGACAACCTGTGTGGCACTCGTAATTAGCGCGGGTCAATTTATCCGTGTCCACCGCGGTCACTTCTTTTATAAGCGTTATGACGTAAAGATGCGCTCTTAACGCAACTCTACATAGTCCGATAACTCTGAAGTGGATTGTAAGACTTTTTTCAAGTCACTAAGATGAAGTAGATCACAAAGAATCATAGTTTCTCTTTATAATGATGAGTTATCTTGCTGAAATTGGATATATTTGAACCTTTGAGTGATCAGTCATTCCGGAGTAAATCAAGGTCCATTACCATTGTTCGAATCTAAAATCATGTCTCTCGAATAATGAATTGTAATCTATTATCACTTGAACCACAAAAGTTCTATATACATGTATGTTCTAGGCGATAGAGAATTTTACCGTTAATCCATATTTGTGTTTGTGTTTTTTTATGTTCCTAAATGTCCTCAAATTATTCATATGTCCCAAACCATGTACATATGATTACTAATCTAACCTTCAGTTTATTCCAGTAAACAGATGCTGAGGATCCTGATTTCGTATCTTTGCATTTTGATGACTAGCAACCTACTTAGATTAAAATTTGCTGAACTTGGAAATAGTAATATATTTATTGGTATTAGGCATTCCAAAACATAGTGCTCTACCTCTATCAATCTGTGGGAATACATTTCGCATGGAACAACTTTATCTTTTTCTTTTGAACAAACTTTCTTATATCCGGAGAAATATAAGGGAATCATATTCAATATATCGATGAATATTTCAGAAACACAGTCATGAGTAGATTGTTGGAAGATGAAAAAGACAGAATGGACGATTATTTCTTCAATTATCGCAAGAATGTGGCTAGAACCGGAGATGATTCATGTGACATTCCTGAGATGGTCATTCTTTTTTGCATCAATGGTTGCTGTTGCAAGGATATGATTACAAAAAATTACGAAAAAATTATTGGAAATTGTATTCAGAACTGATATAAATATGGCGGCTATTTGCAAACTGGAGGCATCTATTAGTATTTGGATGTCCTGCCGGAAATTTCATGGAAAATCTCCCAAAAAAACTTGTTGACACTGTAGAAGCATTATTGATAAAACAAAATGGAACCTGAATTTGAACGAGTTGTAAGGTACTTGTATGGTTAAGACGTTTACTGAAACCATATTCCATCATGCTCTCCATAATAATTGATGCCAGAAACCCATAGACTGAAGGACCGATTTCACTATGTTATCCGGGTTAACCTTTTCCGGTTTGAGAGTGTTTTCTTGATATTGACGATCGATCGAGAGAAGTGATTCAATGGATTAATATTCATTTTCAGAATATTCGAACGACATAATCAATTATTTAGAGATTAATAGCAACAAATTGCTAAACTTGGGTTGGAACAGTACATTAAGCAGCGTGTACGTGATGTTGGTGATTCTCTCGTTATGTGGAGGTTATATTTATCGTGGAATCGATTCATTGGATACATGGAATCGAAAATTGACGAATCAATCCTGCAATCTCAATTATCATTCCAATCACGTGAGTACATAAATTTCATACCTTGTAGATTATTTTGTATACATGGTGCAAGATCTATCAACTGTGAAATAGCATTATAGAGTTGTCGATAATCCAAATTTGGGTACAACGCCAACCTTTCAGGATCTGATCTCTGATATTTCAACATATCATATGGAGACTCTTCAACGTCTTTTAAGAGTGCTATGAAAAGAGGAAATCACTCATTATCGAATTTCAATCCCAAATTACTGATAAGTAAAATTTAATAATATTCATACTTTTTTTGGAAAGTTCGAGCGGTATCCTCGAATTTCCTTGTTGAAGTCTTTGGTCATGAGATTAAGTTTTCGGAAATTGATGAAATCAACAGTTATGCATTGTCTCGTGCCCTACCTCCAAGAAGGCGGGCTAGTTAGTGAGTTAAAGTGAGAAACATTCTCAGCCCTGGCCTACCTCGTATTTCCTTACCTGAGGATGAGTATTGGTCACTGTCATGTGCATACTTGCTGTATGGCGTTGCTATGCGCGCTTGCTAATGGGAGCTGTGTACACGCGTAAGTGTTTAGGTTTTTTATGCGTGCGTACACTGTTGTGCGTGTTGTGCATGAGTGGGTAGTTGAGTACTGTTGGACTCGCACGAGTAGTTGGGTGATATGCGTGTGGATAGAGCTTAACTAGACTTTGGCCCGATGAATAAGATGGAGGACAGTTATATTCTTGAGTTGAGGTGAAATATATTTATGATAGATCGATAATAATCGAGTTGGGAATTCGACTTTGTATTTGTATATCAATTCAGGATCCTGAAACGATACATCAGAAATGGCAAATTATACTTCAATATAGTTCTTGACGGCAAGCACGAATGGTTAGTGGACGCTCCGAGTAATACAGCTATTTCGATTAAATTGATCTATCTGGCTTAATATTAATCTATCCGACTCACAAAGGGACTTGTAGATTTGTAGTTAGTAATCACGGACACATATTGTCACTGCGTACGTTCGCTCTTGTCACTTAACACTTAAATTATACTTAATAATCTCTACTCTTCTTATATATATATATATGGGCAATTCTCTGTGGGATCGAACATGAAAAAATGAGTGGGACACTTTTATCTGCAAATGGCCTGAATTTTATAGAAAAATTATCTCCAAGGTCATTGGAGCTCATTAAGTACTCCACATTACCAATTGGAGCCTCTATTTTTGAACCCTGGGAGTTCGCTCGTCAAGAGCCCCACCCCATGGATACTGAAAGGCTAAAATGACTATTCAAGGGGAGCCTTGTATCGCCAACACTTCCAAATTTTGCAAACACTTGTCTGTGGTATTATTACAATTATCCACTGTAAAAACTCACATTCTATCATGCTAATACATATCCTGAGTTATCAATATCTTATTCAGATAGATCAAGTATTACTAATACTTGACGCCACCTAACTTTCAGTAGTTACATGTATTGATGGTCAATATATTGTCTCTATTGTGCAAAAATTTACAAGAAACTAGTAATAAAGCACATGTGTCATGAATTGCATTCACTCGATAAGAAACATTCATCCAAAAAGTAAATTATAAGCTCTGCATTACACGTACACCTTATAACACACTAGGCAGTGCATAGATATCATATTTTTTTTTTAATATCAACAAGAAAATGTTGAAGTTCACTAAACATGGGTAATATTCATGACTATTGGACTCATGAAATCCACTCATATTGTATAAACTGCAGAGCTAAGGTCCAATCAACTATTGCTGGGTGGGCTCAAACTACAACTTTGTTATTTATATGGAATTTACTCATTAGTTATTTACTCATGGAATGAGCTAATGTGAATCAATCCATTTAAAAGTATGATCACTAGATGCGCAATTTGATAACGAATTTAAATATATATAGTTTGCCTGTCCATAAATGACTTTATGAACCACTTTGTGAACGTTATACTTGCCTATACTGGAGACTTGTATCACTCATGTATATGGCACAGGTTAGGTTATCGACCATAGACTTGTAGATATTCAAAGCCACTTTAGAAGCTCCAAACTCATTTCCGGACAGGCAAACTCTATATATTTGGATTTGTTATCAAATTGCGCATCTAGTAATCATACTTTCAAGTGAATTGATTCAAATAATCTATTTTCATGAGTAAATAACTTGAAGTTTTTGAGCCCACCCGACAATAGCTGCTTGGACCTTAGCTATGCAGTTTATACAATATTAGACAGGGAATAACGTTGTGTTTGAAGCTATTCGAAAACATAATAGGCGCAACTCTATGACCAGAAAAAGATATAGGACTCTCAGGGACAGCAGACTATCGGGTGGCAAAAATGCGCTGACAAGTTCGTGAGGAAATCGTCTGAGCGCACATGCTGGGTGAAACATTCAAAGCTTTTTTTTGTCTTCTAGAATCCACACCCAGCATAACATGACCAATTTTTTGTGCCAAAGAGCGGCATGAGAGCATACCTCTCCCACTGAATGGGCGTCACTCTCTGGACATAAGTGACTGACGCCAAGCTAATATTAGGCAGTGGGAATCACTTGAAATATAAGAATAGCTTGAGCAAGAGCTTCAGTTAAGATTAAAAGAAATCATCTGCTGTTGCACTGCCCAGTTGTGCTAGCTTTTGTTGTTACAATATATTCCATTCTATTTTCCATATTTGTTAATTGATGGAATGAAGCCAGATTAGTTTGCCACAAAGGAAAGGAGTTTGATAAAGCTATAGTACAGAATTACAGCCATCCAACTAATAACCATCCCCTCTCAGCCATTGTCGGAGTCGCATATATCAAAAAAATAACGGAACAGAATACAGAACATTAAACAATGAATATTCAGAATAACTGTCTCCCCTACATATTGGACCTCCCAGACCTCATTATTTATGGCTAATACAATCTTGAACGAATGCTAATTCTAGCTGAGTTCTACACTGACTTTTCCTTCAGCTGGATTAGAACGGTACAGGTCTAGGCGTATGAGTTCAGGAAGAACTTCGATATGTCTCGAACAAAGTACGAAATATAACATAAATGGTAGGGGAGCGTGGTTCCATGCATTCAGATTGTAATGTACCTATCGATTTTGAGATACGTTTGGGCATTTTATTCACGGTCGCCAGATATACTCGCGGTATATCAAATAATTCATTTCACTGTATCTTGAAACATTATTTTTCAAAGAAATTACCATGTCGTCACTTGGGTGGGAGAACGTTCCATTTCAGAAACTATCTATAGAAAGTTCCATTTCAGAAACTTTCTATAAACAGTGCCATTTCAGATTGACAATTATGAAAAGTGCCAATTCAGAAAATTTCTATAAAAAGTGCCTTTTTAGAAACTTTCTATCAGGAGAAATTTTTTCTCTCCGAGTTTTTCCGATTTTACTTCGGGGATGATGTCGTATGCATGTGCCTGTATATACATGTGTGTATGTGTGTGTGCACGTCTGAAAATGACAACTTGATCCACGTCGAGACGTGATACTCTGAAAGTGAACTATTTACATCACATATTTTCTTCATTGATGGATTTTTATGAAAATTGGTATCTATAGATTTTTGAGATAGCTGATTACGAATCCGGTCTCAGATTTTCAAAATTTGAATTAGAGCCTCTAAGATCACCTGACAAAAATTTGAAAAGATACTGGATTTTGATGAAAATTGGTGTGCATAGGTTTTTGAGCTCGCTGATCAAGAATCCGGCCTCAAATTTTAAAAATTGTAATTAGAGCCTCTAAGATCACCTGAAAAAAATTTGAAAAGACACTATATTCCGATGAAAATTGGTATGCATGGGTTTTCTGAGGTTGCTGATTACGAATCCGGCCTCAGATTTTAAAAATTCGCATTAGAGTCTCTAAGATTATCTGACAAATTTTGAAAAGATACTGGATCTTGATGGAAATTGGTACCCATGGGTTTTGGAGGTCGCTAATTACCAATTCGGCCACAGATTTCCAAAATTCAATACAGGCTATTCGAGAAAATACACTGGGTCTTGATAAAAATTATTATATGAGTGTTTTCCAGGGGTCAATCAATGGTTAAAACAGTGTAATACAGTAAAATTCGTATGTTTTTCTGGCTTCGTCATATGGTGTTCAGATGCTGATTCGCATCTTATGGAAACGATATAATCCAATTTCTGAAGATTTGGAATAAATTCACATCATTTTAAACTGCAACAGGTGGTTGTTAAAGTTTGAGTAGTAAAATGTTGTGAGAATTATTATTCACTAGCCAAAATCACTCACTCGCTATCGCTCGCTCGTGTCTTTCATTTGCTCTATTATAAATATGGATGGACATTTCTTTTTTTTTTTATTATTTTAAAGCTTTTGAAATCTCTTCAGAGATTATACAGCTTACAGTATTTTGTGAGCATACATTATACAAATATTTACAGATCAATACTATACCATAATGTTACAAGATTTGAAAAATTCTACAATATAAACGCACGCTCTAATGTTTGGTTTCGCTAATAACAATCGTATTACTAATGGTAAAGTTAGCTTACATTTATGCCTTAATTTATTTATGAGTATTTCTCTCTCTTTGTTAAAGTGAGCACATTGCCATACCACATGATCTAGATCTTGAGCCTGATCATAATTACAAAATAGCAAGACGGGTCTGTTACAATATTTTTACGTGCTAAAGAAGCACGTAAAAAGACTATAGTGATTGCTCCTCATTCGACTAATTGAAACAATTTGCTCTCTTCTCAAATTTTTATTAGCATACCAATTAACATTAGCATGGGGTGAAGTTATGGTTGAAATAGAGTTGGAAATATTCCATACCCTTTCGTTCCCCTTCTTTTGTGATGATGTTGTTTGTATTTGATTTTAGCTCTTCTTCGAAATAAGGACTGAGGTCGGTATAAGGAACATTCATAATTTGCTCATCCCTATTGCCTTCTTTAGCTTTTTTGTCTGCCATCTCATTTCCTGAGATTCCGATATGGGACGGGATCCAAAAGAATTTTATTGTATTTTCTCGATCAGAGCGTGAATAGTGATGAGTATAGTTTTTTTTTATCTGAGATATGTGTGAATTTGTTTTGACTGAGATAGAGCATGACTGAAGACTTTGTAGGGAACTGAGAGAATCCGAGTAAATACAGATGTTCTTGTTAGGATCACTATTCATGAACTCTAATGCCATATCAACAGCTAGTTCTAATGCCATGCACTCCGCAGTGAATATTGAGGCGCAACTAGATGAGCTTTTGCTTAGGCAAAGATTTTTTTTGGGGCATACTACACCAAGACCAGCTGATTCGTTGGGTATTTTACTCCCATCGGTGAAAATATGGATGTCGTCTTTCGAAATAAGATTATGGAATTCAACATTAGGCGATGAGGATTCTTTCGGCCGTTTACCGAGTGTAGTGTCAATAGGAATCTGTTTTATAAGAGCGTCATACTCATTGCTAAATATTGGAAAATGCGAATTTTTTTCTACGAAGGAATACTCTACCATGATTTTATCTAAAGAAGAAAGAACAGTGCTCTGCCTGGTTCGTCTTTTCTTGCTAAGAGTATGATGGACTTTCAATATTATTTGATATGTTAGCGTGTGGGTATTAGAAAGCGATTTGGCAAAAAATTTTTTCCCTAAGAATCGAGCTCTTTCGCACAATAGTGGAAGTTTTGATTCTGCTATCAAGATATTGTTTGGTGTACTATTTCTAAGTCCTAGAGCTTTTCTAATTGCAGCATATTGAATTCGTTCGATTTTAAGGACCATGTCTTTTCGCGAGGGACAGTAAATATGTAAACCATATTTAGTTTTGGATCGAACAAAGTTTTTATACATTATGATCAAGGTTAAGGGATCAGCTGCCCACCAGGTCCCAGAGACATACTTGATAATATTAAGAGCAAGGAGACTTTTTTCACGGATGTATTGGAGTTGCGGAATGAATGTCAGCCTATAATCAAAAACTAATCCCAAATATTTGACTTTATCCGAAGATAAGACGGAAGTATTATTTATCAAGATCGTGTCTTTACCGGGCAGAACATTGTTCTTATTGAAGTAAATGAAGGCAGATTTTGAAGGACAGATTTCCAGACCAAGAGCATAAAGTCTATTCTGTATCATCGAGAGAGTCATTCGAAGTATGATTTTACTCATGTAATATGAAAAAAATATTCTAATAAATATCGCCAAATCATCTGCGAACTGTGAGCTAAATATATGTGGTTTAGCACATTCCTCATAACGTGAATTGTAAGAATATTAAATAGGATAGGACTTAGGACTCCTCCCTGAGGTACTCCTTTATATACAGTTCTATTTATATGTAGATTTGCTTGTGAGTAAATATTTCTGCTATTTGTTAAGAATCATATAATTTTCCCGACTTTTCTATCGATCTGCTCGAACATATTTTCAAAAAATCAACCCTTTGTACGTTTTTAGAGGGGGGTCCCACCCGGACATCGGTGAACAATTTTTTAAATTCTTCATACCGCCCACCGTAACTTGAATTTTCTGAAATTCTTTTCTTATGGAAATGTAGTCCTCGATCCCACCTTCTGATCCGCAATACCAAAGATACCTCGAAACTATATAATTTTGGTTTTGCATGAATGAGAAAATTGACGAAAATTTTCAGTTATCACCACATCATTTTCTTCCACGAAGAATACGCCCACGCATCAATGTTTCCAAATATTTCAACATGATTTATTAGTAGGGGAGCTGGTGGTAAAAAATGGTTTAGTTATGGCTAGTTTTTGGATATGATGCAGTGTGAAGGGTGTAAATAAGTCAGCACCCACTCGCGAGGTCTGGTGACGTCGCGTTTGGCGGGGGCGTGCTTCGACGTATGTCAAATTATGATGAGCACTGAATATAATTTAATTGGTGTCGCAAGTTGGCTGTAAATTGGTTTATGATATGAAAAAAACACGAAAAACTGGTCAGATCCAATTTTCAGACATACTTAACTCATTTTTCCGCATCGTTTTTACGACAACTTAACGGAGGTGCTGACTTGCCACGCAACACGCTTATGCGGTCTGACTGCTTTCTTGGGTTTTGCTATATCATGAACAAGTTTACAACCGATTTTGAACTATAACTAAATCATATTCAGCGCATATCATAATTTGACATACGTCAAAGCGCGCCCCCGCAAAACGCGACGTCACCAGACCTCGCGAGTGGGGGCTGACTCATGTACACCTTCACACTGCATCATATCCAAAAACTAGCCATAACTAAACCAAAGAGTTTTTTACCACCAGCTCCCCTACTATATGAAAGCGCTCAAGCTCCTCTAACGATCTGCTCGAACAAAATTTCGAAAAATCAACCCTTTGTAAGTTTTTAAAGGGGATGATACGGGAACATCAATTAAAAATTTTTTTAAATTCTCCATACGCCCACCACAACTCGGATTTTTCAAAATTTTTTTTCTTAGGAAATGGGGTCCTCGACCCCACCTTCCGATCCGTCATACTAAATCTACCTCTAAATTGTCATATCATTGTTTCCGAGAGCAAGATAGGTGGACCAGAGAATTATAAGGATCCATCTTATTATGATGTAGATGATACGAATCAGCATATGAACACCATACAACAAAGCCAGAAAAATATACGAATTTCACTGTATCATACTGTTTTAACCATTGATTGACCGCCGAAAAATCCTCATATAATAATTTTTATCAAGACCCAGTATATTTTCTCGAATGGTCTATATTGAATTTCCAATGTCTGAGGCCGGATTTGTAATCAGCAACCTCAAAAACCCATGCATACCAATTTTCATCGGAATATACCCTGTCGAAAATAACGAGCCTGGATTATAGGTGGATTTGGACTAGATTCCAGGTGGATTTGAGCTGGATTCCAGGTGGATTTGGGCTGGGTTCCAGGTGGATTTTGAGATTCAACCAGAGAGGTCCTGGGGATAATATCCGGGTGGATTTTGGAAGAATCCAAGAGGATCTTGGAAAAATCCAGGTGGATTTTCGGAATGAACGAGCCAGGTCCTGGAAATAATCCTGATGGCTTTTGAGATAATCCAGGTGGATTTTGGAAAAATCCATTTGGATTTTCGGAATGAACGAGCCAGGTCCTGGAAATAATCCTGATGGATTTTGGGATAATCCAGGTGGATTTTGAGGAAATCCAGGTGGATTCCGGAAGAATCCAGGTGGATTTTCGGGATCAACCACCTGGATTTTCTCAAAATCCACCTGGATCATCCCAAAATCCATCAGGATTATTTCCAGGACCTGACTCGTTCATTCCGAAAATCCACCTGGATTCTGCCGTAATCCACCTGGATTCTCTCAAAATCCACCTGGATTATCCCAAAATCCATCAGGATTATTTCCAGGACCTGGCTCGTTCATTCCGAAAATCCACCTGGATTCTTCCAAAATCCACCTGGATTCTTCCAAAATCCGCCTGGATTCTTCCAAAATCCACCCGGATATTATCCCCAGGACCTCTCTGGTTGAATCTCAAAATCTACCTGGACCCCAGCCCAAATCCACCTGGAATCCAGCCTGAATCTACCTGGAATCCAGGCTGAATCCACCTGGAATCCAGCTCAAATCCACCTGGAATCTAGTCCAAACCCACCTGGAATCCAGGCTCGTTATTTTCGACAGGGTAGTGTCTTTTCAAATTTTTTTCAGGTGATCTTAGAGGCTCTAATTGGAATTTTTAAAATTTGAGGCCGGATTCTTGATCAGCGAGCTTAAAAACCTATGCACACCAATTTTCATCAAAATCCAGTATCTTTTCAAATTTTTGTCAGGTGATCTTAGAGGCTCTAATTTGAATTTTGAAAATCTGAGACCGGATTCGTAATCAGCAACCTCAAAAACCTATAGACACCAATTTTCATAAAAATCCATCGATGAAGAAAATATGTGATGTAAATAGTTCACTTTCAGAGTATCACGTCTCGACGTGGATCAAGTTGTCATTTTCAGACGTGCACACACAGATAAACACATGTGCATACAGACACATGCATACGACATCATCCCCGAAGTCGGAAAAACTCCGAGGGAAAAAATTTCCCCTGAAATGGCACTTTTTATAGATAGTTTCTGAAATGGAACGTTCTTCCTCCCAAGCGACGATGTATCGTATTCGAAGGTTCGAAGTTGCAGGGTTTCGTACAGGACACTCACATCAGTAGTTTATATATTTGTCATTGACATGTAAGTGAAAAAGCGTATGTGTGGCCCGAAAATACCGGCATTGGGCAATAAACCTCAACGCCTGGTTCAACAGCCGTGTCACCTAGCTTGGCCCCTTCCGACGTGTGATTAGGCCAGCAGGCTAAAATTCATGTGTAGTAGACTCAAATGCAGCATCACTTCATACGAGAGGTTAGATGCATCGCAAGTGAGTGATTGTAAAATGTTACTGCCAACGTATGGTTAAGCGCTTATGATTTGATATGGTTCGGACTCGTTAAAAAACATACGAAGAGATTGATTAAAAAGGAAGTTGATCATTTATTAATTTCTATGAAAACTATTCACAATCTATCGCGCAAGTATAGAATTCGTAGTTGCTCGCAATACATGATGTTATGTGTGCGGAGACGATCGTATCCTGATACGCGCTCTACCAATGCTCGCGAAAGAATGACCCCGATTGAGGACAGGCGGCCCTTTATATAAAGTCTAATGCACCATTGCATAGTATCCGTTGACTCGTTTTTTAATTTTTGCTAAATGCCGATGAACGTCACAGTATGAACTCACACGCTGGTTCCTCATTTGCTTATATTCGAAATATTTAAATTTGCTCTCATGGTTCATATTTTACGGAGCTCGCTAATTTTGATAATTTGTTAACACTAATTATTCGTAAACTATTGTCGGTATGTACGCGTATTTGCCGTCCTTATATAAAAAAGTGATGGGGGTCAAAGTGAAGCCAGTTAACTCGTGATTTGATTGGTGTAGACCTAACCACGTGACGAGTTGAGTGAAATATAGATATAATAGATATAGATAGTGAATGCGGGCAAGCGAAAAAAAAGAACAACAAATTTTGAGGTTAAGGCACGTAGTTACTGTATTCTTGAAAAAAAAATAAAAAGTTTTGAGGTTGAAACAACCAATTGCGCATAATAAAATGAAGTATAAATCGCGCGCAGCGCGTTTGAATGTAGCTAGTTTATCTGCATTTGAGAATAACATCAGTTGCCTAATGTCGAGTCTTTTTGTTTAGTTCAATAATTCCTAACAATCAACTAATTGTTTATAACATCTTGGTGTCTTTGCCTATTTTTAACAAAAACTCAACATTAGACAATCGAGGCATTAGTTCTCGTGATATATTCGCAAACAGTTTTGAATTTTATAATAAATTAACGTGACAATTCTTGTTGTATTCTTGTTTTCTTATTCAAAACATGTGCGCCTAAAAGAGACAAATCCGATGGTAAGTTAAAAATTTTGAATTTTGTTCTTTCAATTTTTAGTTAAAAAATTTCTCTTCTTCGTACTGCCACATCTGGGTCCGAGCGTAGTGCGCCTTATTCGATCCGGACCTTCAATTTATGTCAAGTACTAATATAATTTTGAAGAGTTTAAGCTCAAAAATTATATAAATGGTAGAAATAAAATAAAATACACCTGTAATGGCCCGACCGTTATTTAGAGGGGCGGTTGGGCGAAATACCCCTATATTGGTTGGAATGTTTGTTATTGGAAGGTGTCGCGATCCGTTATCCGTTGTAAGACCGCTCGGTCACGTACATATTCCCTAATCCGTCCGGCGCTTGGTTGTCCTTGGCTGGAGCTTGGCAGCGTGGCAGCCGAGTAGTCCGTGGCGCGCTGGGCCGTATACTCGTGTTGGTTCCGGATGCATGTGTAGTGTGGGGGGGGATGTTGTTAATAAACACACTTCAAGTGCCCTAGCACTAAACTTTATTATGTTGCCTAAATCCTATATTTAACACTCGATCCCGCGTGGTTGGATCGTTCTTTATAATTCTGTTCTTCCGAAATAGATGTAAGTATGCTACGCGTTCGCGGGGGAGCTGCGCCGCTCGCGTGCTCCATGTCCGGCCACCCGTGTGGCATCCGTGATTAGCACAGATCAACTCCGTCGTGTCCGCCGCGGCCGCTTCTTTTATAAGCGTCGTGACGTCACGTCAAGATGCGCTCGCCGGGCGCGAAGCGCGGGCGCGGAATGGTTGGGAAGCGCCGCTGCACTTCACGAGAATTACCTCTCCCTCGTGGAGTGATAACGAGCGCGCGTGGCTCAGCGTCTTCTCTCCGTTCGCACGCGCGAATACTCAAGGCTATGAAGCGCGGTCGCTTCGTTACAAATCTATGTATGCGCTGCAAGGCGCATCGGTTTACTTATACATGTCATTCAACTATTTCACATGGCACTTATTAATCCTGGCAAAACGCTATTGATAAGATATTCCATTCGCTCATGGCACATTGCCTGTCTCCAATAAAAATATATAAACATAGATAAAGATTCTGATCTGGCCAGATCAATTGCTTATTTCCTATAGCGAACAATTCTAGTTGCATTACATGCAGGGTTCATACATTCGTCTATACGTTCATTCGTCGTTTTCGCTCGAGTGCCCGCTGGCTACTCGTCAACTTATACGTGCCGATAAGAAGATCTCCTATGGCCGTTTCTAACTAATTTGAAGCTGCGCAGTTACCGTGTGCAACTTGCACTTATAAAATAGCATTCCCGCACGAGCGCCCGCTGGCTCCTCGTGTCTCCGCACAGGCTGATAAGAGAATATCTTATAGCCGACATCCATCCGTTTCAATGTTGGGCAGCTGCACAAAAATGTAAGCTGTCCTCATGATTCCCATGCACTACGTGCAACTCGCCATCCGTCGCATGGATGCGTCTCAATCAGCGCATTCTTACACTCACACATGTATGCTTAATCCTAATGTCGCGCAACTCGGCGCAACTCGGATAGCATGTGGGAAAATGCGCATCGCGAATGTGCGATGCGACTCGCGTCAATCTAAAATTTCAAAAATGGGCGGAGCAAGGCTGGGTCATAACACACCATTTGCATTTTTATTTCTCATAGAAAAATATTTACCTTTGAAAAAGGTATACGTTGACGACAAGTAGGTTTCGTATCCCATAGTTCATTGTTGAATAAATTCTTATGCGAATCAATTTTTTTATAGAAAAAGAAATATGAAAATGTCTGTTTGATCTTAGTCTATTCAAGTGTATGTGAGAGAATAATATGATTCAAATCGAATATATCATTTGAAATTATCACTTCAATAGACATTTTTACCAATATACTATCGTTATATATTCCAGTTCATTTTGTCAACTATGACCCAAGAAAGTAATGAAATCTAGAATCTGATGCCAAGTATTCAACTGGTGTGATTATCCTACCACCAAACAAATATTTTTGCAAATTACACTCACAATCAATTATATGTCAAGTAAAATCTACCAAATCTTGCTACATTTTTTTCCTTGAATAAATTATATTGCGGTAAAATATTTCAGTAAGTGGAATTCTCTGTTACGGATTTTGAACTAATAACCTTGAATATCAATTTGCTAATGTTAAGATAAGAAAGTACTGAAATCTCGAGCAATTTTTCTTCGTCATAGTAAAAAATGGACCTTTGAAAAAGGTTATTTTACATGCATTTGGATGGACTGAGATTAAACAGTCATTTTTTAAGTCATTTTCAATTTACGTCGCATAAGAATTTATTCAACAACAAACTATAGGGATACGGAACATACTTGTCGTCCACGTATACCTTTTTCAAAAGTCCATTTTTTACTATGACGAAGAAAAATTGCTCGAGATTTCAGTACTTTCTTATCTTAACATTAGCAAATTGATATTCAAGGTTATTAGTTCGAAATCCGTAACAGAGAATTCCACTTACTGAAATATTTTACCGCAATATAATTTATTCAAGGATCAAAATGTAGCAAGATTTGGTAGATTTTACTTGACATATAATTTATTGTGAGTGTAATTTGCAAAAATATTTGTTTGGTGGTAGGATAATCACACCAGTTGAATACTTGGCATCAGATTCTAGATTTCATTACTTTCTTGGGTCATAATTGACAAAATGAACTGGAATACATAACGATAGTATATTGGTAAAAATGTCTATTGAAGTGATAATTTCAAATGATATATTCGATTTGAATCATATTATTCTCTCACATACACTTGAATAGACTAAGATCAAACAGACATTTTCATATTTCTTTTTCTATAAAAAAATTTATTCGCATAAGAATTTATTCAACAATGAACTATGGGATACGAGACCTACTTGTCGTCAACGTATACCTTTTTCAAAGGTAAATATTTTTCTAAGAGAAATAAAAGTGCAAATGGTGTATTTTATTTTATTTCTACCATTTATATAATTTTTGAGCTTAAACTCTTCAAAATTATATTAGTACTTGACATAAATTGAAGGTCCGGATCGAATAAGGCGCACTACGCTCGGACCCAGATGTGGCAGTACGAAGAAGAGAAATTTTTTAACTAAAAATTGAAAGAACAAAATTCAAAATTTTTAACTTACCATCGGATTTGTCTCTTTTAGGCGCACATGTTTTAAATTTACAGTTTTAATTTTTGGATTGTTTTTTTCGAGATAAATAACAATTTCTGACATTTTCATCACGCTCGAAAATAATTATTTTTTTGACTTCAACTCGTCAGTACTCAGCCGAAAAAGCATGGAATGAGTTCAAATTTTCCATGTACTACGAGACAACATTCGTGATTCTAATGGACCAAGTCAATTATTGAAAAAGTCTATTTGTTGAACATTATCGACCACTTGATAAAAAAAAGAATTAGCTCCACAATTCCTAAACTTTGCGAAGAAAAAGTCGAGCCACGAAAAACTTCCAGTGACAAAGTTGATCGTTAATAATCAAGTAAGTTTTTTAAAAAAATTTCATAGGATTTCCTTAATAAATGAGTGAGATATAGCCGATAAACGAAAATTAGCGCTGTAAGTGCCTACCGCCCGCTTCAACACTCCGACGCTCTCAGCGACTCTCATTTCAAACACCGCATGGCTTGACAATTGTAACAATATGTTTCATAGATCCAACTTTACTTTCTGCCCGTGTTATTAGGCTTATTGGCAAACTGATTCTGACGTACGACTTGGGTCCGTCTTAATCTATAGTTTACCGGCCATATCACTTCTGGTTCACGAAATATTATTCAAGAAAGTGTACTCCAATATGGAATGACCGATTGGAGACTGGGATTGACCGCGAAGGCGCGGGGTAGTCTTATTCATTCATTCATTCATGGATGTGGCTTTGTTTGATCTGTGTTTGGTTTGTTTTGTAGGTGTGTTTATGAGTTTGTTGCATTTCTTCTGTTCCCAGCCGTAGCTTTAACCAGAGATGGATAGTTTTGTACATATGTGTAGGTGTTTTTGTGCTGGAGTAATTTGTTTGCGAGGTCGATTTTGCCTGGCCTCGTGTAATTACGCGGGGTAGTCTAATGTCCAAGCTCCCTTATATAGACGGTAGAACGCCGACTCTCTTGCGAGAGAGCGCCGCGCTATACCTTATACACGCGCGACTCAACGCCTCGCCATCTACAGGCGAGCTATGGTACTAGGCCGGTTACTCGAAAATGAGTTGATACTCTCATATATGAAGCTAATTGGTAATTGAATCAAATCTTACAGTAATTGCACTATTGAGAGAAGAATGTTTCTAAGATCATTTAATTATATATAAACCCAAAATAAAATGTTTAAAAAACTGATAAATTTACAAATACTTGACAATTACTCTCTTCTATCACTTGACTCTGTTAAATGTTACCAGGGTTAACGTTCACTTTTATACACTATCGAGTTCTATCACTTTTATACTTCTATCGAGTTACAGATATACTCTTTTTTCATCCAAATTTTTACAAACTCATGGTAAAATTTGAAAATTTTCTATGTACAATTAAATCAGAGTAGGTACATTCAAAAGCTTTAATTTTTCAAACAACATTTAACTTTAATTAGTACAGTCTCATATTTACAAATACTTGACAATTACTCTCTTTTATCACTTGAGTCCGTTAAATGTAACCAGGGTTAACGTTCACTTTCATACACTATCGAGTTCTATCACTTTTATACTTCTATCGAGTTACAGATATACTCTTTTTTCATCCAAATTTTCACAAATCTGTACAGGTTGGAAAATTTTTTGAACTATGTTCCTCATAGCATCCTGTAACTGTAACCCCTTAGCACATCACATTGGATAATAATATTTAGTTAACGAATAAAATCACTAATGAAAAATACTTGAAAAGTCATTGTTGGAAGAACCTTTTCATACCGGTATACTGTCTATTCTTTCTGAATTGGTATTGCACTGATTGTGTAATCTAAGAAAGATAATCACATTGAGAGTTCTTCGTTTTTTTGTAATCAGCTAAAATATGTCTCTTGCACCAGCAGCGTGTGACAAACATTACAAAGTCTTGATGGCCTTTGCTTTGGTCCACTTTTCACAATATTATTCAGCATCTGCTTGAATAGTCGATTATAATTCTAATTCAATTTGATCTTGATGATTTCAGTAAATATAATTAAGCAATAGATAGGTATTCTCCTGGATTTAACTGCATTGTAACTATGCCTAATGAAGTTACAAGTCTCTCTTGATGTCCATCTACAGTAGTAAATTCAAAGTTTGTTGACCATCGGTTAATTCAATGTGGTTTTCAGCATTCAATTGATTAGTTGCAGCTACTGATGCAACGTCGGTATCTTCATCCAAAATTAAAACATGAAATGTAAAATTCAGTCCATTCAATGAACATCAAGATTTTAATTGTTGACAAAATTTTACTAAAATTTACCTCAAGCACTTTGACTATGGCTTCAGCATCTGCTTGAATAGTCGATGAACATCAAGATTTTAATTGTTGACGAAAAAAATTTCACTAAAATTTACCTCAAGCACTTTGACTATGGCTTCAGCATCTGCTTAAATAGCCGATGTTGCAGAAGTGACTGCCATAATATTATTCTTGGTAGTGACAGCTTCAAGTTTGATATGCGAGTCAATATCTAATGAACTATTAGTCAAACCTTCAACTCTGTTGCTATGGAGAAATGATTTAAGAAAAAGTATGCTCTGCAAAACTATAAGTCTGTGTAATCGTATAAACTATACCCATGTATAGTTTATACGACTGGTGGTTGGCAAATACCGTCCAGAAGGGATTGATAGATTCACCAGCAGCCATCATTATCTTGCTCTGGCCTCTGGGATGTTGTTGGACAAAGTTTGTGATATTGTAGTTTATTACTTCATCATTCAACCAATTCAAACTTGCCAGTGTCTGCATGTCTCTTCTCCTCACTGTCATTCCAAATCCTTCAGCAAGAGCATCTAGAACTTTTTTGGCTGACAGTTTATACTTGAGAGAGTTTGTGGTGATTTTTGTTACGCTGTAGCTTGAATTTAATTTTAAACGATCATCAATTCCTTTGCTGCTTTCTTTCTAAAGTTCAACTGACTCGCCTTGTAAACCAGCGTTTTGATTACTTACCTAAAAAAAAATAAGTTTTCTCAAAGCAACACTCTTACGAGACCCTCTAGACGTAATAAAATGAAATCAAAATCCAAAAAGTAATATATAACTTATCTGACAAATGTTGTTCCGTTGGACTGCGGCAGACCGCGCGAACTAACCTGCAACTATCACAGCTGAGTTCCACTGAGTTCGACTGCTCCACTCGAGAGCGTGCAAAATATAAGTACATGCGCAGTCGACCGGTCGCAGTGGTAACCAACTTCACCGGCCGTCACCCTCTCAGCACTGGGCACCGCTGGCGCTCGCTCGCTCGCTTGCTTGTATATCTATAGCGTACTCTTGAAATCTTGAAATGTTGACGAATTTTCAAGCGCTCTCGCGCACTCCGTCTGCTAGCCGATTCAATCTTTTATTCTCGAATTTAACCAAAGCGATTTCGATGGAACTTTTCTGACAAAAGTAATCGTAAGTGACCGTAGTTCTTGCTTATAACTGTTACAAGACTGCGGGACAGCGGTAAAACAAAAATAATTAAAAAAGTGAGGTTGAACACGACATTGGGCTGTATATAATGGCTAGTCGCGTCCCCACGAGCGCTTGCTGCGCATACTTGTCGTCGGTGGCGCTGACGCGCCACCTGATGTGGAATATCTGCTTTTGAATATGATCCAACAGAAAATTACGCTTATATAAAAAATATTGTAGTTGGATCTATGAATAAAGTATGTGACAAGTGTCAAGCCATAAAGTGGCCAGATGAAGCTCTTGGATTGTGCTGTTTCGGTGGAAAAATTAATCTTCCTGCTGTTGAAGAGCCACCAGAACCTCTCAAAACTCTTCTTTCAGAGAACCGCACTGATTTCACATTTTCTGGCCTATTTAAGGAAGTATAATACACTGTTTCAAATGACTTCATTTGGAGCTAACGAGATTCGAGAAGGAAATTTCAGGCGAACTTTCAAAATTCAAGGGCAAGTATATCATAGTATTGGGAGTTTATTGCCTCTTGGGGGTGGAGATTTGCAATTTGCTCTAGAACTTCTAAAAATTGGAGATGAGAAAGTATCAAATAAAAATGATTACATAAATATTCATAGAAAAGTAGAAACGACTGTTAATACAGTCATGGCCTGATTTTTAAAGTCTATCCAGAAATTGAAAATCTCTCTGACAAACCTTAGAATTGGTTATGCGAAAGGGCAATTATAACTCCTCGAAACGCTACCGCTCATAATATTAATAATAGTATTTTAGGAAAGTTAGATGGAGAAATACGACATTTATCATTCTATGGATACAGTGATCAACATTGATAAAGTTGTACACTACCTTCAAGGATTTCTGATCTCTTGATCCTTCAGGCTTTCTACCTTATGACTTGAAATTGAAAATTAGTTCTCCAATAATGCTATTACGCAATCTAAATCGTCCCAATTTATGTAATGGCACAAGGTTGCAAATTAAAGTTATGCGGGAAAGTATAATCGAAGCAACTATTTCTACAGAACCTGATGGAGAAACAGTATTCATACCTCTCATACCTATGATTCCATCAGACTTACTATTCCAATTCAAACGATTACAATTTCCTGTGAACTTTCTTTCGCCTTGACGATCAACAAACGTCAAGGGCAGACTTTTATGTACGTAGGAACTCATTGGGTAGCTTATCGAAAGCGAGGTAATGATGATGTTCATTTTGACCGTTTCGATGACAACCACCGTTAGATCTACTGCTTCACCTACGTGTTGATCGAGCAAAGTATGATCCACAAAGACATCAAGACCTTGGACCATACAACTGCGGTCACTTATGCTTCCAGTTTTCGAGCGTTTAGATAAAAGATATATAATATGCAGAGAACAGATCTTGAATTCATTGCGCTTGGAACTATCATGGATACAATGACTTTGATATTATTCGCTATATTGCATCATCTTGGGATAGTCCACCAAGCCCGAATTTATTCGTCGTTTGAAACATGTGGACGTTAAAAAATAATTATTTGTAAAATACTACTTCGGGTGAAAAGATGTAGTAGCCCAATGGGTTGGGTTGGGTAAGGGGGGAGGATGGGGGGGAATAGGTAAAAAGGGAATCTGTAACAATACGATCGGACCTTGATCGTACAGATTCAAGCGATCGAATTTGATCGTGTATATAGGTGATATTGCGGGAGAATGAATTCATGCTTCAGGGATGTGGAGAGCTGCCGTCTTCCCGGTAGCGTAGTGGATATCGCAACTGACCGGAGATCAGGAGGACGCTGGTTCAAATCCAGCCCGGGGAGCGTGGAATTTTTTTCTCGCAATATCATCTTGGGATAGTCCACCAAGCCCGAATTTATTCGTCGTTTGAAACATGTGGACGTTAAAAAATAATTATTTGTGAAATACTACTTCGGGTGAAAAGATGTAGTAGCCCAATGGGTTGGGTTGGGTAAGGGGGAGGGTGGGGGGAATAGGTAAAAAGGGAATCTGTAACAATACGATCGGACCTTGATCGTACAGATTCAAGCGATCGAATTTGATCGTGTATATAGGTGATATTGCGGGAGAATGAATTCATTCATGCTTCAGGGATGTGGAGAGCTGCCGTCTTCCCGGTAGCGTAGTGGATATCGCAACTGACCGGAGATCAGGAGGACGCTGGTTCAAATCCAGCCCGGGGAGCGTGGAATTTTTTTCTCGCAATATCATCTTGGGATAGTCCACCAAGCCCGAATTTATTCGTCGTTTGAAACATGTGGACGTTAAAAAATAATTATTTGTAACATTCGATTCCATTCCAAACGTTGATGAACATAATAAAAAATTTCATGTCAGTGGAAAAAAATTACAATACCTGCAGAAAGTTAGAAGATCGAGGATATTGATAAACATATAAGGACTATTTTCTGGAAGTGATACATTTTCAATATTAGATGAATGAAAGATATGAGATGAATGCCATAGAGATTGATAAAAACAATAATAATGGTCTCAGCACTCCCATGAAAGGCTGGGTATCTTTCAATCCTAGACAACGTACTGAGAATACTGAATGGCTGGATAGTGATAATCAAGGCTACTTCGACACATCTATTCGACTCAGTATGATTCTTGGATTTGCTGGAGATTATTACAAGATTATCGCAACACCAAACACGAATTAATACTGTGGTGTATGAGAGACAGTGGGGTTGCTGGGATATGTTTATAGCGATGCGTGCGCAGCAAGGATGAGTCTACATGTATGTGAGTGAGCACCTCTCACCTCTCACCTCTCAAAGAGAATAGTGTACATACATGTGATGAGTGAAAAATTCATATATAAAAAATTAAATGGCTCATAACATATGTGCTGCTTTTTAACGAGTGAAAAATTCGTCTGCTGGTCAGCTGCAAAGAGCAGCTCATTGCTATAAGTTTCCACTCGCGGGAACTATTCGATTGCCCAACTCTTCCCACCACATCAAAACATGTCTTAACAAAGAAAACATCGAAAATCCCGGATTTTCGATTCATCCTCATCCACCGAGCCTCTATACATCGAGTATATCAACATGGTAGCTGATAGAGTGGTTGGAAACACAGAAAACAAACTGTCGCGGAGTGAGGAGAAGTTTCAAAGTGAAGTGGAAAATATGTGCTAGAGTGAATAGAAAAAATTATTGTGGATAGAAGGACACGTGATTCGACAAGTACAAGTTCGGAAAATTGATTGATGCTGACGGATGAAAATCATAGCCACGAGGTCGGCGCAAAGTTCGAGTGAGCACGTGGTAAATTGGAGGTAAACCCTGTTTAAAAAAATCGACTCGGTTTCCTACTGGGAATCCTACTGGGGTTTCACCGGTGAATCCTAGTCAAATAGCGGTGAATTACCAGTGAAAATCCATGGATTTCCTAGTTAACCAACAGGGTTTCCGAGTCGGCTAATTGTATTTCCTTGTTGCTCGACCGGGTTTCCTAGTCGGAGGGAGAATTGATTATGCTGGTGACCGGATGGGTTTCCGAGTCGCTCGACTGTGTTTTATAGTCGCTGGACTATGTCTTTTAGTCACCCGACTGTGTTTCGTAGTGAATAAGAAAAATGGGTGGGGCGGTGATCGAGTGGCTTTCCGAGTCGCTGGACTGTGTTTCATAGTCGCTCGACTAGGTTTCCTAGTCGCTCGACTAGGTTTCCTAATCGCTTGACTGGGTTTCCTAGTCGCTCGACTAGGTTGCCTAGTCGCTCGACCAGGTTTCCTAGTCGAAGGGAAAAATGGATGGGGGTGTGACCAAGTGGGTTTCCAAGACGCTCGACTATGTTTCGTAGTGAATAAAAAAATGGATGGGGTGGTGATCGAGTGGCTTTCCGAGTCGCTTGACTGTGTTTCATAGTCGCTCGACTAGGTTTCCTAGTCGCTCGCTAGGTTTCCTTGTCGCTCGACCGTGTTTCGTAGTCAAAGGGAAAAATGGATGGGGCGGTCATGACCGAGTGGGTAACTGAGTCGGTAGACTTTGTTTCACAGTCACTCGACCAGGTTCCCTTGTTGCTGGACCGGTTTTTCGTAGTCGGATGAGGAAATGAATGTACCGGTGACCGAGTGGGTTTCCGAGTCACTCGACCGTACTTCGTGGACAAAGGAAAAAATAGATGGGGCGGCCGTGACCGAGTGGATTACCGAGTCGCTCGACTGTATTTCGCAGACACTCCTCTGTTCAAAATAAACGACCGGATTTCCCGGGGACTGACCGGGGATTGACCGGGGTTTGACTGGTGAAATCTGTTGGGAAATCTGGTCGATCGAGCGGTAATCGAAGTTGACCGAATATGATGTTCGGTCGATAAACCAAGTTTCGAGGTCAGAGAAAAATTCAATGGGCTCCTCAAAACGAGTGATTTCCGGTCGATTATCGGTGTTTCATGTATATACGGAAATGCTCGCCGACACACCGGCGATGTATGGTCCTGTACCTGTTGTTATACCCATGAAGACCGAGATGGAGGATACGAATCGAGGATCGGACAGAAGGAAATGCAATTTCAATTTTGGCCAACATCTATCATATTATCGTATTGTCGCCGCGTATAACACTCCCTCGCTCGTGTTGGCTCGAGGAGCGAAATTGCCGCGCATAACACTTTCTCCTATCAGGTCGTTCCGAGGCTGACATTTACCGCATATAACACTTCCTTGCTTGGGATGGCTCGAAGAGCAAAATTTCAGCGCCTCCCTCCGTCCATTAATCGGACATTGCTATACGATTTTCGCCGCGTATAACACTTCCATATATTCTCCGGATATTTCAATACGATTTGCCGCGTATAACTTTTCCAAAGTCCGAACCTACCCCGAGCGAGGAAGGTTATATGAGAGAAATCGTATTTAAATATCCGAATCATATATGGATGTTATACGCGGCAAATTTGCTCTTCGAGCCGACCCGAGTGAGGAATTGTTATACGCGGAAAATCTTCATGGCATTGAACGATCCAATGGACGAAAGTGTTTTACGCGGCAAATTTGCTCCTCGAGCCTACCCGAGCGTGGGAGTGTTATACGCGGCGACAATCCGATAAAATGATTGATCTTGGCCAAAATTGAAATTACATTTTCTTCCGTCCGATCCTCGATTCGTATCCTTCAGCTCGGTTCTCATAGGTATTACAACAGGCACAGGACTATACATCGCCGGTGTGTCGGCGAGCGTTTCCGTATATACATGAAACACCGATAGTCGATCAGAAAACACTCGTTTCGAGGAGCCCATTGAATTTTTGTTTCACCGGGAAACCCGGTCGATTGACCGAGAATCAT
Organism: Aphelinus atriplicis; assembly: GCA_020882685.1. Classification (NCBI taxonomy): domain Eukaryota; kingdom Metazoa; phylum Arthropoda; class Insecta; order Hymenoptera; family Aphelinidae; genus Aphelinus; species Aphelinus atriplicis. The sequence continues at coordinate 53,578 of JAJGQD010000036.1, forward strand.
ATTCGGTCAACTCCGATTACCACTCGATCGACCGGATTTCCTACCGGATTTCGCCAGTGAAACTCCGCTATTTGAACGGAAAACACCAATGGGAATCAAAGTGGGAGCGACTTGGGAACCCACTCGGTCACCGCCCCATCCATTTTTTCCATCGACTCGGAAACCTGGTCGAGCGATTATGGAACGCAGTCAAGCGACTCGGAAACCCACTCGATCACCACCCCATCCATTTTACCCTTTGACTAGGAATACCGGTCGACCGACTAGGAAACCTAGTCTAGCGACTATGAAATACAGTCGAGCGACTCGAAAAGCCACTCGATCGAGCGACTAGGAAACACAATCGAGCGACTATGAAACACAGTCGAGCGACTCGGGAACCCACCAGGTCACCGCCCCATTCATTTCTCCCTCCGACTAGGAAACCCGGTCGAGCGACTAGGAAGCACCATCGAGCGACTATGGAACACAGTCGAGCGATTTGGAAACTCATTCAGTCACCGGCTCATTCATTTTTCCCATTCACTACGAAACACAGTCGCGTGACTAAGAAACCTATACGAGCGACTATGGAACATAGTCGAGCGACTAGGAAACACAATTAGCCGACTCGGAAACCCTGTTGGTTTACTAGGAAATCCACGGATATTAACTGATGATTCATCGCTATTTGACTAGGATTCACCGGTGAAACCCCAGTAGTATACCCAGTAGGAAACCGAGTCGTTCTCTTTAAACAGGGAAGCACATGTGAGATAGAAGTGAGTCATACACAATAAATGGGCAGTGATCAAACGATATTCAGCTCTCCAGAAGAATTTGAGGATAGTGAAAAGCTAGCTCAACAAATAAACAGTGAAAATTTTGAATTATCAAAAGAACATAGAAACTATTTGAGGAAAGTGTTTTTGAAATCGGCTAGGACAGTAGTGATTGTGAAAAAGCAAGTTGAAAAATATACTGAACAAAAACTAAGGGAGATTAAGATAGCTAAGCAAGCAAAAATTGATGATGTCTTCATTCCAGTATTCGATGCAAGTAACTGTATTCGAGTTGGAAATTTAGACTAATAAATATTTTGGAATATAAAGAGTGCCAATAACGGGCGACAAGAGCAGCAGCTGTAACAGATGACGAAGCCAAGTGGAAGAAAACTGATTTGAGAGCTAGAATAATTATAATAAGCACAATCATGGATAAACAGTTGGAATATATCACGGAGTGCGATACAGCAGTGCAAATGCTGTCCAAGTTCGACAGTATGTACTTATCGAAGTCAACAGTACTACAATTTGTATGTAGAGGTCAGTTAGAAGAAATAAAACTGAAAAACTATGACAAAGTTGAAGATTTGTTTGTGGAGTTCGAACAAGGATGTGATAAGTTCAAAGCAGCAGGTGGGTCGCTGGACGAGCAAGAGAAAATGAGATATCTGCTCAGAGCCCTGCCACAAAACTACAGTTTCATTGGAGATTTTATCGATGTGATTCCAAAGGAACAGCAAACAGTTGAATTCGTTAAATCAAAAATTGAAGAGAAAAACATGACTAAGAGTGAAAGTGACCACAAGAGAAATGTGAGTACGTTCAACACTGGAACCAGAGGGACCTGTTATAGCTGTGACAAAGAAGGCCATTACAAAAAGGACTGCTGGAATTCACCATCGCTCAATAGAGGCAGAGGAAGTTACCCAAACCGTGGTCAGCGACGAGCCCATAGGGGCAACAACAAAGGGAGGTCACCCAGAGGCTGCACACGAGGACGAGATACATGTCATCCAAGAGGAGACTCATCCAGTCAACGCAATGACAACAATTCAATGGAGACATGGGTCACCGAGGTTAATCATCACAAGGTGGATAAAGTGTATGACTCTGAGTATCAAATGGATAATCAAATAAATTGGTTGTTAGAAACTGGTTGCAATGATCATATTGTAAACGATGCTAGATACTTCGATAATTTTACTATATTGAAAAATCCAATTGATGTAGAAATGCCAGATGAGCTCCAATTGAGGTAATAATTTGAAAGCCACAAAAGTAGGCAACATAAGTATATATTTCAAAACTTATTACAATGAAAGCAAGGTGAAATTACAAAATGTTTATTATTTTGAAGGGATCAGTAGAAATTTATTAAGCTTCTCGAAAATAACTACTACTTACACAATTGTATCTAGAGATTAAAATGCTAAAATCTATAATAAAGCTAGAAAACTGAATGCTGTAGCGAGTAAAGTAAATGATTTGTATTTGATGGAAAGTTTTGTTCACGAAAGTAATGAGAAGGGAATATATGCAAATACAGTAAGTTTGACAAACAAGGAAAAATGGCACAGAGCTTTAGAACACGTTAACCTTTAATACTTGAATAAAATCGACAATGAAAACCTTGTAACATACCTATCGGTTATAGGCACGTTTGGGCATTTTTTTCACGGTCGCCAGATATACTCGTGGTATATCAAGTATTTGAATTTACTTTATCATGAAACGTTATCATTGAATAAATTGCCATGTATCATATTCGTCAAAATGAAGTTGCAGGGTTTCGTACAGGACACCCACTTACGTAGATTGTATGTGTTAAGATTTGTAAGTGTAAAAATCGTGTATTTGGCATGAAAACACCGGCATTGGGCAATGAACCACAACGCTTGGTTTAACAGCGGTGTCACCTAGCTTGGCCCCTTCCAACATGTGGTTAGGCCAGCCGGCTAATATGTGTGTGTAATGCACTCAAATGCAGCATCACTTCCTACGAGAGGTTAGATGCTTCGCAAGTGAGTGATTGTAAAACGCTACTGCTAACATGTGGTTAAGCGTCTGTGATTTTAATATGGTTCGGACTTGGTAAATGATTACGAAAAAATTGATTAAAAATAAAGTTACTCGTTTGTTGAATACTACGAAAATCTATTTACAAAGAGATTACAATTAACGCGCAAGTATAAGATTTGCGACCGCTCGCAATACATGATGTTATGTGCACGCGGAGACGATCGTATTCCGATACGCACTCTACCGATGCTCGCGATAGAATGCCCCGTTAGCGGACGGGCGGCCCTTTATATAGTCTAACGCACCATCGCAGGGTATCGCGTTGACTCGTTTTTTAGCTTACTTATTTGATAAATGCCGATAAACGTCACAGTGTGAAGTCGCACACTGGTTCCTTAGGTGTCTATAATCGAGATATTTACAGCTGCTCTCATAGTTCGTTTTTTACGAAGTTCACTAATTTTGATAATTTGTTGACTCTAATTATGCAATAACTATTGTCGCTACATACACGTATTCACCGTCTATCAAAGGCCGAGAATAATACCAATTGCCTAATGTCGAGATATTTTTGTTAAGTTCAATATTTTATAACATTCAACTAATTGTTTATAACTTTTGGATGTTTTTATCTATATTTGCCAAAAACTCAACATTAGACGATCGAGGCATTAGTTCTCGAAACTTATCCGCAAACAGTTTTAACTTTCATAAAAAATCAACGTCACAATCCGTGTCAACATAATTAATCAATAAGCTGTTGACATTGTTTATTCGCGATGTAATAATTCGATTTTCATATTTCAACTTGTATTCCATTTTGAAGATCACGTACGAATGGCTATTGTAACGTTTTATCGAAAAATATAATGTAAAAATAATTAACAATAAACAAATAGCATTATTACGTGATGTGTTACGATTCGTTCGCATATCTCCACATAAGGATCTTAGTACTACGTAGGCAGACTCAAATTTATCTTGAATCATATTTTTTCATAATAAACTACGCCACAAATGCAGTCAACAGATCGCGTAATTTGTTGACTCGTATTACAGTGTATCAAGTATGTCTGGATAGTTCGCTCTTTTTCTACTGGTCCCGTAACAATGGCGTCTCGAGCCGTATGTCCGCATAATTTGATTTTTCATAGTTTTACGCATCATTTCAGTATTATTCCGACTTTCATATTTTCTGCATATGGTTAGATATATCTATATACATACATTTTGAATCTACGCGACGATTCATGTATATCGCGTCGCACGCGTGCAGGCGCATATATGTACGCAATCTTATAACTAATACTTTCATGCTCCGTTCAACCAATAATTATTTAGCATCATTGCATATTTTTATGCTAAGGGCTTGAGTTACCCTTACAACCTGTTAGATGGATTGCCAGATAAATTAGAAAATAATTACAGAAATGTGCAAATTGTATTCAAAGCAAAATGACGAACGTACCGTTTGGAAATAATAGAACAGGATCTAATGATATTTTGGAACTTATTCATACAGACTTGAATGGACCACATAACACACAAGGTTATGGTGGTGAGAAATATTTTCTAACGTTTGTTGACGATTATAGTAAATGTAGTAAAATATACTGTATCAAAAGTAAGGCTGAGACTGCAAGTTGCTTCATAGACTATGTAAATCTAGTTGAAAATCAATTTAACAGAAGAGTTAAAAAAATTAAATGTGAAATTGATAAGGAATACTTGAACAAGCAGATTCATGATTTTATTAGATATAAAGGTATAGAATTATTACCATGTTCACCCTTCGTCCATGAATTGAACGGAGTAGCGGAGAGGTTTAATAGATCAGTCATGGACATAAGCAGATGTTTAATGAGAGAAGCCAAAACAGCAAAAAAATATTGGCCAGAGGTTACCAAGATAGTGTCTTATTAAGAAAATCGCACGATTGCAAATACTAGAGAGAACAAAACACCGTTTGAAATATTGATTGGCAAAAGGCCTGATGTAAGCAATTTGGGAATTTACGGAAGTAGAGTTTTCCTTAGAATACCTGAAACAAGTAGAAAAATTGAATGGGACGACAAAGCAAACGTAGGAATATTAGTAGGGTATACTCACAATGGCAACAGAATGTTAATTGATAACAAAGTTATAACTGCTAGACATGTAAAAATAATTGAAGTAGATATTGAGTTAATTTGCCAAGAAAAAGTTGATGGTTCTAGTAATATTGAGGTTGATTCTGAAACTGATATTGATGAGAAAAGTAGTGATTCTGAGTATGAAAGTCGAGCAGATGATCCAAATCATGAGGAGTCCAACGATAATGAATGTAGTGAAAATGAAGCGAGAATGAATAATTATAAAAGTAAAGAGAAAGAAAAATTGAACTATATTTATGTAAATTATATCGATGCCAACGTACCAAATACGTTTGAGGAGGCGATAAATTCGAAAGAATCCATACAATGGAAACGAGCTATGGACTCAAAGATCGAGAATTTAAGGAAAAATGAAACATGGGTAGTAGTACCCATAGGGTTGATAATTATGATATAGGAATAGCCAGGAATACTTTTCTTTTTGCAGGTTGAATTGATTATTGATGACACACTGGAAGAGGAGAGTTTGCTATTTCAACGTAGTAGGAAAAAACACAGTAGTCGTTACTATATTCGATAAGTCAGAGTACTCGTGTTCAGTGGAGCTTACAATTATCGCATAGGAAAATTTGACAATAGGGTTGACAATGTAAATTGTTGTGAAGTTTACTGTTTTATCAGCTTTTTATTATGATTCTACAATAATTGCACATGAAACATTAGTGAACTATAATTTTTTTTTTATTTATTTAAAGTGAACTATAATTATGGAACATCATTACGAATCAATATATTTCTCTACCTTCGAAATCGATAGAGCAATCGTGAAACAACGACATTATTCTACTTGACTTGAACCATTTGTTGGCTTCGAAATTCTTCATGTGTTATTGAATAGAAGACTTTGATTTTTCTGTCAACAGTCAAAGGCATGCCCGATTATGTGACATTAATTTTCTTCGGTACGTGCCAATACTCTTGAAACAACAGAAGAGTATTCACTTATGGAGTATTTGGAAAAATTAATTACGTGAATCTAATTGATAAAAGTGAAATATTGATAAATTTATAATTGAAAATGTTCTATTTCTATATTCATAGGTTGTCTATTCCAGATAATATCCAATTTTCAATAGATTCAATCTCTAAATTGTCCATTTTCAACAGTAAAATCAACTCGAAAACATTTGGATAGTTAAGTTTAATATAATACCGAATGGGAGTCATGCTATTACACTAAAACAACATAATTATGAATTGATGAAAATACAGTAACTGAAACTAATTTTATTTCTCAGTATATTTGTGCGATTCCGCTTATGTATTAAAGCTTACAGTTATTGTAAACGAACAATTGCCAAAACTTCAATAATTCCTTTCATCCATTGTTGGTTAAAGTTGACGGACTGATCCGTTGTTGCTATCAGTGGTTTCTTACTCATTGCATCAAAAAATGAAAAAATGAAAACTAGGAAATTCATATACAGTGGTTCGAGTGAAATAGCGCGAAACTCTATTTGCGTAGCAGCATAACCTCTGGTATACGGAGATTGTACGTGTAATGGCGCGACCGTTATTTTAAGGGGCGGTTGGGCACAAACCCCTATAATGATTGGGATATCTGTCTCGTGCGTATCGCACTTGCAATTGCTGAGGAAGACCGCTCGGTCACTTACAATTGCCTAATCCGTCCGGCGCCTGGTTATCCTCGTCTGGAGCTTGGCAGCGTGGCAGCCGAGTAGTCCATGGCGCGCTGGACCGTATAAACGTATCGGCTCGGGTGGAATGTGTGTGGTGCGAATGAAGGGTATTGCAAGAAAACCAGCTGCGGGTGCACTAGCACTAACCTTCTTATTATCAAAAAGAAACTTTGAAGTTACACGCTAGATCCCGCGTGATTGGATCTTTATCTCAATGTTATGTTGTTCGTATGTCTACTAGTTACGCGTTCGCGGGGGAGCTGCGCCGCTCGCGTGCTCCATGTCCGGCCACCCGTGTGGCATCCGTGATTGTCGCGGATCAACTCCACTCTGTCTCGCGGGACACCTCTCTTTATAATCGCCGTGACGTCATGTATGCAAGAGTCCCGGGGATGCACGATTCGCGGGCGCGAGGCGGAGGCGAGCGCGTGTCGCGACTCCTCTCGTTCGCTGCGTCGGACGTCCCTTATCTTATTCTAAAAAGCGCGCTCGCTTCTTCACACGGCTTGATGGCCTTTTTGCTTAGCTGCAAAGTCAACCTGATCCTAACACACATACCTTCATTCGATTCGCCCGAGCGCCCGCTGGCTGCTCGGTAACGTTATATAGGCCGATGGGAAAATATCCTATGGCTGTTTCTAACTAATTCGGAGCCGCGCAGTTGCCGTGTGCAATTCGCACTTACAAAATGACATTCTCGCACGAGCGCCCGCTGGTGCTCGTGGCTTCATGCAGGCTGATAAGAGAATATCTTGTAGCCGACATCCATACGATTCAACGTTGGGCAGTTGCACAAAATGCAAGCTGTCCTCGTGATTCCTGTGCCCAACGTGCGACTAGCCATCCGTCGCATGGATGCGTCACACTCAGCGCAATCTTATACTTACATATACATACTTAATCCTAAAGTCGCTTCTCGGCGCAACTCGGGTAGCATGTGGGAAAATGCGCATCGCCAATGTGCGATTTGTCTCTCATCACTCTAGAATTTCAAAAAAAGTGGGCGGGGAAAGGCTGGGCCATAACATACGTGTTACAAACATTTTTGCTTATTTTGATCCAGGCTTATTACTCCTCCAACATAAGCTTATTTTTAATCGAATCTTCCGTTTCATTTCAATCCGGAGCTTGATGTGTAATCAGCGCCCTAAAAGACCCATGAATACCAATTCTCATCGAAATCCAGTAACTTCTCAAATTTTCGATCGGCCATCTTAGAGACTCTGATCTGAATTTTGTAAATCCGAGGCTGGATTCGTGACCAGCGACCTTAAAAACCCATGGATACCAGTTTTCAACAAAATCCAATATCTTTTCGAAATGTCGGTAGGCAATTTTAGAGGCTGATTTAAATTTTGAAAATCCTAGGTCGGATTCGGAATCTGCGACGTAAAATGCCATGGATATCAATTTTAAACAGAATCCAATATTTTTCCAAATTTTCCGTCGGCCATCTGGGAGGCTCTAATCTGAATTTTGTAAATCCGAGGTCGGATTCGAAATCAGCGACCTTAAAAACCCATGGATGCCAGTTTGTAACTGTTAAGATATTCAAACTAATGTCGGAAGTACAAGTGACGGGTCTTTTCACATTGGATGTCAGACTGTTTTGGTGGATTCTCTGAGGAGTATTCAAAAATAAAGTGTTTGGACCTTACTGCCGCTGAGCCTCTTATTTCTGCGACCCAACCAATTTTCTTTCAGTAACAAAATCCATGATCTTTTCAAATTTCTGTTTGGCACTCTTGCAGGCTCAATCTGATTAGAATTGTGAAAATCTGAGGCCGGTTTCGTAACCAGAGCAATGAAAAAAATCGCTGCCAAGTGCCTTAGCAGTATGTTTTCTCAAAGTGGCTTCAACATCACCCACAAACGCATCCCAAACCTATATTTTCATCATTCACTAGCGTAGATATTATAATTCATTTTTCAAAAATTACGAAAAAATTATTTAATCAGTTCTATTCGTATCGCTTCCTCAATAAATGGAGCATTTGGACCAGGTGTGACAACGGTTGCTAAGGAGCTAATTGGGAAAATTTGTGTCCTTTGCTGTCGAAAATGATAGAAATGGGTTGCTAGGGAAATAACCAACGGATTTTGCAAATTTTGAAAATTGAACTCGGGCTAGATCTTGCCACAATACAAAAGAGTGAGAAAGCAAAAGTATATACCAAGTTTCATTAAAATCCAGTATCTTTCCAAATTTTCGCTCAGCAATCGTAGAGGCTCTAATTTGAAATTTGAAAACCTGAGGCTGAATTCGTAACCAGAGACCTCAAAAACCCATAGATACCATTTCTCAACAAAATCCAGTATCTAAGTTGTAACAATTTAGTGTCCTTGGCCATCGAGTGTGACTTAAAACTGATTTTCTGACTTCCGAAACAACGGTTGCTGGGGATGTAAACAAACGGTTGCCAAGAATATCAACAGTGGTTGCTATGGAAAATATCGCATCTATCCTCATTGATTCTCATAGCCCCAGTGAGCACTTATGAGGATTTGTGAGAAGAAACGTTAAGAACAGTTGCTATGGAAATAACCAACGGATTTTGCTGAAAATTGAACATGTCCGAGATTTTGCCGCGACTAACCTGTGTGCAAAATTTCAAGAAGATCAGACCTGCCCTTCGAGAGTCTTCGTGAATGAAGAAAACGAGACGCACACACACACACAATCTGCAACCTTAAAAACCCGTGGATACCAATTTTCAACAAAAGCCAGTATCTTTTCAAAATTTCGGTAGGCAATTTTAGAGGCTCTAATTTGAATTTTGAAAATCTGAGGTCGGATTCGGAATCAGTGACCTCTAAAATCTATGTATACGAATTCCCCAGGTGGCGAAATTTTCTTGCGCTCAAAATAAACTCAAAACAAGCCTGAGATATGTGGATTGAAAGAAAATCACCTAACAGATATATCTTACGTATACGATTCAGAAGGCCAGCTTGATCCTCAAATGCTCAATTATTCTTTTTTCTAGGAATATTCAAAAGATACGATTACTCTATAATTTCTCTCGAAAATGCTTCTTTTCAGTCTGAGAATCATCATTCTTGTAAAATAAGCTATAATAAATAGCAGGAAACCGTATACTCACAAAAGATATTACATTTCTGCCTAAAATAAGCCAAAAATATGTAGATTACGTGAAAATCACCTAATCATTGAAAGAGATGTACCACGCCTATCAAATAGCGTGCATAAGATCTCCCAAGAGAGTCGTGAATTAAATTTCATCTGAAATTCATAACTCGCCTGAATTAGCCCCTTTTCACATGGACGGCGAGTTGACCCTTCTTTAGACGGACTACGAGTTCGCCCCTTTTTGCCCGGTCGGCGAGTTGGCCCCTTTTTCAACGGGTCGCTGAGTTGGCCCCTTCTCGCTCGGGGGCGACTATATTTACACTCCTTCACGCGTTATGACCTGATGTTTTTTCGTACGACCTATGTTAGTGTTATCCACCATCATCGTATCATTTTCGGAATCTTCACGGGATCCAATTGGTTCTATAACTGATTCAAAATTTATTTTAAGAGAATCCAAATAATTCCGCCGTAGACCCTCCATTTAACAAGTATCGTGTGAACTCTCAAAGGAGTTACAACGCGATATGTGTAAAATTCAGGTTCTCCTGAGGCAAAAGTATCAATAAATTAACCAGTGCCGGAACATTCTAAGTCGTCGGTCATATCACGTAAAATGAGCCCACGTGCGGTTCGTATACATATTTGCGTTGCAAAAATTGCCGAGTCTATATCATAGAACAGCACTCGTTTCCCCAAAGACTCTGAGTATAGTGAGAGTTTGAGCCTCGATGCGCTGTACCAATAAGCATAAATAGTTGGATGGCTCGCGAATTCTAGATGATCGACGATTTTTCCCGGGCTAAGAAATAACGCCTGCAAACCAGTAGGGTCCCTGATTACTGTTGTTTGAGTTGAATTACCACGTGGCCTGAACTTACCTCAAAACAAATCCAGACACACTTTTACTACAGTCCTCATACCCGTTTTTCTCAATTTTTCAGGGTTCAATTCGACACTTTCGCGATATTTATACTCCTGAATGGAAACAGACTTATCACTCTCCAATTCAATATTTGAGGGCTAGCCACTAGCCTCCTGTTTCATTTTCGAGGAGGTATCTATGTATTTATTGAATAGACCACTGTTTTTTACATTCGCATCATGTTTAATACTTCATGCTGCCATATCTGGTCAAAATAAGTAATTCTATAACTCTGTCGAAGCGCTCCCAAAATTTTCACAGAAACCCATGTTCCACGGAGAACGTGATCATCGGGTTCAGAGTTAGGATTGAAGTACGTTTTGGCCATCCGCTTATCAAGATCATAAATTATATTCTCTACGCATAGTTCGACAATGTATCAGAAAAAGATCCCACAAGACAGATGATGGTCAATTTTAACTCCTAAACATGTTTGTTCATCGACGCCATCGCACAGTAAAGCCTGACAACGGAGACGTAACAATCTTCTCACGCATCCCGCTCAGTAATTTCTGGGCATTTGGGTCGTTGGGTAGTCAGTTTTCTAGTCAACATGGAAGATCTCCGCTTCGTCGTAGATATACAGGGCTTCCACGTACGGCTGTCTCGTAGACGGTAGAATGGAGGCTCGTATGTCTTTCTCTCCTATTACGCCACTTCTCAAATTGAGATGATAGGTTGCTTGTTTGCCAATCGCTTATTATATTCAATTATTAAGAGGGCCCAGCATCAAAATCTAGTAATATCTTATAATCACGAATTCAATTTGATTGATCTGAAATTTGATTCACGAGCATTCTGTTGTTTAGACTACTCATATTCATGTACTCATCAGTTTCATAGCCTACGATTAATAAGTTTGGTATCAAAGAAAATCTCAAGGAAGTGATAATATGATATACCACGCTCTGGCAATGCCATGCTCGCGAGATGCATGGCGTAGAGGAAGTGTAATCATCAACTGCAGATGTTAACACATATGCTTACCGTTCGTTGCGGCCGACCCTCTTATACTTATATACTAACTCTCACATTCACAACTACAGCCTCTATATTGTCTGTATGTGCGCTGCTCATGACCTAGATTACTTCACTAGTGTGGGGCAAAAAGGCGTGATGGATGTCGAGGTTGGTCTTTATTGGTGTCAAAACTGGACAGAGGGTCGATAAGTGGGTCAGGTCATAACAGTGTTATTATCATTTTTTCCCAAGAACGGCAATTTTCCAGAATAATTCTATCGTAGTGGAAGCTAGTCATGTTCCATCACGTAGAGTTCATTCTTTTGCAGGATATTTCAAACTTTTTCTGTATTCGTAGTTTCAAGGAATGGATCATGCTGATTCCTACAGCAAAAGTTCAGTACTTACACAATAAGGATTGTTGGAAATACTTCAATGTACTTGCTACGTCTAGCCCAGAAGGTATAGGTTGACCACCTTGTGTGATCCGCTGATAGTATTCGTGAAGCAGAGCTAGTTTCAAAGAATCTGTCAAAAAAGAAGTATATATTATCATACATGAGATGATTAAACAGAATAATTCAACCAATCACGTCACTGGATTCCATTGAATTTCGAATGCACGAATCAGTGAGCCAAAGCATCATATCAAAGATTCTGACCGGTTGACGTATGATAATATGTCATACGTAAATATACGTAAATTATCAAATTTGATAGAAAAGTGGAAATGGAAAATCTCGAATAGTAGTGAAATAGACAAGAGGTAGAAATTTGAGGGCCAATCCCAGTGGATGGTAGAGAATGGATAACTAACCCCACCGCATCATTGGCAATGTTTCGCTTGCGAGGTTTACTGGTTAGTAGTAGAGTTATGTTGGTTCTAGGACAGTGTTACAAAACCAACATAGTTTTCAGAGAAATATTAATTATAAGCTACTATGAAGGAAAACGGGCAGAGAGAGAGAGAGAGAGAGAGAGAGAGAGAGAGAGAGATTAGATGAGATTAGATTTATTGCCTGTACATTATGTTGTACAATGTAATCATAGTTATACATATAGTTACTTATATCTAGATGAACAGTATAAATTTAGCTTAATTTAATTTAGAGTTGTTTGATTCGGTTTATTTAAAATTAGGAGTAAAAAGAAAAGTCTAAGAACAGAGCAAGCTCTCACCACGGTCGCAGGCAAGAAGGTGGAGGAATAAAAGTTTTTTGAAAACAGAAAGAGATGAAGCATTAGTAAATACAGTTGGGAGTGGATTCCAAAGATAAGTTGCACTAAAATGGAACGACCTTTGGAGGAAGCCCGTGCGGAAACTGGGGACAACAAGCTGCGGCCGATGCCCCCCCCCCTATAAGGTCGAGTACTGGTATTCATGAGAAAATACACCGCGAGATACGACGGGCTGCCATACTTGAGAATCTTATATACCATACAGGCCATGAAATAGTTTCGCCGAGTAGATGTCATAAGCCAGTTAAGTTCCTCCCTATAGGGAGAGATATGCTCGCTCCTTCTCACCCCATAGACATATCTTATGCCAGTATCAATAAGCCGTTGGAGAACCAGATTTCGCTTCTCAGAGAGATCGCAGTACACGGGAGAGCAATAATCGACAATGGGAAAGAGGAGCGTTTTGATGAGATGGCACCTGAGCTGAAGAGTCGTGCTCCTCCGGAATTTATGTAAGTGGTACATGAGAGCATGGGATCTGCCAGTGATCGAGGCAACATGCTCCCTCCATGAGAAGATAGAGTCGAGGATCACCCCCAAGCTCTTCACTGAGGACTCAAGTTTATGTGACGAACCATTTATGATGAGTCGGTCCGATGCTTACGCAGGAAGATGAGCAATGAAGGGTTCACTCCCAATGACGATGGCTTAGTTTTCGATGCGTTTAGGACGAGGTTATTCGTCAAGGCTCACTGCGCGATCCTGGCAGCGACCTCGCCAAGCTTGTCAAGCGTTCGCAGTAAGTCGTCAAGGTAACAGTGGATGTAGATTTGAAGGTCATCAGCGTACAGTATGTAGTGTACATCGGGTCCAAAGAATATTGAAACATCACCAATATATAGGGCAAACAGCAGGGGGCCCAGGACAGAGCCCTGGGGTACTCCCCTACTGAGACCACAAAAACCAGTGAAAGTTCCGTTTTCACGCTTAACACACTGCTCCCTTCCCGTCAGATATGAAGCAATCCACTTTAGTGAGTCCAAAGAGAAACCAAGCTTTGCCAGCTTGCGCAGCAGCGTGGAGTGACAGACCGTGTCGAATGCCTTGCTAAAATCAAACAGGAGTAGAGCAGTCAGCATTTTCATGTCTTTGGCCCGACGGACGTCGTCAGTAAGTCTGAGTAAAGCTGTCTGAGTGCTGTGACCTCGTCTAAAGCCCGCCTAACGCTCATCCAGCAGAGCCTCTGATTCCAAATAAGCACTTATTTGGTTGAAAACAAGTCTTTCCAGAACTTTGGAGAGAAAGATGAGCAGAGAGATAGGGCGAAAGTCACCGAGACAGCTGGGAGAGGGGATCTTGTTAAGGGCAAGGACTACAGCTTTTTTCCAGCAGGAGGGAAAGTGTGATTGAGCAAGGGAGGAGTTGAAAACGTCCACCAGGATAGGAGCGATGACAGGGAGTGCCTTGGAGATGAAGTTATGAGGAAGGTCATCAGTTCCCACCGACTGCGAGTGGGACCGGCCTACGGCCAGTCTCACCTCATGCACTGTAACGTTCACGGAGCGAAAACCTGGACCGCTGGCCGATTCGCCACGCAGGAGATTGATTGTGTCATTCAAGTTAAGGGCCAGGGGATCAGTAGCGATCCTGTCGAAGTGAGAGTCGATCTCCCCCTCATCGAATCCCCCAAGCTTGTTAGTAGATTAGGGTACCAGTCCCAGGTGTCTGAGTTCTCTCCATATCTCCTTGCTATCAGAGAGGCCTACAAGTCTGCGCTTGTAAAAGTCAAGCTTGGCGTTTTTAGTGTTCTCATAGAGAAGATCACGAGCAGCTCTATGGGCAAGTAAGTCTGTGACAAGTCTAGTTCGCTTGAAGCGTCTGTAGAGTCTGATCTTATTGTGTTCGAGGCTATCCAGGCGACTGTCAAACCACGGTTGCTTTTTGCTGTTGACCTTGAAGGTACGGGGTGGGGCAAATTTATCAGCAGCCACCTGGAGTTGCACATAGAGTTGGTCAACATCAGTTTCAGTCGTGCGGGCCTCGCCCTCAAGCCATGTCCAGTTACGTTCGGTGAGAAAGTCACAGAGTTCATCAGGCTTGATCTCTTAGAAATTTCTGTAAGTGAACGTCTGTTCTTCTGGCTTTCCCACCTTTAAGTCGATGGTCGCAGTAATGAGGTCGTGACCGTCAGCAAAAGGTGTCCCAGTTTTCCAGTGGTCTATTACGGTGTCCAGAGCATCTACTATGCAGAGGTCGAGCCAGGTATCTGCATCGCCTCGGTGGAAAGTAGCACCGTGGGGCACAAGACGGAGTGATTCCTGCTCAAGAAAGGCTCTGAGAAAGAGATCATCGGCCGAGTCTGAAAGCTGATTCACATTGAAGTCACCTAGCAGTACTTTAGTACTGTAGTCTGGTAAGTGAAGAATGAGTTTGGGATGAGGTCGGTCCCATCCTTGAAGGGAGCATGGGGCGACCTGTCCACCACACCAGCAAAGAAAGTGTCGTACTTGAAATTCATTTCACAGAAAAGGAAGTCCGGAAGAGCCCTGCCATCAGCCCAGTCATGCGTAGAGGTACAGGGTTCCGTCGCTGTTAGGGTACGGTGGACGTACATCGCCACGCCTCCGCCCATCGTACTCCGATCATGTCTGATGAGAGAATAGCCCTCCAAGGTGATCTCAGGGTCGTTGTTCAGAATGAAGGGGCCTAGCTTTGTTTCAGATACGGCTATGATGTGAAAGAGATGTTGTGCCAGCAGAAAGTGCCTGATGTCCTGAATGTGCGCCCTGATCGAGTTGGCATTGAGGTGGCAGACTCTCAGGTTGTCCACAGCAACCGAAGGGCCCGTCACGGTAGAGTATGGCAGTGCATGCAGGTTAGGTACCGCAGGGATGTAGGAGCAAGTGAGTGAGAGGTTGCACTGTTCTTGTACATTAGAGCTATTTAGAATCATAGTGCCAGACGGGCTAAAAAATTATCTGAATCATCCAGAGAGCCAATAAGAACTGGCGCCTCCCCCCTCCGCCTAACGAAAATCTTGCCATCCATGTGGAACACAGATGGTCTGGGCACGAGGTAATGCGTTTTGACACGCGCAGCCTGATACAGCTTAAATACATGCGATAGAAGAAATTCGTTCACGTCGATGAAGTTCAGGGGGTGGGGCGACTTCGCACCAGCGCCCTGGAGTAATGCAGGGTTCATTGCATTAGTGTGGACCTTGCGCAAGCTGATTTTATTCTTAATGATAACGCCGACAAGGGCCGGGGAGATCAGGGTCACTAAGACCGATACGCGGTTAGGAGAGGCGGTTGTCTGGGCAGCAGCTCCAGCTGAAGTTCCTTCGGCGGCAGAGATGGTAGGGAGTGACAGCGATGAAGCAGGGGCAGGGTCGGGGCGACCAGCAAAGCCACGCGGCCTAAGCAATCGTGCGGACACGATGTCGTGCTGATGAAGCTCGACGTAGATCGTGCGCAGCGCAGCGAAAGGCAGCTTGCGCAAGTCAGTGGCAAGGTCTGGGGAGAGTTCGGCTAGTATGATATCAGCTGAGACTGACCTGGCCGCCACTAAAAGCGACTGGACTTTGGCCACGAGCGCAGCATGCATGGAGTGAAGTTGTTGGAAACGAGCTTCATCCGCGGGGGGGGGGGGGGGTCTGTGTGGAGCAAGCCTGGATGTGACTATCCAGTTTGCGCGCCAGCGCGTCATGCTGCTCAACAAGTGACGCTATGCCGGTCTCGACCTGCTCAACCCTCCCGACCAGAGAGGGAAAGTCATCCAGTACTGCCAGCTTAGTGGCAAGAGCATCAAATCTGGCGTTGATACCAGAACTGATGTCGTCCATTCTGCTTAGCAGCATGGAGACAGGGTCCCTCACTGACGATGAGGATGAGAGGAACGAGTCCGTGCTCACAGAGTTGCAGAGTCTGGGCGCGAGCCGTGCCCGTCACTCTGCACCAAGATTGCTTGCAGGCAGGCCTCACACAGCGTCGCGTCCTCGTCATTAATGCGAGACTCAGTAAGGCCCCCACACTTGGAGTGGTACGTCCTGCGACACAACATGCAGGCATACACATAGGCATTTGCCCTGGCAGCCTGCTTACAGCGACTACAAGTCGCACCCTCCAGCGGTGGGGCCGCCCTGGCACGCCTCGGTTTGTCAGCCATGCTAACCGCACAACGAGAAAGGAAAAGGAGAAGAGAGAAAGGAAAAAAAAGAGACCGATTACACGAAAAAAAGTAAAAATGCAAGAGCGACGCAGCGCAAGTGCAGAGTGGGCCTACGGTCGAGCGGCGAAAATGTTGCGCGCTACCGCAGCAATGCAGAAACGGCCTGCCGTGACGCGCGAGCAGCGAGGGGCAGAGCGGGGGAGTGGGCGGAGCGCACGACTGTGGAGTCCGAGCGCCGGTCGCAGGATCCGAGTTGCGCGACAAGGAGCTGCTGCCACCAGACGTACACTATGTTAATTACTAATTACGCCGATTATCGACTGAGTCACGAGACTATGCAAATATGTAAAAACAAGTATTGTAAATGAAAAAACGCACTCTGATAGGGTATTTAACACAGTCCCGCACTCGCACACACACACACTCGCTCACACACAATACAGATATAGGTAAAGATCGCCAGTCACACTCTATACACACACCTACACATGTGCACTCAAATTTATTAAAATAGTGTCTGTTTGGACGCATTCAAAGAGTTTGCACTGAATGGTTTGCACTGTACGTCACCCAAAAGCAGGAAAAGAAGGCAGCAACAGCAGGGGACGGAAGCAGCACAGCGCAGCGGGCAGTAAGGGGAGAGCAGCTCTCCCGCGTCGAGGTGTTGATGCGATGGATTGGGGTAGGCTGGCGGGCCGGCGAGACTGCTTGTCGCCTTAACCTCGAAGAATTCCAGGATTTTCTTCTGGGCAGAGTGAGTGCAAGCAACGTTGCGCAATTGTTGTAATTGCATCAAACGTTAGCTTGCAAGGTTGCGCACAAGCATTTATGAAAGAAGGGTCTTTAGTGAAGGCGATGTGTGGTGGTCTGTAAATGACCGCAGCAAGAATAGGTTGGGAGTTGCCGTGCTGCACTGAGCACAAGAGGTACTCAGGTATGCCGGGTTTACCTGGTCCTGTGGTGTTTGACGATGAAAGAAGTTCTATCTTGTAAAAATCCCGGACGTATAATGCAACTCCGCCACCCATCGTGTTACGGTTATTTCTGATCAGTTTATAATTGGGGATCCGAACAACGTCGTCTGGAACGTCGGGACCCAGCCAGGACTCCGCAATACCGTACAGGTGGTAGGACGGATTCTCACTCAGAAACTGGCGGACTTGCTCA
Organism: Aphelinus atriplicis; assembly: GCA_020882685.1. Lineage (NCBI taxonomy): Eukaryota > Metazoa > Arthropoda > Insecta > Hymenoptera > Aphelinidae > Aphelinus > Aphelinus atriplicis. The sequence goes on from JAJGQD010000036.1 coordinate 71,646, forward strand.
ATGTGAGCTCTAAGTGAGTTAACATTGTGAAAGCCCGCTCTCAGTCTCCCCGAGGCCACGACAGAATCCCGCTCCACATTTGGGATAGGCAATTTTCGACTTCGGTGGGGCCTATCTCCGGAGCTGCACCGGCAATGACTCTTAGGTCAGCCGCATTTTCAACCGGGAATACTTTGTCTCCCACCGCTCGTCTTGCAAGAAACCTGCCGTTCCTGAACCAGACATACTTAATTCCTAGGGGCTTAGCTATTCTACGAAGACTAGATAATCTTTGGTATGTTACAGAAGAAAGAAATTCATTAATAAAAATAGAAGAGTGTATCACATGCTTGGACTTGCCCGCATCTAGCAGTGACAAGTCCAAGTCACTGGTATTTAGGCCCGTTCTCTCATGTTTATCGAGTAGTATTTTTCTTTCAAGATCTGCGTTTTTCATCTGTACAATGATGGCCGGAAGTCTACTACTATTTTTATTATTATTATGACTAGGACTACTTGAATCTTTGGTATGTATTAAACGACTAGTATCAGTATTTTCATTTTCCTTATTGTTGCCGCTATTAATACTGCTGGATTTGATTTGGTGGGCCCTAACGATATCACTCTCGCACAGGTCAGGTCAGGACAGACGGTGCTGAGGACGACAAATACTGCTTTCTCCGCAGGAATACTATATTTTTCACAGTCAACAATACCTGTAATAAATAATTTGTCGCTCTCAGCACCATCCGTCCGTTCCCCAGTTTGAGGCGGTACTCCAGCATTGGGAAAACGTGTGTTAATAGAAGGGCCCACCGAAGCATCACCATGGCCATCAGCCACTGTCAGCCCGGGGTTATTGCAAGTGTTATGTGGGGTGTTCATTATGTGGTGTGTTTGAGACTGGATGTGTTCTATTTTCTGTAGTATGGAAGTGTTTTGAGTGGATGTGGTTTTAATAAGTTCAATTAATGTGTTATTTTGAGCGAGAAGCGCAGAGATAGATTTAGCAGAATTTTCCAGTACTAAATTCTGCTTTTCCACGAGCCGCTCAAGCTTCGTGACACTTTCACTCAGTACCGGAATGAGATTCGGCGACGATTTAAGTGATTCAATCAGTTTTTGAGTGCCGCCGGTGAGGCTGACAATGGCAGACAGCATTGTACCTTTCGCGGTCGATGCTTCTACTAATTTAGACAAGCTGTAGCCAGCAGAGCTTGCGTCAGAGTTATTGTCAATATTACTATTACTATTACTACTACTACCATTACAACTAGATGCGCTAAGACTATTACTAACACTATGACTACTACTACTTATACTAATATTGCGGCCGCAGATTGAAAAGGCTCAGAAGGTACTCCGGCTGACAAATGCGCAGGATCTTGTACAAAAGTGCAGCCATGAAATTTCGCCTCCTAATACCCGTGCTCATATTTTACAGTACCTATATTCTTTGTTTTTGTTCTTGAGATGCGTCAAGGTATACCGCAGAGCAATAGTCAAGATGAGGGAACAGTAGAGCCATTGATAGGCGTCTACGTAGGACCTCAGTCGTATATTTACGAAAAAATCGCAAACTATTTATGGTTCGATTAAACTTCTTTGTGATTGCATCGGTGATTTGACGCCAGGATAGAGTTTCGTCAAGCACCACAGCGAGATCGTTAACCGTGCCTTGCTGATCCCAATACCAGATTCAAGAAGTGCTCCTTTGTACAGAAGATCGATATAATATCCGGCTCCGAAAGCTATCGCTTGAGTTTTTCCGGCATTAAGCACCAGCGAAGCAGCGTCAGCCCAATCCGACATGGCCACAGCCGCTCTCTCAAGCAACGCTATACCCTCTGCCAGTCTATTGCCAGTGTAACCTGAGTATAAATCTATAAGTAGTTGGCATAAGACACACGCTCAACTCCTTCGATGTCAAGTACGTCAAGTTGGTCATAAATATATATGCAGAAGATAAGCGGCCCGAGGACCGACCCTCGTTGCACTCCAAGATTTGTAGCAAGCCACAGTGATTTTCCAAAACTCTTTGTCATAACTATTTGCTGTCTATCCATGAGAAGTAAGTTAAACAACGAAAGAGCAGTCCTCGCAAAGCCGATGTCCTTCAGACGCTTGAACATTCTGAAATGCGAAATTTTGTCGAAGGTTTTGCTGAAATCAAAAAGTAGAAGTAGCGTCAGTTTTTTCTTGTCCATGCCTTTTTTTATGTCTTCCGTTAGTCTCAGGAGTGCTGTCTGCGTGGAGTGGTTTGGACGAAAACCTGCCTGTCTAGAGTCAAGGATGTTCTGACTGAGAATGAAATGAGAAATGCTCAGGATGACATCATTAATATTAATTTTCTGGAAACAAAAGCCATCTTCCTATGGAGCTAAAGATATCCTGGTAGACCGGAGCACTCTCATCGTGTGTGATGGACACCTTAGTGAAATGGGCGTTCAGTTCATCCGGCGTGATCCTGTTCAAGTTCTCCCTTTGCTTAGACAAAAGATTAAGGTTGCGCAATTCCCTCCAAACCGTATTTGTGTCGAGTGCTTCTGACAGTTTACTTGAGAGAAACTCGGTACGGGTCTGAGTCGTTTTGCTATCGGAAAGATCACGCAGTCAGTGAGCAGGCTCACGTCGTCGGTACGAGCATAGCGTTTTTACGTTGCGTCTATTCTCTTGTATAGCAGTAGTAACTCAGCATAAACCCATGGCAGCCTATTCTTCCTGGGTTTAAACTCCTTGAGAGGTGCCAGCTCGTCAACGGCTTTCTTGGGGCTGCGGCTGAGACAGTAAAATGCGCAGTCGATGTCACCTACGTTCTCCTGGTTGAGCGGCTCCTAATCGCATAGTTTCAAGGTAGAGACAAGGTCTTCCTGCCGAATACCCTTGAAGTTTCTGTATTTGAAGGAGCCTGGCCTCTCCCTGGGTTATTGAATAGTTATTTTAACGTTAACCACATGATGTTTACTGAGAGAGAGAGAGAGAGAGAGAGAGAGAGAGAGAGAGAGAGAGAGAGAGAGAGAGAGAGAGAGAGAGAGAGAGAGGGAGGGAGAGAGAGAGAGAGAGAGTGGGAAAGTTGCGTTCGTTTAAAATTACGTCATTGTCGTCCGCCAGTATGTCGTCAATCCACATGCGAGAATTCGGGGTTATATGACTAGCCCCATACTGAATCAGAAGCCACGACAGTCTTTCAATTAATTTGCGAACAAATTTCGAGTCATCACTGTTTGAAAGAAGATCAGCATTCAGATCCCCATCACAAATTTATGGCTGTAGTCGAAACAGTGCATTTTAAGGTCATTAGAGAAGAACTTATGGTGAACGCAATGTGTAGTTGTCTGTACGACCGCAACAAGAATTGGTTGGAAGTTGCCGTGCTGTAACATGCAAAAAAGGTACTCAGGTATGCCGGGTTTGTCTAGTCCTGTGGTGTTTGATAAAGCTAAATTTCAACTATTTAAAAATTTCGGACGCATAACGCAACCCCTTCACCAATTGTGTTGCGGTCATTTCTAATCAATTTGTAATTGGAGACCCGAACAACGTCATTTAGAACGTCAGGACCCAGCCAGGTCTCCGCAACACCATAGAGGTGGTAGGACGAACTCTCACTCAGAAACTGACGAACTTCATCAATGTGAGCTCTAAGAGAGTTCACATTGTGAAAGGTCGCTCTCAATCTGCCAGTGTCGATGTTAGGGTTCTGCTCCTTAATAATCAATCTGTTTCTCTGGAGCATCCCTTCGAGGTTGACTTTTAGGTCAGCCTCATTTACGATTGGAAAAACTTTCTCCTCCACCGCTCGTCTTGACAGAAACCTGCTGTCCTTATACCACGTATACTTGATACCCAGAGACTTACAGTAATTTTACGGAGACTAGATAGTTTTTGGTAAGTGGCAGTCGACAGAAATTCGTTTATAAAAACAGCGCTATGAATCACATGCTTGGACTTGCTCGCATCGAACTGAGTCAAGTTCAAGTCACTGGTGTTAAGACCCAGTAGTAATAGTGTGCTTTTCATATGAAATTTTTTCATGTGAAAGATCATTGTTTCTTAATTGCACTATAATGGGCGGAATTCTGTGATAATTAATATTTTTATTACTAGAACTAGGACTAATTACATTATTTTGAATGACTATAATTAAAACTATTGCTACTATTACTACTTGTTGGGATCAATGCGTGTGCTCACGCACACATTCTTGCCGTCGATGGCTGAGCCCACCGGCGATTGCGTGATCCTTCACGCGTCGCGTTGTTATTGACTAATTGGAAATCACGCCAGCGGACTCAGCCGCCGACGGCTAGCTCAGGCTGCGCGACGCCGACCTGACCAGTTACGCAACAGCGCACGCCGAGCAAGCCATGTAATCGGCCTCGCTCGTCGCACCCTGCGTTCGCGCTGATTTCCCCCAAGAGATATTGTTTCACATTAATTATATTTATCCACGCCCACGACATTCTCTCAACACTGTGCAATACGAAAACACTCAAACCAATCTCGCCATGTGTTCCTTGTCTATTGGGATCGCCCGGACATTCCATTCGGGATACATGGAAAATTCTTTGGGATTGCATGGAAATTCCATTGAGGTTGCATGGATAAAACTATGCAAATCTCTTAGAGATTCCATTTGGGATGCACGAAAATCCATGAGAGATTGATGGGAAATCCATTCAAATCACCTAGGAATCAAAATTGGGATTCATGGAAAATCGTTTGGAATCGTGTGAAAAATCCATTGGGATCGTTGGAAACTTTATTCCGATCACCTAGAAATTTTATTCGGGATGCATGGAAAACCCATTGGGATCGCTTGAGAATTCCTTTCAGGTTCGCCTGGAAGTTCCACTCGGGATTCATGAAAAATGCATTTGGATAGCATGGAAATTCTCTATGGGTATGTTGGAAAACCCATTGGGAAAGCACGGGATTTCCATTTGGAATCGCTTAGAAACTCCATTCGGGATGCATGGAAAATCCATCGGAATCGCATGGAAATTCCATTCGGAATGCATAGGAAATCATTTGGAATTCCAAATGTGTGTAAATTGTAGATCTTTGAGGGACATTCCAGAGTGAAGTGGACAAAGGAAAATTCACAAAATCCACCACATATTTATTTTATGCGACGTTTCGCCAGTTAGGTTTACTGGCCTCATCAGGCTAAAAATTTATTACACAAAAAACACGTAATAAATAATACAGTTTAGGTACAAAACAATCGACGGTAACAATGTATCTGATGGTATATAAGACCTCTGACGCTAGCTTTATACACAATAGTTTGACAATGGCAGTGGAAGCAGCCGCTTCCACTGCCGAACGTAATATTTTATTTTCATTCAAAACTGGTGAGAAAGAATATTTTATTGTTACTTCGTCGATTGTTTTGTACCTAAACTGTATTATTTATTACGTGTTTTTTGTGTAATAAATTTTTAGCCTGATGAGGCCAGTAAACCTAACTGGCGAAACGTCGCATAAAATAAATATGTGGTGGATTTTGTGAATTTTCCTTTGTCCACTTCACTCTGGAATGGCCCTCAAAGATCGACAATTTACACACATTTGGAATTATGGAGGGTGCACAATATAATATATGGAAATCATTTGGGATCGCCTTGGAATTCCATTGGGGATGCATGCAATATCTTTGGGAACCGTAAGGAAGCTCCATCCGGTGTGCATCGAAAATGTACTTCGATCATCTGGGAATTTCATCCGGGATGCATGGAAAATCCATCGGGATCCCATCGAAGTTTTATTCTGATTGCATGGAAAATCTATTGGGATGTATGGAGAATGCATTTGCATTATATGGAAAATGCATTTGTATTGTATGGAAATTCCAAATGGATTGGATGGAGAATTCATAGGAAATTCATTGGGATCGCCTGGGAACTCCATTCAGGATCCATGGAAAATCTGTGCAAATCGCTCGAGAAATTTACTCGGGATAATTGGAAAATCAATTTGGATCGCCTGGAAATTCCATCCGTGATGCATGGAAACTTTATTGGGATCGCATGGAAAATTCTGTGGGATCACATGGAAATCCAATTCGGGATCGCCCGGGAATTATATTTGGGATCGCCTGGAAATTTCATTCTGGATCGCTTGGGAATCTCATTCGCGATCGCTTGGAAATTCTATTTGGGATGCATAGACTATCCATTGGGATCGCATGGAAGCTCCATTCGGGATGCATGGAAATTCCATCCGGGATCACCTGGAAATTCCATTCGGGATGCATGGAAAATCCACGGGGACCATGGATTTGGTTCGTTGTTATTTGTTAGTTTATTTAGTAGCCAATAAATGGGAAGGAATGACCGCAAACTATAGCTAGGTGTATCGTTGTCGACATCTGCTTTCTGCTCCCCAAGCGGATTGTCTTCAAGGATGATTCAGCATAATTTCTGATTGAGCATTCTTGACATCGATTCTCTTCTTTTTTGATCGGAGCTGCCTCGACGCTGACTCGTTTGGTCATGTAATTGTTGTTTATAATGAGTGAATTAACTCATCGCGATTTCCCCAGTAGAGATACCCCGACACTGGTACGTTTTTTTCTTCCGAACGTTTGTTTCCTCAACGCTGGCTCATCTGATAATTAGTTGTTGATGAATGAATGAGTAGAATGATCGCGAGTTTTCCCTAGGTGGTGCGTTCTTAACACCGGTTCTTTCCATTGTCCCAAGCGGAGCGTTTCCGACGGCGGTTTATTTTATCGTGACTATGTTAGTAATGCCAATGAATTAAATGATCATCAATTTCCCTAGGCGAAGCACTCTCGACATCGGTTTTTATTCATTTTCCCGAACGGAGTATCCTTGACCCTGGTTCATTCCATCGTAATTTTGTTTTTTGTTGATGAATAGATGAAATGTTTGCGAGTGTTTTCCAAGTGGAGCGTTCTCAACACTGGTCCTCATTTTTTCATACAACCTCACGCTGGTTCATGTTACCTTCCCGGCCGGAGCGTACCCTACTGCTCCTGAAATCGTGTTCTCGTGTGTTATTATGACATCAGCATTGCAATTTTCGTGACCTGGCAAATTGATGACCTTACTTTATTTCCAAGTGACTTGGATTAGAAATTGAATCTAATGATTTGAGAATACGGACCCACGTTAGGGCTGTCGAAGATTTTGTGATTTCATTTCTTACGTTTGTGCGTGCCCACGTTAGGGCCACCAAAAAGTCTATTTGGCCATACTCTTATGGTTCATATGTTCCAAAAAACGTTATTTGAACATATTCATATCACCTCATGTTCTCGCGTTTGTCTACGTTAGGCCGCCAAAAAATTGTTTGACAATCGGAGTTCACAGTAGGAGTGTAATTCCTTTTCATTTTGTGATAGTTATGTAGGGATAGCAAAACGACCATGTAGAACCCAGACTCCATAAGCCTTTATGTTGGCGATTCTCAATCAACTCCCTTACATTTTCATGGGGAATAAATTCCTTGAGCCCGTCTTTATGCACTGATCTCGTTTTGTCACCCGCTTTTACTTCAGCAGTGTATCGTTTATAACTTATTTCTATTATTCCACACTTAACATATTCTTCTTCATCCATTTTACCCTTCTTGGGCATTTTTAACCAATATACTGTCTCTCTTACTCTAAAGTGTCTCGGATTAATATTTCGATCATAATAATACTCTTTTGATTTGAATTTTGTCTCGGCTAAATTCATCGCTGCCATAGTCCAAGTTTCCGCGACGTTCTATAGACTATATCCGCGAGGTATTCATCGACAGTCAGCAAATATTTGGTGGAAAGCTGGACGGTGTTTGCTCGCGTCGACCGTATACATACTACTCCGTGCGGCAACTATTCTAATGCCTCTTGTACTCTAGTAGTCTAATATAGGAGTGCTGCGTGACTGAAAAAATCTGCAAAAAAATCTCTAAAACACATCTGCAGCTGAATTTTTATCGCAATAGTGAAAAGAAAATCAGCTCTATAAGTCACAAGTTGTGCATATTTTTCAGATAATTTATGAAAAGCTTCAAATTTTTGACAAGAGTAATATCTTGGTGGGCCAAGAATGCGTATCACACTGAGAGCAGTTTATAGTTGGGTGAACTATGAATCTCTTATAAATATAGTTCTATTTTGACCCAGCTATGAGATATTGTGAATCCAAAAATACAAATTTCACTCATGTATACCATGGAAAAAGTATTAGTTATACTATATTTAAAGTAGATTTTACTCTATACAGTACTTTTATTTATAGTAGATATGATTGAGCGGACACAGTTGACTAATGATTCTGGTTCATTAAACAATAATTATTGGTCGATGAACAATAATCAAATTGTAATTGAACATTGATGAAAAAATTATAAAACATGAGGGTTATTCACACAAATGAAGTTAATTTAACGATATTTATAGTAGATTCTTCTATAATTACGTTTACTATACTATATAGCAGATTTCGATAAGAGAATTTTTCTCAGTGCACGGTAGCGTAATGCGTTAACCCTTTTCCTCCTGAATAACCGTTTTTTATTTCAAATTTTCGACCTCATATCATTTTATGAAAAAATCATTTAAAAAATTTATGAAACATCATTTCTTATAGATATGGACCTCCTCTTTCGAATGGTGTCAAGGAAATTTTTGTAAATTGTAAGCCGGAAAATTTATAGGCTGTTTTTCCGGAAAGTTGACGAATTTTTCACGTTTTTTTTTAAAAAAAAGTTTATTTTGGAATGGAAAAAAATTGCATACAACATTTCTACCACTGTAAAAGGGGTTATAGATGGGGGTTATAGATATCTTGTAAAATACTACTTCGGGTGAAAAGATGTAGTAGCCCAATAGGTTGGGTTGGGTACAGGGGGAGGGTGGGGGGGATAGGTAAAAAGGGAATCTGTAACAATACGATCGGACCTTGATCGTACAGATTTAAGCGATCGAATTTGATCGTGTATATAGGTGATATTGCGGGAAAATGGATTCATGCTCCAGGGATGTGGAGAGCTGCCGTCTTCCCGGTGACGTAGTAGATATCGCAACTGACCGGAGATCAGGAGGTCGCTGGTTCAAATCCAGCCCGGGGAGCGTGGAATTTTTTTCTCGCAATATCATCTTGGGATAGTCCACCAAGCCCGAATTTATTCGTCGTTTGAAACATGTGGACGTTAAAAAATAATTAATTCCGATATCTGTTTGAGAGTTTCTCTCATCGGTATGAAATAACCATAGCATTTCTCTCTAAGCATAATTGTTTTACCATTTTGCTTTTTATTAATATTAATTTCACCTAAGAAAATTTTCTCCGGTAGCACTAAGGCATGAGCTTTTTCCAAAAACTTGCTTCTTTTAAAGTCAGTGCTTAAGTTATTAATAATATTAGAGTACTTGAAATTGTCAACTATATAATGGTAATCAGTCGGAAGTTGAGACTTCATCATCATAGAGAACCCTTCTACTAGATTGTGAACAAAACTCAGATACTATTTCCTGTACGAACGTTCTAGTGACTGTTACGTTACTGTATAATTTATTCTTTGCATTATCAATATCAATGCCTTCATCGATTGGTGGAGTGATCTTGGCGTATCTCTCTAGAAGTTCCAGAGCGAAACCCTTCATATCATGGGTTAACTTTACGACACATGTCTCATCTTTGTCAAGTACATCCAGGAGGAAAACGGTAGCACTGCTGTCAGCAATCATTTCAAACTCCGTGTTAACACCATGTGGCCAGTGTTCAACCCCATCAGGTTTGGCTAAACAACACTTATGAGATAGAGGAGGTATGGATGCGAGATTGTCTGGAATTTTTCTTACATCTCTTGTCATGGCTGTGTTTCCATATTCCATATAGTGGACTTTTGTGCCTTGCTCGGTAGTAGAGACCATCGTCGAGATATGAGCAATGCAGATCAGATCTTCTTTGATATCCATGACGGCAGGAAGAATATTAGCCATTAGCAATATATCCTCGAACATTCTTAGGTCATTCACGTATTTTTCTTCTTACAACCAAAATTCATCGACTGAGACACAATAATTAACAAAAGCTGATCGGGGATCACGCTCTTCTTCTACCAACTCTATATTTTTCCTGCAGGCAGCTAGTTGTTTGCTGATCGAAAGTTTACTAAGGCTTTGTTCTCCATTAAAATGATCAATTTACAAAGGTGCTTTGTTGGTGATTATGAGAGCTTGAAGTTTTCATATACGTTAGCTTCTGCCTGCAAAATGGACCGGCGTAATCATCTTTCAGCATCAAAACTCAGCAGAATATTAGGTACTTGTCACTCGCGTACAGTCTAAGTATACAGATGGTAGCTGTGTGGGGCAAAGAACCAATTTTTCTTATTACTACGAGATTGTTAATTAATATATAATTAATGAAGGAAACGATGCCAAGTCATGTGCACATATATTGAGAAAACTTTATACTTATGTGCGCGTGATTGCGGCGTAATTCTTAATTTTTCACTTCGAATTATTGAATAATATTCTTACCTAATACAGATTGGAGGTTAGCCTATTCCAATCAATAGAAAATCAAAGACACAGCTCGGTCGACGTCTGGCACATTTGCAGCACTAGACGACCCGGGTTATGTCCGCTACTTGCGATCTCGCGTTTTTATATAAAATATATATAATATATAAACGCGTCCGAGTTGCATGTGTTCGCGTTTCACTCCATGCTTATACCAGCTTATACTACATATATAGCAGACGCCATGATGAGTCTCTACGGCAGCTCAGTAGCCTATACCTATATATATGTGAGAATCGAGATATCTCGAAATCGTTCGTCGCCGCGTCGAAGTGGCTTATGAACTGAACGCAAATCTTTTTTTCTCCATTCTAACCTAGCAGACAAGACTCATTACATGAAAACATCTTCTTTAGGAAGTGAATAGGGCTGGATACTAGGGCAAAATTAATAAAAAATCATATTCTACCAGATAACATCCATAACTGATGCGTATCTGTGTTATTTTATAAAATTGAAAAATCCGTGATCCAAACTTAATGTATAATAGGGTAGCGCTGCCCCCAGCTGCCGTTACTCGCCAGGAGGGGGCGCTAGCGCGCCCCTGGATGAAAGTTGAAATACTGTTTTCTAAATATTTTTCATCCTCTATTTTCAGTTCACTATTAATATTTGCATCTTCTTTCTCACACTCCATCTTATAATATGAATTATTGTCAGTGAAATAATTATAACTAATATTTCTAACAAATGTATTCGAATAACTATTTATAGTGACTATCAAAACACACTCAAATGAGCCTTTCTGGAACATTAGTGTTTTCAATAAATTTCACTTATATATTTAGTAACGTATATTAACAAATTCAGAAAAGTTTGGGAATGAATTTCAATTTATTATGAATAATAAGATGAGAATAATAAATTATAATACAATCCGATATTAAAATATCCATTTCAGTCTACCTTAACGTGTGATACAACTCCTTCTCTCCCTCGAATTGTACTTGGTCTCCAAGAAAGTTGCTTCTATCGTTTGATAGTCTTAGCCATTATTAGGAATTGACACATGGACATAACCAATAGATATAGGTATCAAACATGGCTACGCGCACCCAGGTGTTTACATGCAGTTAAGTGGACAGCACTTTGTTTTTACAAAACAAGATGATTTTTTTATTCAGCATATGCGATTGGGCTGGAAGTAATCCTTCTTAACGCAAATTCATTGAAGGGGAACGCGTTTACAAAGCTGGACACATTATTAAGTGCGGGAAAAACGTCTGCGAAAAAAATAATACCGTCAGCTTTACAGCCGTCTGCTTGCAGACTTCTAGTTTGAGAGAGAACCCACTTGAAATTGTGACATTGCATCGGCCTGCATCGGCCACTGGGAGGGGGGGGAAGTCCCGATGGTCAACGAGGTTATTTTGGGTGGGGGCCTCTTCTGGGAGGGCCGCCCCCCTACCCCTCACGTCTGTGAGCCATAATGGTTACCCGTCGGCCTACTAGACGAACTTACAATAATTCTCCTTGAAAAATGATTCCGCTGCTGCTCTAAGATCAGTGTGAATAATGTTGGCCAATAAATATCAATAAATAATAATCAATTCAATTATCGGGGGGGGGGGCAGGAGGATTCCAGCACAGGTAAGTGAGTAAATTCTGCAAAGTATTCATATTCAACAAACAAATTTATTCCAATAAATCGTGACAAAATAAACCCTCGAATTTAATCAATAATTAAACAAGAATAAATTGCTACGCGGACCCGACGCCGGTTCAATCCCTGAGCGTCAGCTCACCCGCCATTTACATGACGAGCGTTACTTCACCCAGGGAGAATTCTCGACGCGACCGATCACCGGGTTTCCGTCGCGACCGAATTACCCGCACGCGTCCCGGAGACCTTCCCGACCCTGATCATCGGCCTAATATTTGTTCATATTACCGTATTAACTGTAGACTCTGCACTCAATAACTGGGTAAATAATAATAAAGTCGACTATCGACACTAAGGAAACAAAATGATAGCGAAAAATGCTAGACTATTCGGTACAACTGCTGCTGCCAGAATGGCGGAGGAATCGCCTCGTCGCGCCTTCCTCCCCGGACCTTTTCGCTCGAAAATTCTCGGAAGCGAATGATAATATTCCACGAACCGCCAAAATGCTCGCGGGACCAATGGGAAAAATTCCGGGAACCACGCAGTTATGTAAATTTTTCCATTGGTCGACCACACTCGCACGCCCCCTATTCCTATCGGCCGCGCGGGACCATTCAAATAATCTAGCTTTCTTACATATGTACAAATACTCGAAAAGTCCATCTAACTCGGTCAAAATTACATTAAGTCGAGATATTTACAATAATTAACAATGTACAAATAGTAATTAACCCAGCGCACTCAACTGCGCACGCCTAAAGTCTCTGTGCATCTACAAATTCAACTTAGCTATTTCAAATCTCGCTTGCCTCCGCGCCTGTGCGCCTCAGTCCACGCGCCGCATATAGACGCTGCGCGCTCGCCTTTACCCTCTCCGCGCGCCTCGTCCCTCCGCCGCGGCGCGGTCGCGGGTCCCCACGAGCCGCCTCGCTTCTGCTCCGACCGCACGGCTGGCAGTAAAGATGGCCGCTCGCTCGCTTCGCTCGCGCTCGTCGCGTGACCGGCGCCCGCGAGCGCCCGCGCATTCTCGACCTCGAAGCTCCTCACCTGGAGCTTCGGGGAGTTGCCACGAGTATCCGTGATTGTGTTTCGAAGCCGGGGCCGGGGCACTCGGGGCGCTCGGGTCGCCCTCCGGCCCACAACATCATGGCGGCGCGCAGGCTGCCCCCTCTCTCACAACCATCCGGGGAACATCGTCACCGGGACGACTCCCCAAGGCCCTGGGGGGACCGCCTGCTCGCCTGCCGTCGGTGAAGTGCTCCAACTAAGTGCTCTGTGGTTTTCAGGGTCGCTGCTGTGGACGGCTTCCATCACTGCCAACTTCAGCTCAGCTCCCGGGACCGTCAACAGCAACAGGTGTCCAGCTGCCTCTCCAGAGCATCTCAACAAAAGGGAAAAGGATTAGTGGTCAGATCAGGGTCTGGAGCTGACCACCCAGGACCGGCAACCCCAGCAGCGAGTCTCCCAGGAGATCTGGGCGATGGGCGAGCCCCATAGTCCACAGGTAAACACTCCCAAAATCATACATTGGGAGTGAATACTCATTAATGTTATATATTTTTGTTGCAGGGCTGGGCAGAGGAGGACCTGCTGATCACAGAGTCCTCCTCCAGAGCGTCAAGGGCTCTGCCCACAACATGCCTGGGGGGTAGATGGTAGGCGGGTAGGTAGGCTAGAGGGGAGAATTCAGGCTCTCGTCAACAGAGCCTGGGCTCTCCCCGTCGCAAAATGATGATCACGCAACTCGTCTGGATCAATGTACCGGCGTTCCACAAGAGCACACTGCGGCTCCGTTTCTGACTTTACGTCCACCGACAATGTATATACCAAATTATCGTTATGTGCTGTTACTTCAAAATTCTTACACAATGAAACTGTTTAACATCTTCGGGTGCGATCACCCAAATCGGTATCACATGTTTAGTTCGTGCTTCCGCTACCATGATTCGTGTCATATTACCCGTCGACCGGCTTGGTATTCTCTCGGGTACTCTACGCTCGTTTCCTTCTATGTCCTGTTCTTCTCAATCGACTGGAGCTAACATAGCGTTTCCTTTTCGTGCCACATGTTGGTTGGTGACATCACCTGCTGGTGCGTCATGTCCCTCTTCTGTATTCGATGTTCTCCTGTTATACCGCGAGTTGGTTGAAATTTCCATTAGTTCGACCTCCGGCTTATCAAATTCATATGGGGTGTAATGGTTCCTTCGTAGATGTAGATGTATATACTCTCTTTCCTTATTAGATTCCACGTACAGATACTTGACTTGACTTGCTCCATAGTAAAGATCTATACATATATTCTTGTTGTACTCGCTAGCAAAAATAAATATACAATCAACGTCCCCGAACTCTGTTGATAACGTTAATATCTTTCGTGAATTTTCTATGCAATGATGTATTGCTGAACTTTGTATTCACTGGTCCCTCTGTTCCCGAGTAGTGATTTCCAAATTCAATGTCTTAATCAGTGAGTGAAATAAACAGTATCCATATGATCTGCTAGGAATCTTGTCGCAAGACCTTGTCCTTTTGTGCTGTTACGTGGCGTAATCCTTTATACGCTGGGTTCAGATCCCGGCTGCGGTATTGACCGTAGACGCTTCACTCGGTAAAGTTCTGTTACGTGTCGAATCAAAAACTCAGTACTGAGGGATTGGATTATATGTGCCTTTATTTCCTATTCACTCCACTGAGGAGCTCGTGTAATTATTCCAAATACTAGTATACAATATGAGCGTTGAACTGTCTACCGTCTTCGCGTGACTAACCGTGTCTCTCCCGTCCGACTGCCGTGTGACTGCCGTGGGACTGTCTTGAACGCTTTGAAGCGGGCGTATTTAATCCCCCGTGGGGGTGCCGTTGCAACCCCTTGGTGGCACGCTCGGTGGGAGGAGGTCAGTCGCCTCCCGCCATCTCCAGTTACGCTCTGTGGTTCACGTTCAACATCGTCCTCCTAGAACGTTCCAATATCCGTGGCGTGGCCCCGTACAATGCGATTCTGATAATCGCGGGGCCAGCCACGTGACACGTTAGGGCCGCCATCCCGTCGTCCCCTAAGGATCATCCATCGAAAATTGAAAAAAAAATCCCAATATTCTTTGATATTCCACGAAATTTTTCAGAAACCTGATTTCCGTAATATTGAAGTGAGGTTCACCGTTACCCTCATGAATATAATTCCCTTACTAAATTACTAATGCCGATAGTTATATTCGTGGTCGCCGTTTATCCATCATATATGTCCCAGTTCTTAAGTGTCGTTCTGTCACGGTCTGATTTTACCGATACGAATGTTTGTCTTACAATGTGATACATCAATAGCATGTGTATGTAAAGTTGATTGCCCTGATAAAGGGTTAAATGACAAACAGGTGAAATATTCCTATCTTTTCACAGTTGGTGTGCGACATGTCGGTATAATAATTATGTATATGTGTAAGTGTGAAGATGGGTTGTGTATATGTTACCCTGATACATCAGTCTAACCTAAGGTGGCTCTCTTAGTATATTGAATTAAAAATAAATATATTTTCACCAATCATTTTTCATTTGGTTTTATTCAATTTTTCTCTTTATTGAATCGATGTTCGAGGTCCTCCAATGATTGGTTGTTTCGCGTGCCCTCCCTTGGCAATAGGGCGACCACGTTCTTGGTTAGGTCTGATAAGCTTACAGCTGATCTCAGCGTTCCGGTATAATGTGGCTGTGGTTGCATTGTGATCCTCCCTTAGTCACGCTCCCATCGCATCTCGATGTCTTCCTGTGACGTTTGCTTGCTTCTCTTTGGTTTTCCTGTTAACAGTCTTTGAGCGATTAATTGTAGGGGCCCCCGACGATTGAAATTTCCCAAATACAAACATGATAATTGCTATCATTATAATGTAAGTAATTAGTATTATATAGGTATTTTATTGTAGAAAAATAACAATAATAGATTAAAACGTGGAACGTGAATCCGATATCAGGTGCATAATCTTGGTAGTATTTTTGAATAAATCGAAGCGGGGTCGTTGAATATGGAAAAATGCATCTTGGGTTCTTTTCTCAACCGATAAACTATGAGAAAAGCTATAAAATAGTTGTACGATGCAATTTTCAAACTGACTGATCGATAAATCCTTGGAAGGGCTTTAGTGTTTCATGTTTAAAAAAAATCGATCAATCTGCGTCACGATGTAAATTCAAATCAGACAGATCTATAGACCTGCTTGAGCGCTTTCATTTTTCATCGTTAAAGTTGAAATATTTCGATGGTTGGGCGAGCAGTACGTACTCGAAAATTGGTGTTTTAATGTATTTTTTCTATGCGTTGAGAAAAATACGTGAATTGATGGTATGGTGCAATTTTAGGTATAACTGTGTGACCTGGTGCCCGTTCGCACCAGGTTCACGTGGGGATTGGCTCTATCGCGGGCACTCCGTATTTGTTACGGGCGCCGGGAGTGCCGCGACTAGCTCTCGCTCGGAGCACGGGGGACTCTCTCGGGGGGGGACGGCCGCGCGCGGAGACTCGAACGGAGTCTACCCGCGCGCTCGCTTGGCCGTGATGTCGGGGGGGACGCGAGGGGAGAGGCCCGGGCCAGGGCCTGAGCCCGTCGTTCTTTGGGTGTGTTGGCGCGCTCGCCAACACACACGTTCACCAGGGGTGTGTCGGCGCGCTCATATGACTGTATAATATACAGTATACATAAATATAATATACAGTAATGACATTATAGTACCCATGGGATGGCTCTAGACCATTCTCAAGCTGAAGGTGCTATGCATATCGCGGCTCCCAAGGATTTAGCCAGGGGAGGCGTTATATACTCTCAGCAAGAGGTATGGCCACTAACCCTAAGTCGGTACGGCAAGGATCGCCGGACACTCTATTTGCCCGATCACTTCCTTGACGTCTCTAACTAAGGGGAGCGCCGAACACACCTGGGTTCGGACAATTCCCACAGAGTCCCGAGTATCTGTGCAAAAAAGATAAAATCTATGCCCCGGTGGGCCTATACTTATATGCTATATCGCGCGTTTCTCTTGCGCGAAGTCGTCGCCACCTAGGGGCCCCTTATGAAATTAGGATAGAACTCACGTTACTCTAGGGTGTAGGGCGCATCACATCTCCGCAGGCGCGCGCCTTCGTACCGTCGATGCTGGGCAAGCTCCTTCTCCCATTTTCTGGATGATGGGGGTATTTCCCCTGACTTCTCGTCTCTCTTGGCCTGACGCTCCAGGAATCTCTTCCTGGACTTGCACTGATTGCGTCTTCTAGCTTTATTTGATTTGGCCATCTAAATTGCATATAATTTATGCATTTTATGACCGTTGCAATCTGCTAGTCCTCAGGCTTCACGAATATTGAGCGGCTTTTGCGATGGGCTCTTACTCTAGAGAAGCTGGATTTCCTCCTTGAATACTCTAATGTTACATTCACTAGTCTTTGTTCTAATACATCAACAGATCCAGAGTCCTTGCCTGTTGCTCGTGTTACTCCGACGGTTGCTTCTACCGCTGAATGGAAACTTCTTGAACCCACTATTTCAATGTTTAGGTTCGATGATCTATTTGCTGATCTTTTTGATCTCGTGGAACTATTCGAGAAATCGATTGATGGCGTTCCTCCGAATTCTTATTGGGGCCATACTCAGGCTGATGAATCCGACTATGGCGTGGCCATATAGGGAATTATTACCTTCATGCTCTGTTGCGGTTTGTTGTACCCAGTGTATCTCCGGTATGATGAGGGTCATGCAGCATGTGGTCAACGTGCTTATCTCCTAGCTGAGTGACCCTACTGCCGAAAAGGAACCCCTATTGGCGAAACCGTATTTTGTATCAAGTCGCGGAATCCCTCAGTTTCCTTTGCTGCCATTCTTACCACGGTTACAAAGTAAGGATACCAGCTCGTGACTGGCGCGAGCACCGTAATACCTGCTCTCGTCGAGTACCCGATCGAGCTGACCTTGACATTACCGATGCCGACACTGTGATGGTTCACTCTGAAGATTTTTCCGATGATTCGTACGATGATGTATTGTCGCTTTTCCAATCATACTAATATCTCGAACCTAATGCCTTGCGAAGGCCCTGGGAATAGCGTGTAAATTTTAATTGATTTTCCCAGGCCTCCATCATCAATAAAGATGCCCGGCGCAATAGAAACGCGCATAAAAAACGTGCGCTATTGCGCCGAGCCAAACTTGAAGAGAAAAAGTGCAAGGCGGCCTTGACTTGACACAAAATTGAAAAGGAGTTGGCAAAGAAGAGGAGGTACGAGGCGGCGCGCCTGCGAGGCAGCAACGCGCCATACGCACAAGAGTAGGCGCTTCCCACTCTCGGTACGTATGCGTACCCCACCTAATTTTCGCACCACGGCGTAATGAGCGGCGGCTCGAAGAGTGGCGAGCTTGCGAGCACTTAAATAGCGGTGCTCGGGCTCAGTCTGCTCATTCCGCTTGCATGATCTCGGGGCTCTGGTGGACTTGGACGAACCCAGGTGTGTTCGACGATCCCTAGAGTTTAGACGGGTCTAGGAGGCTTGGACGAACCCAGGTGTGTTCGACGACCTCCCCCGTACCCGTGTTAAACCCCATTTTTGTAACCATTGCGAGGAATGGGGCGAAATCATAGCTTCCCTGACTTTATATCTGAAGCTATGATTTACAGTGACTCCCACTTCTCGCATGGCCTAGAATCATTTATACTCATAGAATGTGAATGAATGCTGCACGCTGCGCGTATATTCATACATTCTTTAAAGTTATCATATATGTATATAGAAGGTATTCGATAAAGAATCAATAATATCTCGTAACCCACAGTGGAGCATTTATTTACGTTTCTGTTTTCTTAATTATTTGACTAAGTTAAAATAAGTAAAATTTGTTTCCATTCGTTAATATTACAGATCAATCGTGCGTGCGTCGACAGGTACCTCGTCGAGATAAAACTCATTTCAGCTTTATGTAAATATATTATTATTATTCAAACTATCTTTATAATAAATCCTGTATAATTTAAGTTCAATATTGTCTTAAGCAAAGTATATATTTATAATTTACTATAAAATTAAGCATTCAAATTTATATTGACGAAGAAAATGTATTTAGTTTGTATTTTTAATAAAGAAAGAAAGAATGAGAGATGATGCAGGGAGAGTTCAGTTAGTCCTGTTCTCCCACTTCATCTTCTTAACTTATTTAATTTACTTTTCTTATATGAATTAAGCTTATCATTTCAAATATTACATTTGCATATGCCTCCTTCCCCTACAGGTCAAAAGAATATTAAAAAAATAACTTCGAACCTTCGCAGCCTACTTGTGATTGTAGTATTTGCTTATTCCAATATGAGTACGTAAAGAAATGGACTGTATTCTTATTCAATGTCCTGCCCGTCCATTCCTTGAGTAGTCCTTTCAAGTATCAATGTATTAGTGAGCTCAAATCTTAATTATCAACTGCCTGCTTTTCTGGCCTAGCTTCATTTTTGTTCACTTCGTTCATTTCTGATTTCGTTTTTTTCCTGACTTGAGAGTATCATACTGCTAAATATAAAGAGGATCATGCTTTTAGAGCCATATTTTAAAATATATTATATTAACACACTAAGAAGGGTTCCGCGATTTGCAATTGCCGTCTTTTTCGGCGTAATAACCTTGATGTCCGCTTCGGCTTCGCGATATTGTTAATATATATGATTGAAATGATTAGCGTTGCATTTCCCGACGGGTTTGGCACGATTAAGCATTTCATTTCCCAAAGTGGAATAAATTTGACGCAGGGTGTGCATAGCGCTTATACCCAGGTGGAGCGTTTCGCCGCCGGTTTTTTGAGCGAAGTTGCCTCGATGCTGAGTCGTAATGCTTTCAGACGGAGCATTCTCGACACCAGACTCTTTTACTTGCACGAAGAATTCACTTACTCCGACACCCGATCGTAGAGTGATATTAGTTAGAATGGATGTATACGATGTTCGGGAATCGTTGCCAGGTGGTACGTTCTCAAACCCACATCTTTGTCCTCTAAGCGGAGTAGTCTCGAATCCGAGTAATCATATTCCCTGGTCAAGCTTCCTTAACGCCGGCTTTTCCAAAATGCTCGCGATTGCTTCCCAGGTGGAGCGTTCTCAACACCGGTACTTTTCGATTCCCAAAGCGGAGCGTCCTCAACGCCAGTTCTCTTGGTCGTGATAACGTTAGCGATATAAATGTATCAAATGACCACGAATTCCGCTAGATGGAGTGTTCTCAACACCGCTACTTATCCCTTCTTTCAGGCGAACTTTGACGTTAGTTACTTTCGCCATCATTTGCTTGAATGAATTAACAAATAAACTAATCGCGAGTTTTTCCTAGGTGGAGCGCTCTCAACACCGGTACTTCTCATTTTTCAAGCGGAGTATCTTCGCGCTGATTCACGCTGTCCTCCCGGGTGGAGCGTATTCTTTACCGTTCGTGAAACCGCGCTATCGTGTATTAGTATGATATCAGCACTGGAATTTCGGTGATTTGATAATTTGATGATTCTACTTTATTTTTGAGCGGTCTGAATTAAAATTTGTATTTGACGATTTGAAAATGGGGACCGACATTAGGCCCGCCAAAAATTTGTGATTCTGTTACTTTACTCCCGTTACGTTTATGCGTGCCCACGTTAGGGGCGCCAAAAAAAAAATTTGGCCATGTTCTTATGGCCCATATACTTAAAAAGCACTATAAAAATATACTCATACTTCCTGTTCTCGCGTGTACCCACGTTAGGGCCGCCAAAAAAAATTGTTTGACAATCGGGGTTTGCAACGGGAATGGGATTCCACCTCATGTTGTGTAGTTATTTAGGGATAGCAAAAATGACCACGTGAACTCAGACTCTATATGCCTTCATGTCGGCGATTATCAATCAGTTCCTTCATATTCTCATGGGGAATACATCTCTTGAGTCCGTCTATATGCACTATCCGTCTATATTCCTTCGGTGGAAAGCTGGACGGTGTTCGCGCGTGCCGACCTAATTCATATGGTGAATTACCCAATGCCTCGTGTACGCTAGTATTATAAGAGTCCTGTGCTACCGGAAGAATCTCGTCCCATTCATCGTATTCATTTATAATTAGTTTAATGTATTCTTTTATAACATGGAGCATTCTCTCAATTCCACCGTTCGACTGCGGGTGATACGCGGTTGTTGTATATTTCTCGATTCTGAATATTCTCGCGAGTTCCTCCAGAACGTAATTCACGAAGTGCGTTCCATTATCCGTACAGATAACTCCAGGTGGTCCGAAATTGCAAATCACCTTCTCCATAAATGCTTTAGCTAACTGCAATTTCGTTACCTCATGGGCGTTTGCATGACGCATTGCCGTTAAAATGCAGTATTTGCTAAAATTACATTGCATCGTAAGGATGTATAAATTCACTGCTTTCGTCTCCCTTAATGGTCCACAAAAATCCATTGATGATTTCTCGAAGGGGTAAGATGGGGTAGCTGTTATGAGCATAGGAGCTTTGTTCTTATTCTTAACTAACTTGGTTGGTTGGCATTCAGGGCAGCTACGCTCAAAGCTTACTACATCGATATACATATTCCTCCAATGAAATTCTGCTACTATTTTTGCATGAGTTTTGCCCATGCCTTTGTGGCCCCAAATTGCTGACTCGTGGAATTCCTTAATTGGCCTATATCTGTTTTTTACTTTTGGCAATGGTAGATTATTAGAGTATCGTGTTATTGATATCACTTTTCCTTTAAAGAGCTTATTACCTTGTTGAACGAAGTAGCCCCAGTTCGATTGTGTTAACATTGTTAAGTCCCTAATAATCCCGACGGATTTGATTTCGTCCTTCATCAATAATGCCTCAAGATTCTTCAGGCATGCTACAATATCCAATCGCATTGTTCTGTCATCAAAATTATTCCTCACTATTAATCCAAAAACTTTCACTCCGCGACATTCAGACTGAACTACCTCCCAGATTGCGGAATGCTGATCGCGCAGCTCCTCTGGGTCAATGAACCGACGTTCTGCAAGAGCGCCTTGCGGCTCCATTTCTAATTTCCCGTCCGCCGACAATGTATATACCAAGTTGTTGTGATGTGCAAATGGTTGCTCGTTCAAAATTCACGCAATGAAACTGTTTGACATCTCCGGGTGCAATCACCCAAGTTGGTATCTTATGCGTCGGTCGTGATTCCACTACCATAAATCGCGTCATATTACCCGTCATTCGGCTCGGCATTATTTCGGGAACCCAACTGTCATTTCCCTCTATGTCCTGTTCTTCTCTTTTGACCGGAGCTAACACAGAATTCTCTTTTCGTGCCAACTGTCGGTTGGTGATATCGCTCACCGTTACGTCGTGTCCCTTTTCCGTATCCGATCTCTCCCCGTAATGTTGCGAGTTGATTGAAATTTCCATTAGTTCGACCTCCGGCTTATCAAATTCATATGGGGTGTAATGGTTCCTTCGTAGATGTAGATGTATATACTCTTTTTCTTTATTAGATTCCACGTACAGATATTTGACTTGGCTTGCTCCATAAAGAAAATGTATGCATGTATTATTGTTGTACTTGTGGGCAAAAATGAATATGCAATCAACGTCCCGTGTATTTTTGGGATCTATGCGATGTTGTATGGCCGAACTCTGTAGTAACTGGTCTCTCAGTTCCCGCGTAGTGATTTCCAATTCCAGTGCTTTAATTAATGAGTGAAATAAACAGTTCCCAAATGACCTACTAAGAATGTTCATACCATGTCGCAAGACCTTCTCTTTTTATGCACATACATTATTTTCGGTATAAATGCTTGACACCGCATTACATTCTCCTTCACTCTCCTCTCCCGTCTCTACGTGTTGAGATATACTGGTTGCTACTGGTGTATTCCCGTCTCCGGGTGTTATTTCATCAATTTTTAATTCCGCTGTTCTTTTAAATGTTTTATGGTTGCTTGGATCCTTTTTCAGGTTTACAACTTCTGCCGTTACCATAGTCACTGCCGGAGCCAAGGGGCCTGTTTTTTCCGTCTCGATATTCACCCCGTCTCTCCGCGTCACTTCTATTGGTGTTTGTGTGCTAATCATGTTCTGCTGTGATTTTCCCTCCGTAGTCTCTATGTTTATTGTTGAGGCTAGCACACTTGCTCCTTTCGCTATGTTTTGGTTCCCGTTTGTTGTCAATGCTACCGTGTCCTCTCTATCCAAGTTACCTATCCAAGTTACCTGAGGTCTGCTCTCTCTGGCATTCGCTTGCGAATGCTTCTTCTAATTTCTGTATTACCCGCTTGCACCCAGTTTCTGCTACAATTCTCTCGTAATGTTCCCATCTTCCGTACTGTTTAGCTTTCCTCTTGGCATAGTGTGCCCATTTTATTGGACCCGATCCGCCAGATGACGCATCCGTTGCCGAACCGCTAATGCGTATCTCGCCTCCTGGGAATGTTGCTTCTCTGCCTGTTCTCTTATATTTATCTGAATACCCTTCTCGTTGTCTGTTCCGTCCTTGATGTCTACTATAAACCTCATCTCCTTCCCGGTTTGACTTATAGCTATCATATCCCGTAAACTGCATGATGTCTCCTTTATTGGTGAGGGAACCTCCGTATTTCCTTGGTGGGACAGGTGGTAAGAGGTTCGTCTCGCCTCTTCTGCTATTTCCTCCATTATATCCATGGGTTCGTGCAACTTGGCCAAATCATCAGGCTTTCGATCTACGATTAGGATACGTTTAGAACTCGTTAGACTCTCTCTTTGTAAGGCTCTAGTCACTTTCTCAACCTTAAGGTTCGCCTCTGGTTCGTCTGGCGTCCTACCTACTCTCATCTTCCTCAGACGTCGGTGATCCATAGAATTCCGGAGGAGGTATCTTGTTCCTATCATATTCCGATGGTAATATGACGTTCTTCTCTGAAGTACTAGCAGCTTGTATTTCCTGTTGCATGTTCCTACTCTTTCGCACGTATGCAAGATGTTTTCCTGTCTTCATTTGACTTATGATCGAATCATTTGTCCCTTCGACGAGCACAGGAGTAGCGAGCGAGAATTTCATCTTCGTTTCATATCTATTCAGCATCCCCCCTTTTCGCCTGATCACTTTCTGAATTCTCCTTCCAATGATTTCTGCTCTCCTTATCAGAGTAGTAAGAGTTCTTCCTCTTCGGTTTCCGATTCCTTAGTGGTTCCTCTCTTCTCCATTACTCTCCCTTCCCTGATGTGCCTTCTTTCGTGCTACTGGGTTACCTGATCCGTCTGTTTCTGACGAAAAGGGTATTTTATTGCTTTCTTTATTTTGCGTTTTAGATTGAGTGACAGCCATCTTTATCTGAGCTTGTGAGGTTTCCTCCTCACCGACCTTCTTTCGACTCTGTTTTCTCTCTTTCTCTTGCTTCTTCGCTAATTCGTATAGCTCCGCTTTCGGGCGCTCCAGATTCTCCTCGCCTTCTTCCAACACCGGGTTTCTACTCAGCGCGTCCGCATTCTTGTTCTTTGGCCCTGGCCTATAATCCATATCAAATTCATACTCCAGCAGATTTGCTTTCATTCTACCGAACTGCGAATCGGGCGTTTTCGTTGAGTGGAAAAGTTTCAGTAATTCGTGGTCTGAGACTACCGTAAATTTCCTTCCATAAAGATAATGGCGAAATTCCTTAATGCCCCATTTCACAGCTAGTAGTTCCCTGTCATAAGTAGAATAACAAAACTCTGGCCTTTTTAGTACCCTTGATGCATATCCACACGGATGATCTGATCCTAACTTGCCTTGGCTTAGTACCGCTCCCAATGCGTACTCCGACGCGTCAGTAGTCAGAATGAATGGTTTCGTGAGATCGGGCGCTATCAAAACAGGTTTTTTTGCATAAAAGCTTTTTCATTGACTGAAATGCCTCCTCTTCTTCTTTTCCCCAAATGAATTTTATTAAATAGCTTATTTAATGGATACGAAATTCTTGCAAAATCTTTGATGAACTTCCGATAATATGATGCGAGTCCGCAAAACGATCTGACTTTTCTTGCATTATGTGGCCGAGGGTACTCCATTACTGCCCTAACTTTCTTGGGATCCATTTTTATTTTTCCGTTACTTACTATTTGCCCCAGAAAAAAAGTTTCTCTTTGTAAAAATTGGCATTTACTGGGCTCGACTGTAAAGTTAGCTTTATCGAGCCTTTCCAACAACTTGCGGGATTTTACCCGTGTTCCTCTAGATGCTCCGCAAACACCACTATATCGTTCAAATAGACAAACAAATCAACTCTTTGCAATCCTGCTAATATTAAATCCATCAACCCCTGGGTTGTTGCTGGGGCTCCTTTTAAACCCATCCCTATTCTTTTATATTCGTAGTTGCCATGAGGTCCCGAGAATGCTGTTTCTTTGCGTCTTCTTCGTCCATTGGAATTTGATAAAATTCTGAAATCAAGTCGATTGCTGTTATCAGTTCCGCATTTGCTACTGCTTCAATCATTTCATTTGTATTTCGTAATGAGTAACTGTTCCCCACTGTGATTTCATTCAATTGTCTGAAATCCGTAACCAATCGCCATCTTTCCTTTCCGTTCGGACCGGGTTTTTTCTTTATTGCCCACATTGGGCTTGAATACGGACTTGTTGATTTCTGTTCTATATCGGCTTGCGTTGATTCGTCAATCATTTCTTGCATTTTCTCCTTCAAAACCTGAGGTGGCCTATAGCGCTTCACCTTGATCGGAACATCCGTTGTTGTTGGAATTTGACTAACGTGGTTGCCTTCAAATTTTCCCCTGGAAGACCAAATACATGTGCAAAATCCTCAATTATTTATTTGACGTGTGTTATTTCTCCCTAATTGAGGTCCTTTAGCGTCTCCTCATCGAGCCTATCATAAACTTTCTTTGCTCTCTCTTCCATTTCCTTGAATATTGCTCTACGTTCTGTGACATGTGGCGTTCCTCTTAATTCATATTTTTCCTCATCCTTCTCACGTATCGCATCCTCCTTGAAGCTAAACGTCTCCTTTTCAAATGGGAAACCTTCAAATTGTTCTAGAGCTATTTCCGGCACCCCTGTTCGTATTTCCTCGTCATTTGTGTTTATACAGATGGCCCTAGTCTTTCCTTCCTCATCACTTTGAGTAATGAAGTTACCAAATAATATTCCTGGCCCTAAATTCTATAAGGTTAAAAATCCGGCTTCTTCAATTTCATTTGTGCGAAAATATATATCTTGTCTCGTTAGTCGAGGCATAATAAACGCCTCCTTTTCCACGAAGGGTACAATCATATTTTCAAATTCTAGTTGTCTGCATAACCCATTTATTCGCCCTTTGCTCACTACATCTCATCCGAGTCATCCATCCGTATCGATTGTGAAGTCACCCGGCACGACATGTCGTCGCCTCCGTGTAAAAAGGGGCCAACTCAGCGTCCGGAACAAGAAGGGGCCAACTCGCTGGCCGGGCAAGAAGGGGCCAACTCGCCGTCCGTGCAAAAAGGGGCCAACTCGCAGTCCGTGTAAAAAGGGGCCAACTCGCCGTCCGTGCAAGAAGGGGCCAACTCGCCGTCCGTGCAAAAAGGGGCCAACTCAGACGAGTTTTGAATTTCACATAAAATTCAGTTCACGAATCTCTTGAGAAGTCTTATGCACGCTATGTGATAGCCGTAGTGCGTCTCTTTCAATGATTAGGTGATTTTCACGTAATTTACATGTCATCAGAATGTAATATGTCAAGTTAACTATTTACGTTAAACGGCTTTTGCTCGATGGTTTCTTTTAGAAATTGGTATACATATGTTTTTGAGGTCGCTCATTATGAATCCGGCCTCAAATTCTAAAAAATCAAATTAGAGCCTCTAAGATCACCCGACAAAAATTTGGAAAAAAATTGAATTTTGTCGAAAATTGGTATACATGGGTTTTTGAGGTCGCTGATCACGAATCCGGCCTCAGATTTTGAAAATTCGAATTAGATCAAGCCTCTAAGATCACCCGACAAAAATTTGGAAAAAAATTGAATTTTGTCGAAAATTGGTATACATGGGTTTTTGAGGTCGCTGATCACGAATCCGGCCTCAGATTTTGAAAATTAAGATTAGAGCCTCTAAGATCACCTAACAAAAATTTGGAAAAAAATTGAATTTTGTCGAAAATTGGTATACATGGGTTTTTGAGGTCGCTGATCACGAATCCGGCCTCAGATTTTGAAAATTCGAATTAGATCAAGCCTCTAAGATCACCCGACAAAAATTTGGAAAAAAATTGAATTTTGTCGAAAATTGGTATACATGGGTTTTCGAGGTCGCTGATTACAAATCCGGCCTCAGATTTTGAAAATTCTAATTAGATCAAGCCTC
Source organism: Aphelinus atriplicis (assembly GCA_020882685.1). Lineage (NCBI taxonomy): Eukaryota > Metazoa > Arthropoda > Insecta > Hymenoptera > Aphelinidae > Aphelinus > Aphelinus atriplicis. The sequence continues at coordinate 99,098 of JAJGQD010000036.1, forward strand.
TAAGATCACATGACAAAAATTTGGAAAAAAATTGAATTTTGTCGAAAATTGGTATACATGGGTTTTTGAGGTCGCTGATTGCAAATCCGGCCTCAGATTTTGAGAATTCGAATTAGATCAAGCCTCTAAGATCACATGACAAAAATTTGGAAAAAAATTGAATTTTGTCGAAAATTGGTATACATGGGTTTTTGAGGTCGCTGATCACGAATCCAGCCTCAGATTTTGAAAATTCGAATTAGATCAAGCCTCTAAGATCACCTGACAAAAATTTGGAAAAACATTGAATTTTGTTGAAAATTGGTATATATGGGTTCTTGAGTTCGCTGATCACGAATCCGGCCTTAAATTTTCAAATGTTGAATTAGAGCCTCTAAGATTGCAGGCCAAAAATTTGAAAATATCCTGGATTCTTATGAAAATTGATTTATATGGGTTTTTGAGGTCGCTAATTACGAATCCGGCCTCGGATTGAAATCAGCCTTAACCCTTAACACGATTGACTGAAAGAAAGAAGCATCCCTTTCAAGAGTAATTGTATTTCCCATATAGTAATTGTGTGTTCCCATATATAATTATATTCATATATATGAATAGATGTTAGATTTGAATAATCACCGTACCCGTTGAGTCATATGACAGACTTATCCGTGGTTCTTTATGCTTCTTTATTCTCTATCTAGTTATTGACATTATAAGTACAAGAGGAAGATTCGAGAGATATTTATCAGGAAAAATATTTCTAAAGATCATAGCCAATTTGCTATACAAAATTACAATAAACTATGATGTAATAAAATAAACCTATGTGTGTGTATTAGTACAATTCGGTACTAGACCAAATGACGAATCCTAGGCACGTGGGAGGTTTGCCACCCGAGGCTGGTAATCACACGAACCTAAAAAATTGTCTTTTGGTCTAGTATCAAACAGTATTTTTCATCATGAGTGTAGAAAATTGAGGTTCAATGATCAACTTTTCGATACAAGTGATGAAAAATAGAATAAAAAAATATACTGTGTCATGTCAATTCGGCCTGACTTGAATTAATATAAAATAAACATCTTCTCACATGTAATCAAACAACGTATTTACAAAATTAAATTTCGGTACTGACAGTATGAGACAGAATTGCTTAGAGTAATATATTCATAAATTAATTGAATTAAATTTTTAAATCACAAGAAAAAACTAATAATGAGAGGTCACGACTCTTGTCTCTACGGGAGTCGAGATATTCCATTAAATATGAGATTAGGTTGCGAAAATATTTGTGACAAGTATAATCTTCAATACTCATACTCGAGGGTATGCTGTTACGCAAATAGAGTTTCATGGTATTTCACTCGAAACTCTGAATGGAAATTTTCTAGTTTTCAGTTTTTCTGTTGGTCTCTTGTAATGAAATAAGTAGGAGACGACTGATAGAAACCACGGATTAGTCCGTCAAATGATTCAACGGATACGGTGATTGTTCAAATCGTATATATTCTACTGAGGAACTTCATAAATATGAATATAATTATATATGGGAACACACAATTATTATATGGGAAATACAATTACTCTTGAAAGGAATGCTTTCTTCTTCCAGTCAACCGTGTTGAGGGTTAAGGCTGATTTCAATCCGAAGCCGGATTCGTGATCAGCGATCTCAAAAACCCCTATTAACCAATTTTCATAAAAATCCAGTATATTTTCAAATTTTTGGTTTGCAATCTTAGAGGCTCTTATTTGAATATTCGAAATTTGAAGCCGGATTCGTAATCAATGATCTCGAAAACCCATGCATACCTATTTTCAACAAAATTAAATTTTTTCCCAAATTTATGTCAGGTGATCTTAGAGGCTCTAATTTGAATTTTCAAAATCTGAGGCCGGATTTATAATCAGTGACCTCGAAAACCCATGTATACCTATTTTCAACAAGATTCAATTTTTTTTCAAATTTATCTCAGGTGATCTTAGAGGCTCTAATTTGAATTTTCAAAATCTGAGGCCGGATTTGTAATCAGCGACCTTGAAAACCTATGTATACTAATTTTCAACAAAATCAAATTTTTTTACAAATTTTTGTCAGGTGATCTTAGAGGCTCTAATTCGAATTTTCAAAATCTGAGGCCGGATTTGTAATCAGCGACCTCGAAAACCCATATATACCAATTTTCAACAAAATCAAATTTTTTTACAAATTTTTGTCAGGTGATCTTAGAGGCTCTATTTTGAATTTTTTAAATTTGAGGCCAGATTCGTTATTAGCGACCTCAAAAACATAAGTATACCAATTTCTACAAGAAACTATCGAGGCAAAGACTGTTTGACGTAAATATTTAACTTGACATATTACATTCAGATGTGTCCTTACACACACACATACACACGCACACACATATACACACACACGCACGCATGCACATAAGCAATCGCACTCACATGCGCGCGTACCGCATCAACTCCGAACTCGAAAAAACGCCGCAGAATAAAATTAAACCTGAAATAGATCTTTCTTTAAAACTCGATTTGAACACGATCTTTCTCTACCGCTCGATTCGGAATAATTCTTTCTTTAGCACTATTCTGGAATCGTCTCTTTTTTCTCCCAGGCGACGAAATGATCATTTTGCGACACTTTAAAGAAAAAAAACAAGCAGTAACACTTCAAGCTCCTGTAAAACAGTAGTTTTAAAGGCTAAATTTGACGAGAATTTCGTGTAGCAAATTTAAATTCCATCACACTCGATTCATATATATACAGGGAATAATAGGCCTAGATAATAAAAGTTACTAGATTATGGTAAATGATAATTTATGCGAGTATTGAAAAGTAAAATTCATGGATAAACTAAAGTCATTGAGTCCATTGATAATAATTAAAATTGAAAACTATCACAATTCTGTCACAGAACATTAGGATCGCACAATTCTGAATCCAAGATTGAATCAAAAGTAGAAAAAATCCGCACAAAAATTGGATATGTCGTAGGTTTTCATTTGAAAATCTGATTAATAAATTATTAATAATTATTGAATAATTGAACATTTACTTACCATCCATGACTTGTAGGAAAAATCAGCTCAGCTTAGCTCAGCTCAGCTCAGAAATAGATTTAGCCCAATTCGCGTAATATCACAAAAAGCGTAATATTCACGATATTCTAGCTCACGAGAAAGAACGGAGAATGCAGAGATGCTCTTCTGTCCAAGGCTCGATCCAAAAGACGGAGTTTCGAAGTTCTTGAGTACTCATGCATGTCTCTCCTATCCCTTCCTCCGAGCTAGGTCACGGAATGTATACGCGGAATTGAAAACAACAATAAACAGGTCGTTCTGGAATCTGTTCAAAACTGACTTTTCCGAGAAAACTTAGCGTTGAGTGCTACTACTAGGATTCTAAGAATAATGAAAATAAATAAGCTTTTATCTGAACAATTTAGAAACTCTGAATTCAGAAAGCTTTTTGTATGCGAGCTGAAAAACTCACTTGCGAAGTAAAGCTATTCGCATGCGAGCTGAAAAATTCGCACGCGAACTCGAGCTATTCATACGCGAACAGAAATTATTCGCTCGCGAGCTGAGAAACTCGCTTGCGAAGTAAAGCTATTCGCATGCGAGCTGAAAAATTCGCACGCGAACTTGAGCTATTCATACGCGAACAGAAATTATTCGCTCGCGAGCTGAAAAACTCGCTTGCGAAGTAAAGCTATTCGCATGCGAGCTGAAAAATTCGCACGCGAACTCGAGCTATTCATACGCGAACAGAAATTATTCGCTCGCGAGCTGAAAAACTCGCTTGCGAAGTAAAGCTATTCGCATGCGAGCTGAAAAATTCGCTCGCGAACTCAAGCTATTCGCATGCGAACCCCAGTAATTCAATAAAGGAATAGTAGAATTTACTATAATTTCCGATATGAATATAGTATAAATTAATATTTTTTTCCTATATGCTATAGTAAGATTGCCAAAGCAATCTTATTTCAGTGTATATAAAAAGCGGCCACTCAAATATTATCCATTGTGTAAATCCTCTTCCAGATACGCTTCAGAAGGCCAGCCTGATCCGCAGATTCTCGAAACTTTTTTGTTGAAAATATATTCAAAAAAGATGATTTTTCTTCTATAATTTCTCTCAATATTGTTTTTTCTCATTCAAAAAATTATTATTCTAGTCATGTAAGCAGTAATTAATAGCACGAAACCGTATACTCAGGAATAATGTTCAATGTTTGCTCAAAATGAGCCTAAAATATGAAAATTACGTAAAAATCACCTATTCATTGAAAGAGACGTAACACGGTTATCACATAGCGTGCATAAGACTTCTCAAGAGATTCGTGAACTGAATTTTATGTGAAATTCAAAACTCGTCTGAGTTGGCCCCTTTTTGCACGGACGGCGAGTTGGCCCCTTCTTGCACGGACGGCGAGTTGGCCCCTTTTTACACGGACTGCGAGTTGGCCCCTTTTTGCACGGACGGCGAGTTGGCCCCTTCTTGCCCGGCCAGCGAGTTGGCCCCTTCTTGTTCCGGACGCTGAGTTGGCCCCTTTTTACACGGAGGCGACGATGTGCAGTACACAAGAGTGCCGAAATCGAAATATATATAATATCCATACAAGTCTCTATCTGTTGGATAAACTACTATCTACCGTAGATCATGTACTCATTTGGGTTATGGACTGAGATATGCGGACATTATTTCATTTCACATTCTTTGACCTCCGTTTTGGCTTTGATATTGAAGACTTTGCCATACTATGTTTCAACTGAACTACTTTTTCAGTTCGTTTTGATCTAGGAAAAATTTTATTTTCCTCAGCAGATGAAATTCTTTTGACAATCAGTCTGTCATCGGAAGTTGGTATGAACGCATGAAATTGCAGAGTACCTTGTATACCAAACCAATTATCAAATCTTTTTTTCAATTTCAGTTTAGCTTGCTCATTTTTTGTAGTCTTGCTCATGTTTAGCGAACACGGTCAGAAAAAAATAATGTGAGCACCTTAGAAAGAGTGTTTCCCGGTCAATTATCAGTGTTTCCCGGTCAATCGACCGGGAAACACGGTTGATCGACCGGGTTTCACGGTCAGATAAAAAATATCAAGGGCTCCTCCGAAAGTTCGTTTCCCAGTCGATTACCGGTGTTTCCCGGTCGATCGACCGTGATTCCCAGTCGATCGACCGGGAAACACGGTCAGAAAAAAAAGTGGGCTCCTTAGAAAGAGTGTTTCCCGGTCGAATATCAGTGTTTCCCGGTCAATCGACCGGGTTTCACGGTCAGATAAAAAATATCAAGGGCTCCTCCGGAAGTTCGTTTCCCAGTCGATTACCGGTGTTTCCCGGTCGATCGACCGTGATTCCCAGTCGATCGACCGGGAAACACGGTCAGAAAAAAAAAATGTGGGCTCCTTGGAAAGAGTGTTTCCCGGTCGATTATCAGTGTTTCCCGGTCAATCGACTGGAAATCACGGTTGATCGACCGGGAAACACTCTTTCTAAGGAGCCCATATTATTTTTTTCTGACCGTGTTTCCAGGTCGATTGACTGAGAATCACGGTTGATCGACCGGGAAACACCGATAATTGACTAGAAAACGATCTTCTGGAGGAGCCCCTGATATTTTTCCTCTGACCGGGAAACACTATTACGGAGGAGCCCTTGATATTTTTTCTCTGACCGTGAAAACCGGTCGATCGACCGGGAAACACTCTTTCTAAGCAGCCCATATTATTTTTTCTCTGACCGTGAAACCCGGTCGATCGACCGTGATACCCGGTGGATTGACCGGGAATCACCGATAATCGACTGGGAAACATTCTTCCAGAGGAGCCCTTGATATTTTTCCTCTGACCGGGAAACACTCTTCCGGAGGAGCCCTTGATATTTTTTCTCTGACCGTGAAGACCGGTCGATCAACCGTGATTCTCGGTCCATTGACCGGACAACACTGATAATCGACCGGGAAACACTCTTTCTAAGGAGCCCATATTATTTTTTTCTGACCGTGTTTCCCGGTCGATTGACTGAGAATCACGGTTGATCGACCGGGAATCACCGATAATTGACTGGGAAACGATCTTCTGGAGGAGCCCTTGATATTTTTCCTCTGACCGGGAAACACTCTTCCGGAGGAGCCCTTGATATTTTTTCTCTGACCGTGAAAACCGGTCGATCGACCGGGAAACACTCTTTCTAAGCAGCCCATATTATTTTTTTTGACCGTGCTTCCAGGTCTATTGACTGAGAATCACGGTTGATCAACCGGGAAACACCGATAATTGACTGGAAAACGATCTTCTGGAGGAGCCCTTGATATTTTTCCTCTGACCGGGAAACACTCTTCCGGAGGAGCCCTTGATATTTTTTCTCTGACCGAGAAACACCGGTAATCGACTGGGGAACTATCTTCCGGAGGAGCTCTTGATATTTTTCCTCTGACCGGGAAACACTCTTTCTAAGGAGCCCTTGATATTTTTTTTCTGACCGCGAAACCCGGTCGATCGACCGTGATTCCCGGTGGATTGACCGGGGAAACACGGACCGGGAAACACTCTTCCGGAGGAGCCCATAATATTTTTTCTCTGACCGTGAAAACCAGTATATCGACCGTGATTCCCGGTCAATTGACTGGGAATCACGGTTGATCGACCGGGAAACACCGGTAATCGACTGGGAAACGATCTTCCGGAGGAGCCCTTGATATTTTTCCTCTGACCGGGAAACACTCTTTCTAAGGAGCCCTTGATATTTTTTTTCTGACCGTGAAACCAGGTCGATCGACCGTGATTCCCGGTCGATTGACCGGGAAACACTCTTTCTAAGGAGCCGTTGATATTTTTTTTCTGCCCGAGAAACCCGGTCGATCGACCGTGATTCCCGGTGGATTGACCGGGAAACACTGATAAACGACCGGGAAACACTTTCGAAGGAGCCCATATTATTTTTTTCTGACCGTGTTTCCCGGTCGATCATCTGGGAATCACGGTTGATCGACCGGGAAACACCGATCATCGACTGGGAAACGATCTTCCCGAGGAGCCCTTGATATTTTTCCTCTGACCGTGAAGCCCGGTCGATCAACCGTAATTCCCGGTCGATTGACCGGGAAACACTCTTTCTGAGGAGCCGTTGATATTTTTTTTCTGCCCGAGAAACCCGGTCGATCGACCGGGATTCCCGGTGGATTGACCGGGAAACACTTTCGAAGGAGCCCATATTATTTTTTTCTAACCGTGAAACCCGGTCGATCGACCGTCATACCCGGTGGATTGACCGGGAAACACCGATAATCGACTGGGAAACGTTCACCCGGAGGAGCCCTTGATATTCTTCCTCTGACCGTGAAACCCGGTCAATCGACCGTGATTCCCGGTCGATTGACCTGGAAACACTCATCCGGAGGAGCCCTTGATATTTTTTCTCTGACCGTGAAAACCGGTCGATCAACCGTGATTCTCGGTCGATTGACCGGGAAACACTGATGATCGACCGGGAAACACTCTTTCTAAGCAGCCCATATTATTTTTTTCTGACCGTGTTTCCAGGTCTATTGACTGAGAATCACGGTTGATCGACCGGGAAACACCGATAATTAACTGGGAAACGATCTTCTGGAGGAGCCCTTGATATTTTTCCTCTGACCGGGAAACACTCTTTCTAAGGAGCCCTTGATATTTTTTTTCTGACCGTGAAACCCGGTCGATCGACCGTGATTCCCGGTGGGATTGACCGGGGAAACACGGACCGGGAAACACTCTTCCGGAGGAGCCCTTGATATTTTTTCTCTGACCGTGAAAACCGGTCGATCGACCGGGAAACCCTCTTTCTAAGATGCCAAAATTATTTTTTTCTGACCGTGTTTCCCGGTACACCGGGAAACACCGGGAAACACCGATCATCGACTGGGAAACGATCTTCCAGAGGAGCCCTTGATATTTTTCCTCTGACCGTGAAGCCCGGTCGATCGACCGTGATTCCCGGTCGATTGACCGGGAAACACTCTTTCTAAGGAGCCGTTGATATTTTTTTTCTGCCCGAGAAACCCGGTCGATCGACCGTGATTCCCGGTGGATTGACCGGGAAACACTGATAAACGACCGGGAAACACTTTCGAAGGAGCCCATAGTATTTTTTTCTGACCGTGTTTCCCGGTCGATCGACTGGGAATCACGGTTGATCGACCGGGAAACACCGATAATCGACTGGGAAACGATCTTCCAGAGGAGCCCTTGATTTTTTTCCTCTGACCGTGGAGCCCGGTCGATCGACCGTGATTCCCGGTGGATTGACCGGCAAACACTGATAAACGACCGGGAAACACTTTCGAAGGAGCCCATATTAATTTTCTGACCGCGTTCCCCAGTCGATCGACTGGGAATCACGGTTGATCGACCGGGAAACACCGATCATCGACTGGGAAACGGTCTTCCAGAGGAGCCCTTGATATTTTTTCTCTGACCGTGAAGCCCGGTCGATCGACCGTGATTCCCGGTCGATTGACCGGGAAACAATCTTTCTAAGGAGCCGTTGATATTTTTTTTCTGACCGTGAAACCCGGTCGATCGACCGTGATTCCCGGTGGATTGACCGGGAAACACTGATAAACGACCGGGAAACACTTTCGAAGGAGCCCATATTATTTTTTTCTGACCGTGTTCCCCGGTCGATCGACTGGGAATCACGGTTGATCGACTGGGAAACACCGATAATCGACTGGGAAACGGTCTTCCAGAGGAGCGCTTGATATTTTTTCTCTGACCGTGAAGCCCGGTCGATCGACCGTGATTCCCGGTCGATTGACCGGGAAACACTGATAATCGACCGGGAAACACTCTTTCTAAGGAGCCCACATTATTTTTTTCTGACCGTGTTTCCCGGTCGATCGACTGGGAATCACGGTTGATCGACCGGGAAACGATCTTCCGGAGGAGCCCTTGATATTTTTTTTCTGACCGGGAAACCCGGTCAACCGACCGGGACTGATATTCGGTCAACTTCGATTACCGCTCAATCGACCGTGTTTCCCACTGGATTTTACCGGTGAAACCCTGCTATTTGACCGGGAAACACCAATGGGAAACGAATTGGGAAATCCGGTCGATTATTTTAAACAGGGCACCAACCTATGATCCCCTTGCCGACGTTCATAAACATTCGTGTGATCTCGGAAGCGCTCGACAGCACGTGACACTCACTCACAGGCATACACATACAGTTCCCGCATATATACTCATTCTCACTCGTATTATTCCGAGTGTACTACAATTCCCCCTTTATAAAAATTAGTATTAACTATAATCTATCAGTAATATGTGCAACTGCTAAAATCTAAATTAATTAATTCTTAGATCTATTCATTAGTCTGAGTAACTAACGAACGGTCGGTTTCATCAGTGGAGTACTGCCAAGCGTTGTTTCCCCCCCTATACGACTTTCGCTTAGCTTACTTTCAACTAACTGGTCAACATGTTTCTTCGATATCGCGCCACCATCAAATTGAACAGTATACGTAAAAGGCGAATTTTGTTTTATCACTGTAGCTTCGGATCTACCTCTTGAACCTGTTCTGGTATCCCTGGCAAAAACTTTGTCGTCGAGAGCTAAATCACATTTTCTTTTACCGTCCACGTTTACTACTTGTTTGTGTTGCTTCAACTCAACATCTGAGGTTACATTAGGTTCCGATAAGTCAAAACGAATGCGTATCTCTCTTTTGTATAATAACTAAGCTGGCGATCTACCTGTAGTACAATGTGGAGTGCTTCTATGGTCGAACAAAAATAAGTACACGGCCTCTTCTAACGATTTAGCACCATTTAGCACCATTAGTAGCTGGGCATTAAGGAGGAGTAAACGAATGGTTGATTTTATATATTTTAGGAATACATGAAACTCATCGCTCGTGTACTGTCGCCCGTTGTCACTGATTACAAGATGCGGTAAACCATGTCTACGGAACACAGAATTAAATGCTTCGATTAATCTATTGGACTGCGTATTCATGTTCATGTTGAAAATTTTCACCCATTCACTGTGTGCGTCCAATATTAGTAAAAACATACATCCATGGAAAGGACCCAGTAAGTCCGTATGAATGCTGCTCCACGGTTGAATAGGCCATTGCCAAGGTGTTAGTGGGACTTTTTTTGTATTTTCCCTGGCTTCTAGATAAATTCTACATGTACTGGTTATGTTTGAATACTTTCCCTTAAGTTAGGCCACCAGAAATAGTTCCTTGACCATTGCTTCATTTTAATTTCTCCCATATGAAATGCATGTAATTCGCTTAAAACTTTCTCTCGCAATGATTCCGGTATTACTACTCTAAAACTCCAGAGAAGGCAACTTTTCTCAATAGTTAGATCTAATTTTTTACCGTACAGATTTTTCTCTACGTTATTTAATTTATCTCTATCGTTTGGCCAACCAGTTTGCAGATAAGTTATAACATGGCGTAAGCTAGTATCTTTAACTGTTTCTACAGCAACACGTTTAAAGTCCAACGTTTGGAGTGCCTCTTCAATATACATCATACTTGTAAACTCAGTCTCGAACACTAGAGTAGAGTCTGCTATTGGAAGTCGCGAAAGCGCGTCCCGATTCCCGTTCGCTTGAGATCTGACAATTTCAATTTCATACGTAAATCGTTTGTCGTAAATGACAAAAAATATGACCATCGTATCAACCTGCTCTGCATCATGATAGATAGATTCTTATTTGACCCGAAAATAAATTTCAACGGTTCATAATCTGTTTTTAATATTACATCTGCTCCATGTACATATTGATAAAATTTGCGAAACCCAAAAACAATTGCTCCTGCCTCCTTGTCCAGAATGGCCCTATGCAATTCGTTTTTTGGTATCATTTTCGAGGCAAATGCGATCGGTCACTCAGTTCCGTCTGTGAATCGGTGTGATAATACCGCAGAGAGCCCGTAATGACTCGCATCACAAGCTAATACCAATTGTACATTTGGATCATATAAGGTTAACACTCGATCAGACGTTATTTGTTCCTTCAACCAATTAAATGCTTTCACACATTCACCAGTCCATTTCCATTCTGAACTGTTTGCTAGATCATATAATGGTTTTATATGTTCAATTCTATCGGGCAAACATCTTTCATAGAACGTTACATCTGAGGTTACATTGAGCTTAGTAAACCGAGAAAAGCTTTCAATTCCTTAACATTAATAGACTCAGGTGCTTCTTGCACTGCTTTAATTTAAGAAGGTGTAGGTTTCAATCCTGATTGATCTATCAAAAAACCCTAGAATCTCAATTTCATATTTGAAGAAGTCACATTTGTCAACATTTACTCGTAACCCAGATTTCTCCAATCTATGAAAAATTTTTGTCAGTATGTCTATATGCTGTTCAGTTGTTTCGCCTGTACAGTAGATGTTATCAATATAAACTTCAGTGTGAGGAATTTCTCGTAAAATTTCCTCTAAAATATCCTGGCATTCAGCTGAGCTGGAAGTAATACCTTCTGGTAATTTTGTGCACCTGAACAACCCTCCTTGCGTAATAATAGTCAAAGCTTCACGAGACTCCTCGTCGACTAAAAATTGCATGAATGCATGCTTCAGATCTATTTGTGACCATTCTCTTCCTATTTGTAAAGTTTTGAAAATTTTGCTCTTATTAGGGATTGGATGTCTTTTTACTACTAGCTGTGGATTGACAGTTACTTTAGAATTTCCACAAATTTGAACTTGCCCATTTTGTTTTAAAACTGGAATAATGGGCGTTGCCCATGCGCTACATAGAACCTGTGTTAAATTACCTGCTTGTACTAAGCGTTTAATTTCTTCTGATATTTTGCTAGTTAATGCAAATGGTACACGATAAGGTTTCTGATGTATAGGTTTTACGTTTTCTTTAAAAACTAACTTCATTTTCCGCCCAGTATAACAACCTTCTTTATCTGAGCATAAATCTGGAAATTGAGCTATGAATCTTTCTTCCATTCCACCTTTTACGTAATTCGAATCAAAATTTTTTGAATCCGTCATTTCAGGTCATTTCAAGGCCCACAAATCAAATGCCAATTACGTCCGATTATAGTATTGGGCCCTCACCCTTCATGATGAACAAGTCTAATGTCCGTTCCCTAAATCGGAATTTCACTGAAATATCTTTTATTATACCTAGTGGCTGTAATTTTACTTTATTATAGGTTGTAAGATCATGGTCACACTTAGATAATTGCATGTTAGAAAAGTATTTCAGCTTATCTTTCTCAGACATGGCGGCAGCGTATGCACCTGTGTCTATTTGCATGTTCATATTCTTACCCAAAATTTCAATGTTTTCGTACCACAGGTCAGCGTTAGTATAAAAAAAAATTGAATTTTTATTCTCATTTGGCAAATCTAATTTTATATGATTGAAATCTGAGTCGTAACTTTCATCGCAGTCACAATCGGCACTTTCTTCAAGTTCGTTATTAGCTACAAAATTTACTGCATTCTTATTTTTGCTTTTATCATTTACAACAGAATTTGACAAATAATTTTCTGTAACAATATCTCTACCGTACTTTTTGAAACACATTTTCTTTATATGACCTTTCCCATTGCAAGCATGATATGTAACATTTCTCATCCTACAATTTGCCAAATAATGATTGTTAATTCTTCCGCAACCGAAACACATTACTTTTTATTAATACTAAATTGTAATTCCGCATTAGGCTTTCCATCTTTACTGTAATTTTTCGCATAATTTTTGTTACCGTACGCTCGCTTGTTAGAATCGATGTGAATGATTGGTGCCTCTGCTGTGAGTAGTGATGTCTTCTCCGTTCAAGCTACGGTGCGTAGCGCTGACTCTCTGGTAGTTGCTATATGAAGAGCCTTTTCGTAAGTTAACTTTTCCTCGCTAAACAAGGCTACCCTAGCCCCGTGCTCAGCCACAATACAGACCAGTTGGTCCCTTAGAGCGTTGTTCACGTTTTCGAAGTTACAATGGAGGGATAATTCCTTGAGTCTCGCCACGTAGTTGGATATACTTTCAGTAGGCGCCTATTTTGCCTGTTGGAATTTGCATCGTTACGTGCTTCGCTTCGTTTTGTGCAATAATGATTCTGGTCGGGGACGAGGTGATCGAGGGGAATCTCGGAGCCCGCAGATCAACTGTTCGGTAACGTGGGGATTTGTGGAAGCATGTTTGAGGTTGAGTAAGAGAGAGAGTGAATGGAAGGTGCGAATGTGTGTTTGAATGTCTGTGTATTTTCCACGTGTGGGTACAAGTGGCACAGAGGTGGCGTGGGCGCGAGAATAATTAAAATATAAAAGTTAGAAAATGTCTGAGTTGGGTGGGCACGACGCGGCGCGGGTCACACGAGGAGCTGAGCCGATGGCGTGGCTGGCTCGCGGACGCTGTTGCGTAACTGCCGGCTATAGGCGCCGCGCAGTTTGTTTCCGCCGTCAGCAATCGAGTCCACTGGTCGAATTTGAATACTAGCCAATCAAAGGGCGACGCGTGCTTGATCACACGATCGACAGTGAGCTCGGCCGCCAGCGGCGCACCTGTGTGAGTGATCACACGCACTTACCCCAACAGATTCTTTATTAATGACACTAAATCTGCATACAATTTGTCTCTTGGTTTATTTGGTGAGCAAAGATCTCGGGCTGTTTTATACATTTCAGGACCGATTTTTGTCAACAAATATGCTACTTTATTTGTATCTATCTGATAGGATAGAACTATTGTACAAGAATGAATATATAAGCAGCACCAAACTATGATGCCCTTGCCGACGTTCATAAACATCCGTGTGGTCTCGGAAGCGCTCGGCAGCACGTGACACTCACTCACAGGCATACACATACAGTTCCCGCATACATACTCATTCTTACTCGTATTATTCCGAGTGTACTACAATTGGGTAATATGGATTCACAAAGTAGTCTTTTATCAGGGTTATATCGTGGCCGTGTTTCCTGACTCGCTGCCAATCCAATTATGTGCCTTTCAATGTCACTTGTTTGTTCCGAGACCTGTTTGCTTTGCAGCTCGACACCTAATTCCGGCGCCGAGCATCCTGCGAGTTTAAAGGCCCGTCTGACTGTTTCTGCTGGTCTCCATTATTCCTTGGCTGGTCCATTGAGTGGTTATTGTAGTTATCACTGTTCCTACGCCCTTGTGGCTGTCCGCGGTTATTATAATTACTACCGTTATCATAATTACTATTACCATAACTGTGGAGATTGTTATAGTTACTATTTTCATTATTTCTGCAGTTCCTACGATCGCACGATCCATTCCCGTTGTAATTGTTGCTGTTACCGTACGGTCTCCTATTGTTGCTTTTCCAGCGTCTATCGTATCGTGGACGCTCCTTATCGTTGCTATTATAGTTCTTTTTCCTGATTCTCATCGCGACGATCAAAGTTTCTAGAGCGGTCTCTACTGTAATTATCGCGTGGATATCTTTCTTGTCTGTTATAGTCCCGTGACTTATCATCGTCGCAGAACCTGCCTCCTATATCGTAGTTTGAATCATATTTGTTATCTCTGTTACTCGATCTGTCATTATAATCCTGATTACGGTTATTGTATCTACCATTGTCTCTCTGATCGTTATAATTTCTATCGTTGTTATTGTATCTGTCTCCGTCTCGGGATCTTATATTCTATCTGTTATCGTTACTGTTTGCGTCGTCATATTGCCTACTAGCCTAGCCTTGACTTCCGCCGCTCGGCTGACTCGTGCCCGCATTTTCTGAAACCAAGGCGTCCTGGTATACTGTCGGCTGTTGTAAGTATAGTAGTGGCTGCGTCGCAAGTTGATTGACCGCTTGTACGGTTTGCATTGGATTTTGTACAGCCGGTGTCTCTATCTAGTCTATTTGCAGTTTTCCATTTTCAACAAGATTCTTCAACTTGAAACATTTGCTGTATAAATGTCCTGTTCCATTACAGGATTCACACCTTTTTGATTCTTATTTCTCCCTTCTGCATTTATCTTCACTATGTCCCGTGGTGTTATAATAACCGCATCTTACGTCCGATATTGCCATTTTTCGTCTGACCGTATTCCCAAAATCTTTTTCTAGAAGAGAATCTCGGAGTATCTCTTCCAGACTTTTCATATCATTTTCTACTAACTGCCGCGAACTCGTTTTCTCTTCGAAATCTGCTGCTACTGCAATCGCATCAATTAGCATGCGAGGTTTCATGCTTCAATCTTGATGTTCCATCTGCACTATTAATCCTAACTGAAATTGTTCGGCAGCCTCTATTTCGTCTCTGCGTTCATAGTTTACTTGTTGAGAGTCTCACAGTGTGCTATCGCTATCGTAAATATTCAATATTCATGGCCGATTCCCCCTCGTTTTGTTTCACCATCTTGAGTTCCGCTACTATACTGTCTACGCCCTTTCTTCCGCTATACTGAGTTGACAACTCCGTCAGTAATTTCCCCATTCTGCTATAATAATTCAATCGCAACTTATATCCGTCACCGACTTTTCCTTTTAATTTGCTTGCCAATGGAAATGAAATTGTCCGCTCGTTGTTTCTACCGACGTCCTCAGTGCGTCACTGAATAGTGGTAGCGTATCGGGGTTGCCCTCAAATTCCGGAACGCTATAAAAAGCCTAATTCAAGGTAATTCGTATGCTTGGTTCATAATGCAGTCCATTTCTTGTCCATTCATTCGAACCTTTCATTCTAACACCTTGAGGATCCACCTCGGTCCTATGCTGATATTCCGCTCCTAATAAATTATTCCTTTTTTGTTCATACGTCCTCCTCTCCTCTGTTTCCTTTGTCCTGCGGCTTCATTTCCCACACGCCATTGTTGCGTATATCTTTCTCCTCTTCTTCTTCCATCAAGTCTTTTTGTCGTTGATCGCTCCATCTCTCTATAAATTCCCTATTCTCTTCTAAAAGCCTGTTCCTTTCCTCGTTCAATTTGACCGATGCTTTTGATAGTGGGTATGTGATAATCGGTTGTTGTTCCTGATGCGGTGGTCCTAAGTACCCGCTCAGTCTCCCTGAATTTTCTTGATAATTCGCATGTTTCGTTAGATATTCCGCGTGCATCTAAATTCCAGTCGTACGCGATTTCCACGGGACTATATTGAATAATTTGAATGTACTTACAAAAAGACGACCAAGACTTCATTGACACGGCTAGCTCTGGTCATCCTTCCTGGCTGGGTGTATATTATTGTTTGCCGTCGTCCTTCCTTTCCTTCTTGTCTATCTGCTTCGCTATTGTTTTCTTCTTTCCTCTGATACAACGCTCACTTTGCGCGGTTAGTTCCGAAGTGATTGTGTAAACTCCCCGAAAAAATTGTCCAAATCACCGACCCACGATTGAAATTCTGTTACACGAAATGAGATCCCAGCTCCTCCACCATAATTTAGGACTGGTTGTGGCACACGTAATAGTCTCTGTTACGTGGCAAGATCCTCTATAGGCTGTGTTCAGATGTCGGCTGCGGTATTTACCATAGGCGTTTTACTCGGTAAGGTTCTGTTACGTGTCGAATCAGGTTAACAATTACTCAGTACACAGTCATTGGATTATATGTGCCTTTATTCTCTATTCACTTCACTGAGAGAACTTGTGAAATTTTTCCAATACTAGTGTACAATATGAGCGTTGGACTGTCTACCATCTCCGTGTGTCTGCCGCCTAACTGACCGTGTGTCTCCCGTGTAACTGCTCCGAACGCCTTGAGGTGGTCGTATCGAATCCCTCGTGGGAGTGCAGTCGCATCCCCTCAGTGGCGCGCTCAGTGGTGCGCGATTTCCAATAATCGCAGGGCTAACGACATGACAATATTCAGGTAGATATTTGAGTTGATCGACCAGGGAATTCATGCGAATCTACTTGAATACCCAGACATTCAGATGGATTGATCGTGAACTCAAGATGGAAATCCAGGTAAAACGCATGTTATGAATCCTGGTGATTCGACATAAGATTTCACGTGTACGCACCTAAAAATGTTTGGCTGATCGATCCGGAAATCCATGCGGATAGTCCTTTGAATCCATCTAAATGAACCTAGAAATCCAGGTATATTGACCTGAAAAACCAAATAAAATATACATCCGAATTTCATGTACTTGTGGCAGCATGTGGCATGTGGCAGAATTAGTTCATCTCTTATATTGCTTAAAAAAATGAAATCCATAATGGACACATGAGTCAATTTATTATTTCATCAGTATTCATTCTGATTAATTCTCATATTGTTGGAGTATTACGTATTCTGATTACAGTTTACAAACTATAGGAGACGTTGTCAACTTTCACTCACCAATTACGAAAAAACTTACTGAAATGCTTTTTAGGTACCTCATCAATTATTTGAAGAACTAATGACGAACCATATTGACGCCACTTGGTAGGATCGAATATCTTTGAATACCTTCTTAAACTTATACAAATAATATCCTTCATCGCCTAATTATTTCTAGTTCACACGGTTTCACAACCTCTCCTGGATCGCTTGATTTATTTCAAATATATTTTTGTACTGAAATTGTAAGTTCAGTTAATCCTACATTTCCTATCCGATAGACTTTATATATTCTACTATTTTTAATACTTCATTGTCTTTCAAAGAGACAAATATTCAGAATTCAAACTATTGATTATATGTCTCAGTGAATTCAAAATATTTCTATAATATTCTTATAATAATTTTTACATTCAGTAAAATGCAAAATTAATGTTTCATTATGGAGATAATCTATGTGTATATTTTTCGGCCTTATGGACAAATTTCACGTTTTCAAATGAGTAAGATTAACAAAATTGTGAAGTTAATTTAGGAGTCGAAATATCAGGATTCTTAAGACGTTAAAAATGCCTACTTATTTGTATAAGTTTAAGAAGGTATTCGATCCTACCAAGTGGCGTCAATATGGTTCGTCATTAGTTCTTCAAATAATTGATGAGGTACCTAAGAAGCATTTCAGTAAGTTTTTTCGTAATTGGTGAGTGAAAGTTGACAACGTCTCCTATAGTGTGTGAACTGTGATCAGAATCCGTAATACTCCAACAATATGAGAATTAATCAGAATGAATACTGATAAAATAATGAATTGACTCATGAGTCTATTATGGTTTTTATTTTTTTTAAGCAATATAAGAGATAAACTAATTCTGCCACATGCTTGACGCAATATTTTTACTTCGTTTGAAAAAGGTTTTTTGAGGATTTCAATTCTTTTTGCGGAGTATTATAAATTATAAAAATAATAATAATTAATAAAATGTATATGTGTGGGGAAATGCGATCAGCGGCGCAGCGACTGCGGACTGCACATGCGTGGCGCAGCAGCGAGAGAGCTCGGGCGAACGAGCAGGTAGTCGGCGCGACAACGGCCAGTTCCGCTGTAGCTGGCCTAGCGGCATAGCCTCCGACAGAGGCGAGAGCAATTGTAACGACCATTGATAAATTCTTGGATTATCATTGCAGTCTCCCTTCTTCCTGGACCTGCACCTAATCCTACATATGCCCTAGAGATTCACGCATTAGCGTCAGTAATAGGAATCAGTAGATATTTTTCCAAAATGCAAATATTTGTATGCATGAGCGTTACACAAAAAATATATATGAATAATCAGTAGAAATTAATCAATTTATTATCTAAATACAAGACAGGACAAGATGAGATATCTTATCTTCTGTGCAGTTTTTTTTGTGGAATCTATGGGACACGGCCAATAGTTTTCCTATAATCTTTCTAACTATACATTAACAATTTATTTTCAAAAATTTCCCCATGATTCCTCTTACTATGCGTGAACATAGCTGCTTATCAAGCTATCGCGGCTAACTTCATAGTAATAAAAAAAAGCGACTGAAGAAAAATCTGGTCGGGAGAAAAAAGTAGTAGATCGCTTGACACGGTACTCCAAACTCATTACTGCAAAAGAGTTTTTGGTTATTTCTTTTTGTCAATCGCTCAATTGGGATGCTAGACGATCATGAAATCCTGTTTCGCATCCAAAAACAGTTGTTTTGGCTAAATTAATGCCAATGTAAAAATCGAGCGTGCGATCTCAAACATAATATAGTTGCGGTGTCTTCTGCTTGACGCATGGAACACTACCGCGTTCCGTGATACAAAAAAAATGTAAACACTAATAGTTACTTCAATGATATTACTCCTGTACCTTCGGGGGTATGATAAGATCGATTCTGAACTGACTTCTGAAAACATACCTGAGATCTCACCTAGGATCTCACTTGTGAACTCTTCTGCGATTTCACCTATGATCTCACCTGAGATATACCTACGAATTTTCCGTAGTGTATGTACAATATGATTATATAATTAGTCAATTCATGTTAATTCTATATATTTTTGGTTTCAATTCTTGATCCAACTAATATGAGTTTATGAATTCCAACATTGGATCCATGTCTATCAACCCCAATTTGTATATGTTTCCAATTTCTGATTCATGATTTCTCAACTCATCCAAGTCGAAATAGTCATTTTTGCCCAAATTTATTTGCATATACATCTGGATTTGGATAGATATCTGGATCTGAATGGATATGTTTTACCTAGAAAAAAATAAGTACTCACAAAGCAGCTCTCTTATGAGACCATCAGAAGACGTAATCAAATAAAATGAATCCAAAAATATCATATACTCATCTGACGTTCTCTCCTCATTATACATAATGTAAACTAATCATGTTTGATGTTTCGCTGGACTGCGCGAGTTAGCCTGCAGCTAGCTCGAGCAGAGACGATTACCCTACTTGAGAGCCTGCATGCGCAGTTGACAGGCCGCAGTGGTAATCAACCAAACCAGTCACCTTTTCACCACTGAGCACGACTGGCGCTCGCTCGCTCGTTCGCTCGCCTGTATATCTATAGCGTACTCTTGGAGAATTGAGATGTTGACGAATTTTCAAGGGCTCTGGCGCACTCCGTATGCTAGTCAACTCAATCTTCTATTCTCAAATATAACCAGAGCAATTTTGATGAAACTTTCTTGACAAAACTAATCGTAAGTGACTGTAGTATTTGCTTATAGCGATAGTGATAGAACGCACAGATAGAACGGAAAGCGGTAGAACAAAAATAATTAAAAACATGAGGTGGAATACGCCATTGAGCTGTATATAATTGCTTGTCACGTCCTCACGCATGCTTCCTGCGTCATCAGTCATCCAGAACATCATTTACAATGGCAACAACTTTTTTTCCCACAGCTTCTGAATTTTTATGGATTTTGCTGCAAATATACAAATGAATTCTAGATTCATTCTAGGACATCATTCTATACGAGAATGCAAATTGTTAATGCAATTGACAACGGCTTTTTCATCTTATCCTAAATTAATAATACTCACGTTGATTCTTATGGATTTTCAAGTAAGAAATTTTTTTCTCAATATAACTCAAGAATAGTTCATAATATTTGTGAAGATGTTCTGTTCTTTTTCGTCCTGGCTTAATGAATCCTTTTAAGAACCATTGAACCAATGCTTGAAGAACTCTGCAAATGGAATGAATAAAAATAAATATGTGTGCGCCTAGTTGTTTCAATGTATGTAATTGTTTATGGGATTGTATAATGGTGTATGTTGAGTGTAAAAAGTAAAAAATGTTCTGATTCAATATCAAATCTTATTGACACATCCACGTTTCACGTTTAGATTATGCGAAAAAAATCATAGTTTATAATGAATGTTTCCTTTGTTCTTCTCTAGAAGTTAGTCTAACGAATTAGCATACTCTGCAGCTAGTGCGTAAACATCTTAATGGGCCGATGAAGTCGGCAACGAGTGTGATACGTTTACGTAAGTATTTACCTTTCAACGCAGCAAATGGATACGATATTTCATGTTATTCATTCCAAGGCCATTTGAAAAATGCACTAGATGAGCAATCTTTCTTTAGTGTGTGATTCAACAAAAATAATTCCGTGAGATTTGAAGAGGGCAAAATCTATACTTTTACAAGCTTCTCGCTTAGTGGGATCTAAATTTTCTACATTCTCAATTTTACCGTCTGCTTTGGAGAGCTTGCTTTTTCTTCCTGTTAAAGTTGATTGACTATGAATGCGAGTTTTTATAATCAAATCAATTGACACTCAGCAGTATGTAGAAGGATTCAAATTGATCTCAATTGATTCAAAGTGGATACAAATTTTGCGTGTTCAAGTCAATTATCGCTCAGCAGCATGTAGTCAGATTGAAATGGATTCAAATCGATTCTAAGTGAATTCCAATATTTCGCTCAGCAATAGTGAGTGAATAGAAGTCGATTCAAGTTGATCCATAGTTAATGCCAGTCTTTTATATTGAGGTCGATTAACAATCAGCAATATGTATTGAATTAGATTTGAATCGATTCAAATTTATTTCCAGCATATTCTATTCATGTCGATTAACGGTCAGCAGTATGTAGGCAGATTGAAATAAATTCAAGTCTATTCAGATCGAATACCAAATTATTGTTATCAAGTTCATTAGCAATTAGCAGTATGCACATGGATTGAAATCCATTGAAGTGCATTGGATGTGGATGCGTAATTTTAGTATTCTAGCCGATACGTGCTCAGTAGCATGAGAATAGATTGAAACTGATTCTATTTGAGTGAACTGGAAGTTGATGTTTTCTATTCAAAGTAATGGGCATGATGACGGATTGACATCGATTCTATCCGATATGGAAATGATATAGAATTTTCGTATTCCTGCCGATTGCCAATCTACAAACAAACAATCCACAAACTATTTGGGATAGGGCTCGATAGGGTAAGATTGAATTGAAAACGAAAAACTCTCATTCGAGTCAATTGGATTTGTTCTGTTTTGTTCGAATTTATGTTCAATTCACTAGGTGGATTGAATATTGGGAATTAACACACTTGCTCCGCCCTCTCGTGGCGAACTGGACGCTCCCAGGTGAAAGCATTGTAAACATTGCAATTCGTTGTTTGATTTTTCCATCGGAAGATACCTCACCATTGATTTCATGTGGGTTCTCTCTCAAACTAGAAGTCTGCAAGCAGACGGCTGTAAAGCTGACGGTATTATTTTTTTCGCAGACGTTTTGCCCGCACCTAATAATGTGTCCAGCTTTGTAAACGCGTTCCCCTTTATAGTCCTGGAGCTAGCCCCCTTCCCGTTGGCCAGAGGAGGTCCCCGGTAGATAGATAGTGAATCTTATGTATTTTTTTCCGTAGAATCCGAATTTGTTGGTTTGAAGTCTGTAAAACTGGTACAATTTGTTTAAACCGCGATTGTTTAAACAAATAAGATAATAACACTTTTTTGGTTCGGGAAAATTTTTTTCTCAAAATTTAGCTCATTTTAAGAAGAAAAGTTCCTATGCACCATCCATGAATAATGCTTGTATCTAAAGTTATAAATTATCACAAGTTGAAAAATACCACTTTTCGGTGGTCTTTGTTGCTCTGCCATGGCAACAACAATAGAATATTTAAGAATCTGAAGGTGTTTTCTAATGCAGTTTTTAACGTAGAATCCGAATATAAACTTGGTTTTTCCAAAAAACAGCGAGAAGAACCGAATAATCAATGATTCATCTTGCCATGTTTTAGCTCATTATACGCTTGACTCCCGGTACTGGACTAATGCACTGAATATCTTACCCATAAGCTAATTATGAATAAACGAATGTTTTCTTATGTACTTTTTCCCGTAGAATCCGAATTTGTCGGTTTGAAGTCTGTAAAAGCCATACAATTTGTTTAAAACACGATTGTTTAAACAAATAGCAAAATAACACTTTTTTGGTTCGGGAAAAATTTTTTTCTTAAAATTTAGCTCATTTTAAGAAGAGAAGTTCCTATGCACTATCCATGAATAATGCTTGTATCTAAAGTTATAAATTATCACAAGTTGAAAAATACCACTTTTCGGTGGTCTTTGTTGCTCTGCCATGGCAACAACAATAGAATATTTAAGAATCTGAAGGCGTTTTCTAATGCAGTTTTTAACGTAGAATCCGAATATAAGCTTGGTTTTTCCAAAAAACAGCGAGAAGAACCGAATAATCAAATGATTCACCTTCCATGTTTTAGCTCATTATACGCTTGACTCCCGGTACTGGACTAATGCACTGAATATCTTACCCATAGGCTAATTATGAATAAACGAATGTTTTCTTATGTACTTTTTCCCGTAGAATCCGAATTTATCGGTTTGAAGTCTGTAAAAGCCATACAATTTGTTTAAAACACAATTGTTTAAACAAATAGCAAAATAACACTTTTTTGGTTCGGGAAAAATTTTTTTCTTAAAATTTAGCTCATTTTAAGAAGAAAAAATCCTATGCACCATCCATGAATAATGCTTGTATCTAAAGTTATAAATTATCACAAGTTGAAAAATACCACTTTTCGGTGGTCTTTGTTGCTCTGCCATGGCAACAACAATAGAATATTTAAGAATCTGATGGCGTTTTCTAATGCAGTTTTTAACGTAGAATCCGAATATAAACTTGGTTTTTCCAAAAAACAGCGAAAAGAATCGAATAATCAAATGATTCATCTTGCCATGTTTTAGCTCATTATACGCTTGACTCCCGGTACTGGACTAATGCACTGAATATCTTACCCATAGGCTAATTATGAATAAACGAATGTTTTCTTATGTACTTTTTCCCGTAGAATCCGAATTTGTCGGTTTGAAGTCTGTAAAAGCCATACAATTTGTTTAAAACACGATTGTTTAAACAAATAGCAAAATAACACTTTTTTGGTTCGGGAAAAATTTTTTTCTCAAAATTTAGCTCATTTTAAGAAGAAAAGTTCCTATGCACCGTCCATGAATAATGCTTGTATCTTAAGCTATAAATTATCACAAGTTGAAAAATACCACTTTTCGGTGGTCTTTGTTGCTCTGCCATGGCAACAACAATAGAATATTTAAGAATCTGAAGGTGTTTTCTAATGCAGTTTTTGATGTAGAATCCGAATATAAACTTGGTTTTTCCAAAAAACAGCGAAAAGAACCGAATAATCAAATGATTCACCTTCCATGTTTTAGCTCATTATACGCTTGACTCCCGGTACTGGACTAATGCACTGAATATCTTACCCATAGGCTAATTATGAATAAACGAATGTTTTCTTATGTACTTTTTCCCGTAAAATCCGAATTTGTCGGTTTGAAATCTGTAAAAGCCATACAATTTGTTTAAAACACGATTGTTTAAACAAATAGCAAAATAACACTTTTTTGGTTCGGGAAAAATTTTTTTCTTAAAATTTAGCTCATTTTAAGAAGAAAAGTTCCTATGCACCATCCATGAATAATGCTTGTATCGAAAGTTATAAATTATCTCAAGTTGAAATAGACCACTTTACGGTGGTCTTTGTTGCTCTGCCATGGCAACAACAATACAATATTTATGAATCTGAAGGTGTTTTCTAATGCAGTTTTTGATGTAGAATCCGAATATAAACTTGGTTTTTCCAAAAACAGCGAGGGAAGCCGAATAATCAATGATTCATCTTGCCATGTTTTAGCTCATTATTGATTGACTCCCGCTACTGGACTAATGCACTGAATATCATACCCATGGGCTAGTTATGAATAAACGAATATTTTCTTATGTATTTTCTCCCGTAGAATCCGAATTTTTTACTTAGAAGTCTTTAACAACAAGTCTTTAACAAGCATTATTCATGGATAGTGCATAGGAACTTCTCTTCTTAAAATGAGCTAAATTTTAAGAAAAAAATTTTTCCCGAACCAAAAAAGACCACCGAAAAGTGGTATTTTTCAACTTGTGATAATTTATAACTTTAGATACAAGCATTATTCATGGATGGTGCATAGGAACTTTTCTTCTTAAAATGAGCTAAATTTTGAGAAAAAAATTTTCCCGAACCAAAAAAGTGTTATTATCTTATTTGTTTAAACAATCGCGGTTTAAACAAATTGTACCAGTTTTACAGACTTCAAACCAACAAATTCGGATTCTACGGAAAAAAATACATAAGATTCACTATCTATCTACCGGGGACCTCCTCTGGCCAACGGGAAGGGGGCTAGCTCCAGGACTATAAAGGGGAACGCGTTTACAAAGCTGGACACATTATTAGGTGCGGGAAAAACGTCTGCGAAAAAAATAATACCGTCAGCTTTACAGCCGTCTGCTTGCAGACTTCTAGTTTGAGAGAGAACCCACATGAAATCAATGGTGAGGTATCTTCCGATGGAAAAATCAAACAACGAATTGCAATGTTTACAATGCTTTCACCTGGGAGCGTCCAGTTCGCCACGAGAGGGCGGAGCAAGTGTGTTAATTCCCAATATTCAATCCACCTAGTGAATTGAACATAAATTCGAACAAAACAGAACAAATCCAATTGACTCGAATGAGAGTTTTTCGTTTTCAATTCAATCTTACCCTATCGAGCCCTATCCCAAATAGTTTGTGGATTGTTTGTTTGTAGATTGGCAATCGGCAGGAATACGAAAATTCTATATCATTTCCATATCGGATAGAATCGATGTCAATCCGTCATCATGCCCATTACTTTGAATAGAAAACATCAACTTCCAGTTCACTCAAATAGAATCAGTTTCAATCTATTCTCATGCTACTGAGCACGTATCGGCTAGAATACTAAAATTACGCATCCACATCCAATGCACTTCAATGGATTTCAATCCATGTGCATACTGCTAATTGCTAATGAACTTGATAACAATAATTTGGTATTCGATCTGAATAGACTTGAATTTATTTCAATCTGCCTACATACTGCTGACCGTTAATCTCAGACTTCAAACCAATAAATTCGGATTCTACGGAAAAAAATACATAAGATTCACTATCTATCTACCGGGGACCTCCTCTGGCCAACGGGAAGGGGGCTAGCTCCAGGACAAGTCGAGAACCGCGCGTAAATTTTTTCCATATATTCATGTTTTACCCTATGTGATTAAATATGAAAGTTAATTTTGATAGATATACATATGATTGACTCTTTCTATGTATCTTTCACGTTCAACTCTAATGTGATATTCAGTGCCAAAAATGAATTCAAGACTGAAAGCTCCAACCAAGATACATCAATTAATATCTTCGAAGTTTGGGAGCACTGGACCCTGAGACAGTGGGTATATACTTTACCTTGGATCCGAACAGACATTAAAAAAAGTTTCAGTCAAGATTGGAGACCTGAATCCCAAGCGGTTCCCTACAGTAAGTCTATACGTGAGTAACCACTCAAGGTGAAGTTTGATTTCCTCAGGGTTGTGAGGGTTTGCCAATAACTACGAGTAGAGCATTTTAAAGCACTTCATCTGTGGAATCAAATAAATTCTGTTCGGTCCAAAAATATCATGGCGTACAAGTTGAAATTAATTGATACTTCGCCGAGCAGTTGATAGGATTCAATTTTAAGGGTAGATAGTAATTTTTCATGAAATATAGACAGTTTACATTAATTTTTATTCATATACATTCTTTTGATTTCGAGACTATTGTCGGAATAAATTAGGCTACAGAGTTAGTAGACACTTGGCACCGCTAAAATTGAGCAATGAGACTACTTTCTTGTACGCGGGCTTCGAAATTCTAGAAATAAATAGTAAATAATGTTTTGGTCAAAAACTTTTCATCAACCTAACAATATATATATTTATTGTTTTAGACTACATTTCCTAATTCTACTGCGCAATATAATCCTGACGCATACATATATGAAATTAATGTTACATGATTCCCTCATTACTAATTATGATTAATAAATATGTACATATAAATGTGCCCGAAAGATTTACTCGATAAAGGGTGGTTCTGTTCTATTACTATAATGACTCTATTATTGGAAATGTACAAATCATCAGTTATAATGATCTCGACTTATGAGCTCTCGATCGAGGGTGTGTGCTGTCTGATTATAGCGGCAGGTCGCTTTATTAGTAATGCAAAAATATTTATATGTATATATCAATAAATTGGGTTTTTTTCTAGCATAATGTTATACAGAATAGATATGACATGAATAAGTCGCCATGAACATGTTGCATCGGTCATGACGTTATGTTACTTTGCTTTGGAATCCCGAAAAATATATATATATATATATATATATATATATATATATATATATATATATATATATGAAAACATAAATTGAAGAAACTTATTATGTAATATGCCACGCCCTGACTATGCTTCTCTCCAGAGATTCACAACGGAGGGTAACGCAATCATTGCCTGCAGATGATAATGCAGCGCGTCTTGCTTACCGTGCGCCGTGTCTCTCTCACTGACTATACTCATTCATACAATTATCGTCTCTCTACACTGTCGAACAGATGAGCTGATCGCGTCATTGTTGGACACACACACACACACACACACACACACACACACACACACACACACACACACACACACACACACACACACACACACACACACACACACACACACACACACACACACACACACACACACACACACACACACACACACACACACACACACACACACACACACACACACACACACACACACACACACACACACACACACACACACAAGCATTTTTGTAGGTATGTTAACGTGCACCTTTTTCTGGTTTGAGCTCCTTTCCGGTTTTTCTGTGATAGTGCTGTGGAAAAGATGCATTTTTCAAAATTCTTCACGTTTTATTTTCCAAGAAAGCAAATAGTTCCAACCTTACTAATAGAAGTACATAATGAAAAGAAAGTTATTTTCCTTTATTTCGATTTTTTCATATCGCTGATAACACTGCTGACTCAAAATAGATCTTAGGATCATAAAGTGACATTACTATTGACGTCAAAAATTTGAGAAGGGGTGAATAATTGAAGTTTATTCGGACAGATCGAATGAGGAACCCGAGCACTTGAATGAATGAACCCGAACATTTCTCCGCACTCAGCGGAGAAATTTTCGAAAAAACTGATATTGGCATTTTTCATACCTTTTCTTCATACCATTTTTATGACCCATTCTATACCATTTGATCGAAAGTAGTCTTTTTCCCAGCTAATTTCGAAAAAGATCCTTCCTCCCCCAATGAATGATACATGTATGTCCACAAATTTTACACAGTAATGTTAACACAGTGATGATTATAATTTTCACAAGGGCGGCGTACGTGCGATCACAATTGATCGAAGATCGAGCTGGATTCAAGATCGTGAATTCCCATGGACTCCAGAATAATCAAGCAGGATTCTTCTCAAATCCTCACGAAGAGGTTGAGTGTAGATTGAGTATTAATGTACGTTCCCATTGGATTCCCGTCACATTCTTCGGAAATCCAGCTGCATCCATCAAGTGAGTTTGATTGATACAAAATTGGTTTTGTGTTAGTCAAACAATTTTCTCTGGACCTTCTTTTGAAGGGTGTTTTCGTGCAAAGATCGAATAAAAAATTAGTCGTAACATTGTAGTGTACCATTGATCCCTTTTTTTCCAAAAGTCAGTGATACCCGGGGTGATCACAATTTGCTGAAAATGATATATTAGGGAATTTCATATCATTGAGCTAATACATGAATATAAGAATTAATTACGAAGATAGTTTCTTTAGTATTTCATCCATTAGAAAAATGTATTTCCAATATAATTTGCAAATGGAATAATGGTGGAAAGAAGACCCCACGTAACACGATTTTTGGTAAGCTCTATTTTCATTGAACGTTACCCAACGACGGAATAAAAGTTATTCGTATTATACCAGTTCAACCCGCCCATCACTGTGATATTCTTAACACGCGAACATTCAAATTAAATTCTTCAAGTTTGAATGATATTTCAGGTGGATTTTTGATATTGTAGAGAGACATGAGAACATTACTTCAACATCAAAATTCTCAGCCTTTCACATTTAGATTCTTTATTTCCGAGAATGTGTCTGGATTTCTTCACCTCTTGGTGGCTTCTTAATCAATTATCTTTCTCTTTTCCTATTGATTATGGCTCTTAGTCAATCATATTCAACTCATTAGAAAATTCTACTGAACATTGGAATCAATAATCATCCGTCGATTCTCAGAATTCATCTCATGAATTATCCATAAATTACTCCGATTAGATTTTTCTTCTACTGTTTGTCCTTTGCTCATATTCAAATTACCAGAATATGACTCAAATTCATCCATGGAAAGGAAGGTTCTATGAAATCAATATAGTGAATCATAAATTTTATCAGAAACCTCACATCATCGTACAATATTCCTGGGAATGATTTCAAAACAATGAAGTTTTATTTGTTCTCAGATATTCAGAGAAAAACATCCCAAATATTGATGATCAGGATAAAGATTCAGGTCATCTTGGTTGCGATACATAGAATTTGATTAAATGAATCACATGTGTATGTATGTATGAATCATACCACTTACATGAAGCAAATTTGGTTCCCATGGTTCTGGAAAATATTATATACATTCAAAAATATCCTTATTTATAGATTTATTCAAAGAATGGTCAATGCTCTCATCAGTTTTACTTACATTCTGGAATTGGGAAATTCTCTCACGTACTTTATGCAACTATTGAATCATATAATTTTGGCTAATAATTAGAAGAAGATTCCAAAATTAAACAGAAAGAGAGGAATATATACGAAGTAAGCAATGAAAAGTTCCAGAGTACTCTATTGTACGATATACACAAGTAACGTAATATACTCGGGCACGTAGCTTGTAAGATAACACGTCCATGATATTGATTTTTTCTGATGCTCAAATTTCATGCGCACGACACATTGATATTTTTTTTGAACAATCAAAATTTAAAACTTCAGAATCAAAGCTATGAAAGTATAATTGAGATCCGTTTTAGAATTCAATATCACAAAAATACAAAAATTATAATGGAATGATATGACATCTAAATCAGGATTGTCCGATGATGATGTTTCTTGTGTTGTTCCTGATATTCTTCTCAACTAAAATAAAACTATACTCTGCTGAGTGTCTTTCAGATTCAGGCGTATCAAACCTTTCTGAAAAGAAGTACGAACTTCAGACGAGTAAAAAATGATTTTATCATACATGGGTTCAGATTCAAAGCTATGAAAGTATCGAGATCAATCAATTTTCTGGCAAGTTCGCATCGAACCTCTCTTAATAAGGTACCTGTACCCAATATGCGCCACCTAAGCGAGAAAGGTCACTACGCCGCGTCAAATGAATATTTTCTAACATAATTGGTGTCAAATGAAAGGTCTACTCAATACCTACAGAATGAGCTAAGGTTTTTTTGATTTGAACAGTTCTACGCTAAGATACCGCGGTTTAAAAAAAAAAAAAAAATTCGGGAAAAAATTTTTAGTGTACCCAATATGGCGCCACCCTGAAAATACTTCTTTTCATCCAATTTGAAGCATGAAGCATGTCTGAAATGGATAAAATACAAACAAAAAATTATATTTCTGATATAATTTTATTGGAAAATACATTTTGTCTTTTTAAACCATAGTAAATAGATTATATGAACTTCTAACAACCTAAATCAAATCAAGTTTTCAGTTAAAATTCATGAAAAACCGTTGTTTTTGAATTAACAAAATTAACTTATGCAACATCTAATTCCAATATTAATCTCTCAAATTGATGAACATCCTTATTTGTGTAATTTTAAATATAATTGAGATGTTCTCACTGAAATGGAAGAGTTCAATTTAAAAAATGTCCGAGCCTACTTGGGGCTAGCTATTGTCATGATGGTAGAAAAATTCTGTCTGATGTTTTTTCCTAGACAGTACTTATAAACGCATAACCTCAACATTTTTCTGGTTATAGGATAGCCAATATCTGCTAAGCGTTTAATTCGACTACATAATTCTTCGTTCTGTACTGTCGTTAACGCATATGGTCGACTCATTTTGCTTTTCTCGGATATGTTTTGTTTGACATATCGTTGAAATGTTCGACGAGGTATCTTATATATAGTCGAAGCCATCCTCTGCGATATCTCACCTTTTTCGACCTGCTTCAGAACTTGAACTAAATTCTCTTTCCACCATGTTTGGCGGATATTTACCATCAATGGGTTGATTGTAGCTTCTAGAGCAAGAAAATAGGGGTGGCGCATATTGGGTACATTTGATAAAAATAACGAAGAGCTATTGAAACGATTGATAAAAAGGTCATACAAAGAAAAAAAAAATTGGATGATGTAGATGGGATGTCAAGGAATCGAATGATATGTCGCTCGATTTTTTTGGCCCAGTTTAAGGGTATTAAAAAAATTCGCACTTACCTGAGCGAAATTAGATCGAGAAAGAAAATTGGCGAAAAAATGGAGAAAACGAGCTCTAACAAGTTGGTGTAAGGGTTTCCGATCGGTGAAAATGTTTTCTTTCTTCATTATTTAGTATTGCCGACAAGATCCTGTGCCGCGGCGATGCTCTAGACGCGCGTATATATGAAATACGAAGGGTGGCGCATATTGGGTCCTGGCGCATATTGGGTACACCTACTTATATTTCTTCAACAATTGTTTTGGAGAATTTTTCAGACTTCTAGATTCGTTTCAAAACATGGTATTCAATTTTACGACTCTGTATTAGATATTAAAATATAAATGAGATGGTTACTCTTTACAGCTAATTTTCTCTTCTAAACATTGATCGAACGAAATAACATAGTATGATTGTTGCTAATGTGTTCTAAATTGAAATAATTTAAAAACTTAGAAACCAAACTATGAAAGTATAGAGATCAATTCATATACTAGCAAGATCACATTAATCCCGTTTTGAAACCTTTGCAGCAAAAATTTTTCCTTCCAGCCAAAACCTAAATGTTTTTTCTGTGAAAATATTAGAATATTTTAGACTTCGCTTACTTACGACAGTTCAAAAACTCTTACAAATCAGTTCAAAACAATTAACTTATGTTCCCGAATCATACTAAGAACTATAAAATTTCGAACCCCGAGTTTGCAATCTCTCGAGTAGGAAAATATTGAAGATACGATGTCAAATATGTGGCATGTTTAGGACATTATGCCTCAAAGGGTTAATATATGCTTGCAACACTTACTCGAGTCGATTTTTCTTGTGCAATATACACTTTAAGACACTATATTTCATTTTATATCGTGAATCAAAATTTCAGAATGGCATAAATTTTGACTCACAAATTTCAATCTATTTTCTTTCCTGATCATTGGTCAACTGGAATTCAAAAATGAAAATCAAAAGCGAAATTCTATTGTGTAATTTCGATTTGCTATTGTTGAGAAGAGAAAATTAGCTGTCGAGATAAGTTATCATTCCAATTCTGAGATGCGGTATAAAGTTCTGGAAATACATTTTTTTAAATACATTATTCAACTTTTCATTTCGATTGGTCAATGTTTAGAAGTGAACATCAGTTCGTAAAGAGTAACTATCATTCCTATTTGAAAAGTCCTAAAGTCAAATTCACCAAAGTGAGTGTTGAAAGCATATATTAAGAGAGGATATCAGTGTGAACTTGCCAGAAATTCCATTGATCTTGATACTTTTATAGCTCAGATTCTGAACCCATATCCTCACAGATTCTTTACTCACAGACCATTCTTTACTTGTCAGGAATATGTACCTCTCTTCAGAAAGGTTTGATATTCGCGAATTTGAAAAAATGTATTTACCATAATATCATTTTATTTCGATTGCGGTATTTGTAATCTGATACAGAATTCTGAATGGATTCTAGAATCTTTGAACTCATCCGGATAATTGTAAAGAGAAAATAAAACATAAATCAAGAGAGGATCAATATGAACTTACCAGAAGATAAATTGATCTCGAGATTTTCATGATATATTTTATTTTTATTGTATTACTTTCATGAAATTCCAAATTCGATATTGGAATATGTTAATATGGATGACTAACATTTTCATAGTTTCGACAGCTTAGAAATTTATTTATTTATCTTCCCTTATAATACAGATTTCTGTCCTTCACATCATCATCCCGTTATCTAGGTAGATGTAGAAGACAGTGCTCCGTAGTGCTATGAAAATGATTTGACCGCAAATTTGATGAACATGACCACAAAATTTAATACATAAATGAAGCATGAACGTTACTCTTGAAAAAATAACAATACTTTGAGCGAAATTAAAGTGTCGGGTATTTATATTGATAAACTTTAATCTTACTATTATATAAAGAGGAAACGTTTGATTGTATGTTCGCAAAAATCCCAAAAACTACTGAACCAATTGCCTCCAAATTTTGACAGTAGCTTTACTATGTACCCTGAAGTGTCATAGGCTATTAAGATTATTCATTAATTAATTAGGAACGTTTCTATGCAAAATGTAGAAATAACATGCAAATCAGCTCCGGCTTCTCTCTTTGGCCACTAAGTGGCGAGACGCTGTTTTAGCCGTTCACGCGGCTGAAATGGCGCGGTCTGGCCTATAAGTATAAGGCAATGAGTGTTGGAGTCCTCGATTTTCTTATCGAAAACTTGGTCGTCCTCTTGTAATTCCCGATACTATAGCGGTGTAATCGATTGTCTAAATAATCGAACTCGCGTATATTTTTTTAAGGAATTATTTTTAACGGCTGAAATATGCCTTAATTGAAAACTCCGGCTTCTCTCTTTGACCACTAGGTGCCAAACCGCTTCACGAGCTGTTCACGCGGTTTCTTTTGCTACAATAAACAAGGTTCAGGGTCAGACTCTTAAATATGTCGGAATTGATTAACGCTGAAATTGTCTTTCACACGGCAGTTGTATGTTGGACTTTCTGACGGGCAAATCGGAAAACCAATTCGGATCGGATTCCACTTCCAAAGTACTTTGGGGTTTTGGAACTTTAAATACTTGAATGTTATGTTTTTATTCCTATGCACAGTTAATAATCATCAATCGAATTCTATAAACTCCGAGAGCGGGCGAAGCCGCGACGGGGGATGCTAGTATATTATAATAATGTATTTAAAAAAGCCATAAAAGTGATACATCTGTATTTACAAAAAAATTTAAGGAAGAATTAACAAAGAAACATGAGGCAGAGAAGAAAAATCATATTAATATTTTTTTCTTACATATATTTGAAAGATTTTACTTGACATACAATTGTTTGTGAGTGTGTAACTTCCAAAAATATTTGTTTAGTAGTGGGATAATCACGCTAGTTAGATACTTGGCATTTGATTCTAGATTTCATTACTTTCTTGAGTCATAATTGAAAAAATGAACTGGAATATATGACGATAATGTATTGGTATAAATTATCTCACATGCATTTGAATAGACTGAGATTAAACAGACATTTTAAGATTTTTTTCCAAATAAAAAAATTCATTCGCATAAGAATTTATTCGATCACGAATCACAGGATACGGAACATACTTGTCGTCAACGTATACCTTTCCCGAAGATTAACGTTTCACTATGAAAAATAAAATCGCTTATGGTGTATTTTATTTCATTTCCACCATTCACATCATTTTTAAACTCAACCTCTTTAAAATTATATCAGTTAAGTACTTGACATGAGAATTGTGATTTGAGTACTTTCCAATCTTAACATGAGCAAGTAAAAGAATTAAGTGTCATTTGAAAAATATTTATTCTGTAGTAGTTTTTACGACTGATTTCATGCTTTGGTAAATATTACGGTAAATGACCGCGAATATTGTCAAATTCACGTTGTGGTGGTTCTACTGAAGAATACTCGATTATGTTCTCAAAAGAAGAACGGAAATGTAAACATATTTGAGAAACTATTCTGAGAAAAATTACCAACCTTCATTGGTGAGATGTCTTGATGAAGAGAAGAATAATCAGAAACTTTAATTGACGATTTTATGATTATTCACACTCAAAAAGATTCACAAATATATATTGAGAAAATATGTCGCACGTTTTTTGAATATAATTCGTTTTAACCTTTAGAGGGCCGGGATTTGGAAGAGAATATCACCCTCAGAAAACTGGTATTTAAGGTACCTCATAACAATGATTGATCATACACAAAGTGTAGATCATGAGGTGCGTCAATATATTGATTTTCCGGCCCGGAACGGAACTGCCCTGTTGAAAATAACGAGCCCGGATTCCAGGTGGATTTGGACTAGATTCCAGGTGGATTCAGCCTGGATTCCAGGTAGATTCAGCCTGGATTCCAGGTGGATTTTGGGATGATCCAGGTGGATTCCAGAAGAATTCAGGTGGAATTTCGGGATCAACGAGCTAGGTCCTGGGAATAATCCGGCTGAATTTTGGGACAATCCAGGTGGATTTTGAGGAAATCCAGGTGGATTCTCTCAAAATCCACCTGGATTATCTCAAAAGCCATCAGGATTATTTCTAGGACCTGGATCGTTCATTCCGAAAATCCACCTGGATTCTTCCAAAATCCACCTGGATTTTCCCAAAATCCACCTGGATTTTCCCAAAATCCACCCGGATATTATCCCCAGGACCTCTCTGGTTGAATCTCAAAATCCACCTGGAATCCAGCTCAAATCCACCTGGAATCTAGTCCAAATCCACCTGGAATCCAGGCTCGTTATTTTCGACAGGGTGCTAATGTTAAAAATTTCAAATTTTTAAAAAATGTATTTTTAATAGAAAACGCTTCTTTCTTTATAAGAAAATTATATAAGTTAAATTTGTAGACTCAATTAAATATTTAAAGCATTTCGAAGGGTTGATAGTCAAATTTTATGACCACTTACACAATGTAGAAAATACAGATTTAATGGATTTGGGGTAGGTAAAAAGGGGTGTGGAGTGGTAAATTTATGTTAAATGACTCTAATAAGTGAAAATAATAATAAATTAATATATATTTTAGTCTAAAAATGAACATTAAACAAGTTTTTATGATGCGTCTAAATATTGATTTTCTGGCCCTCTAAAGGTTAATGTTAGAGATGGTACTTGGACCAAAACTTATAGCTGAATGAAATAGAGTTTTCACAAAAACATCTCTCTGAGTCTTATTGCTGTGCCTCGGATTCTATCTCTCTTTAGCCCGGTGCGCATCTGTTCGAAAATTTGCTATCTCGGACTTTTCATACACTGTCGCTAAAAACTTTTGGGTTCCCGCTCCGGAAAATGATTCTAAATCGAATGGTACATGTGCGTCAAACTGAAAAGTATGGCTTCATGTTTTTATTTTTGAAAATGTTCAAAAATCTGCATTTTTCTTTTTTCATTTTGAGTTTGTATGAAAACTATCAATCCTAGAGTAAAATGGACGAGAGGTAAAAGTTTCTTTATTAAATTTTGCATGAGGATTGAGTATTCCAAAACATCAATTTCGAAAATTGTTGTTGCAAAATAGATACAAAGAAAAACATGACCCCAAAAAATATGCGATTTTTTTCAAGTTTTCAAATCATACCTACGATAATGACAATTTAATTTAGAGTACCTTATACAGTAATGAAAATACAAAAAAAAATTCATTTTGATATCTCTGATAATATTATGCAGTGCACCCTCCATAATTCCAAATATGTATAAGTAGTCGATCTTTGAGGGCCAATCCAGAGTAAAGTGGAAAAGGGAAAATTCACAAAATCCACCACATATTTATTTAATGCGACGTTTCGCCAGGTAGGTTCACTGGCCTCATCAGGCTAAAAATTTATTACACAAAAAACACGTAATGAATAATACAATTTAAGTACAAAATAATCGACGAAGTAACAATTAAATATTCTTTCTTACCAGTTTTGCTCCACTGCCATTGTCAAACTATTGTATATAACTTTTTGAGAATACATTTTTTACTTTTGACAATAAATATTATAAACAAATTTTTGGCACACCCATGGGCTCTCCTATTTCCCCATTGTTTGCAGACCTTGTCATTGTTTGCAGACCTTGTACAAATAGAATGTTTAAAAAAATTAGAAACGTAATATCATTTCCAATTTAATAGATAGATCAGTTTCACTTTCAGATGAAAAATTCCATAACGACAATATTAATAAAGTTAAAAGAATATTATTGGAGAACGATTACCCACAGAAATTCATAGAATCATGTGTAAATGACCGACTTCGCTCAATTAGATTCTCTAAAAAGAAAAATAACTCAGATAAAAAAAGTCCCCTTTGTACTTTGGCAATACCTTTTCAAGATACATTTTACAATGAGGTATCTGGCTCTCTTAAGAAATTGAACAGTAGAACAGTTCCTTTAGTGAATCATAATCTTACAAACATAATAAAATTAGGTAAAGATAAAACAGACATATTAGATCAAACTGAGGTAGTTTATAAATTTAATTGTAACGACTGTTCGGCATGTTATATTGGCGAGACGAAGAGAAAATTAAAAGATAGAATCACAGAACATCAAAAAATTACTGATAAACCACTTCCGGTCCCTTTGCATTTAATAGAAAACAGTACGCACACATTTGATTGGAATAACGTTAAAATTTTAGACCGCGAAGCGAATTATAAGAAACGACTTATTTCGGAAATGCTCCACATCAACATGTACCAACACACACTTAATAGGAAGGAAGACGCACAACAACTCAGTCACACGTATAGGAAGCTTACCAAGATTTTTCAAAACAAACACACATATTTATCTGATGGTATATAAGACCACTGACGTTAGCTTTATATACAATAGTTTGACAATGGCAGTGGAAGCAGCCGCTTCCACTGCCGAATGTAATATTATATTTTCATTCAAAACTGGTGAGAAAGAATATTTGATTGTTACTTCGTCGATTGTTTTGTACTTAAATTGTATTATTTATTACGTGTTTTTTTGTGTAATAAATTTTTAGCCTAATGAGGCCAGTGAACCTAACTGGCGAAACGTCGCATTAAATAAATATGTGGTGGATTTTGTGATTTTTCCCTTTTCCACTTCACTCTGGATTGGCCCTCAAAGATCGACTACTTATACATATTTGATATTTCTGATAGTTTTCGCAAAATCTATTTTTTTAGTAAAAATGAAAAATTGTAATTTAGTCCTTTACTACGAGCCTCCCCGGAACCCACCAATTTTATCACGTATTCTTATGGATACTAGCTATCGATCCCTCTTGGAATGGGTCGGTTTCATTAATTTTAACAAAATTTATGATTTTTTGAAAATTTGTCAAAAAAAATTTCTTCGTAAAAAATGCAACTGCAACGCGGTTTTTATATCTATTCGAAATTTAAAAGTTGCATATGATAGAAGAAAAACAGACGCTCATTTTGTGTTTTCATTGACTCAAATCTGATTTGTAAATCCCGAGATATAGAAGTTCAAAGTTGACGTAACTTTCCGGCAAAAGTATACGTAGTAGAATAAAAATTGAAACGGTTTTTGGTAGCTTGAACATTGTTTCACTTGAATATAAATTTTTGTTTACGTGAGTAATGTTCTTCATACTTAATAGTCGGGCGGAAGGTTGGTGGAAGTCATTGAAACGCAGCACTTTCGGCGCAGCGGCAGTGGCGGGCAGTGGAGGGGGTAGCGAAAAAGACGCGACGAAAAGTTGAACGCTCAGGATCAAATTGAACGTTTGATTTTTTATCGACAATATCTCAGCTTCTACATGAGATAATTTGATGATTCTTTTCTAAATTTAGTATAACAAGTCAAAATATGATTATATATGTCGGTTAAAGTACCGTAAATATTATTGGTAACGATGTATTCATGAGAAATGTAATAATAAATACTTATAGAGCCGTTCAAATCATATTTTTCGACAATGTACATACATAGCTCTGACAAATTTAATTAGAACAATGTGCATTATTATTCAATAGGAAGTTATATTATTTTCGATGGATATCCCGACGTTTCAGATAGAAGTACGAAAATGGCTGAGAGACGTCGTGGACAACTGCGAAAAGTATGCCCAGACATTGATTTTGACTCGACAATGACGTGTACTGTTAATCAAGAGACGTTTTTTTCGAATGAAACAAATAAAAAACGCTTCATTGCATTTTTACGTGAAAGGCTCGAAACGATAGGTTATAGAACAAAACAAGCTCATGAGGATGCTGATACTCTCATTGTTCAAACAGCTATTGATATCGCTTCAGATGAAAATCCATGTATAATCGTTGCTGAAGACATCGACGTACTTGTAATTTATGTTCTTACATCAACCGAGGACAAGAACGTGTACTTTTTGAAACCGAGCAAAGCACAGAAGGCTGAAGAAATGTATAACATCAACAGTTTTTGTTCAAATTTTGAAGAAACAACTCAAAAGTTACTGAAAAGTTTGGTCGGTTTCATTCATGCTTTTTGTGGTTGCGATATCACTTCGGCATTTCATTTTCAAGGAAAAAACAAAATATTAAAAGTCCTCACTAAAAATAAACATTTATTAGATGAAGCTATGATATTTAATAGATCAAATGCTTCGCATGCAGAAATTAAGCAGTCAGGCATAAACATTTTAAAGGCTTTGTATAGTGGGAAAGTTATTGACATAGAGCTCAACAAAATGAGATATTTAACTTTCAAAAAGTTCTAAATGTTCTAAACAATACAATAATACTTGCAGTTGCAAGAAACATGGCTTAAAATGCTCCGATTATTGCACTAATTGTCATGGCCAAACTTGTAACAATGCTGCAGTTATATCAACACCTGTTGACGAAACTGATTTCGAGATAGATTTCGATGATATAACGAAAGAGAAAGAAACAGAAGAGGCATTAAATGAATCTTTTGCATTAAATATTTCTCAAGTAGACAATGAAGATTTGGAGAGTGACAATGATGAAGAGGAAATGTCAATTCCTCCACAGAAAAAAACCCGGAAATACTAAATAAATAATTGTTAACAATTTGAGATAAATGTATTTATCGTTTAAAATATATGTATTTATGATTTAAGATAAATGTAT
The DNA here is from genome assembly GCA_020882685.1 of Aphelinus atriplicis. Classification (NCBI taxonomy): domain Eukaryota; kingdom Metazoa; phylum Arthropoda; class Insecta; order Hymenoptera; family Aphelinidae; genus Aphelinus; species Aphelinus atriplicis. The sequence continues at coordinate 138,927 of JAJGQD010000036.1, forward strand.
TTATAATATAAGATATTATCACCGCCATATTTATTATTAATTAATTAATACAATGGCCATAGGGCCTGGAGCATGATAACAAATGTAGGAATTTCGCGCACGAGGTGGTGAGGCTCGTGTGCGCGGGAGTAGGATCATGAGCGGGAACAGTGTGGCAAATACGGTGGATCGGTCTCGTTAATCAGGGCCACGTGCTCTCGCGCGCAAGGGCCGCCAATAAACTGATAAGCTTCCGCCGCGCGCTGGGCCGGCCGAGCTTACTTCGGCCGTCTTCGGCTGACGTCACGCGGCGCGATACTCCAATTTCGTTCGCGACGCGATCTCTGTCTCTCTTACCATTGTCGGCAGCGCTGGCTCTCTCGCTGGGCGCTGAAACATGGCTAAATATTTACATATGACATAATATTGTAGAGAGAGATATCACAGGGCCTGATATGATAAATAGTTATAATTAGTAGCCCGTGACAATATATGTATTTATGATTTAAGATAAATGTATGTATAATTTAAGATATATCTATTTATGATTTAAGAAATATGTTTTTATAATTCAAATTTATGTATATTGTGAACATTATGTTCAATAAACGTGATATCATAAAATATTTTACTGTGCTTTTCTATTCAAAACCTCGAAAAAATATATTCATTGTGACGAGGTCCAGCCTCGTCAACGATTGCGCGAGACGCGAGGCGGCCGCCGAAGGACCGCAGGGCCGATACTTCGACAAGCGATCGTTTAGGCAGGGTGGGGGGAAGAGCGAAGCACGAAGCCGCTGCGCGTGCCGATAGCGCGCAGCGCGACAATCGAATTCGAACAGTCACGGTTGACTGAGCGATTAGCCCGCGACCTTCGTTCGAGCCCGACACCCTTCGTCGTATCCGCGTGTGCGTGCGCCCTGGGAGGAAAGCCCGATTTCCTCCAACGTCAAGCCTGCGACAGGAGAGCGCCACCCCGCACCGCCAAGCCGACCTGGTGGGACGCCACCGGGACGAGCCAGCAGCCCCGTCGACCGCCGCCAGACAAGCCGGCCTTTCGCGGCAACGAGTGCTGCATCGACGACGTCAGCGAGAGTCGGGCCTACGCGAGGCAAACCGTAAGTTCGCACCTGCGAGTGCGTATATTCTTTGTTGCGTGCGGAACAGCGAAACTCGTCGGCGCCCGCAGCCGACGAACGGCCCTCAGCGTCCACGCGGCGCATTGTTAGAAGTCCGTGGCCGTCCTTCCGGCGGTCGCGGCACGTGTAAATCTAGGCGTAATAAACGCATTTTACCTTTATCGCCCTCGCATTGCTTTCGCGCCCTAGCTCCTCGATATCCACCGAGACTCCCGGAACGTGAACGCGGCACTGCACCACGCCGCATCCGCGAACGGGCCGATCAACGTGAACGAGTTAGCCCGGGCGTGCGCGGAATTCCCTGAACAAGCCTCTAGTACGAGGCATTAACGGGGCCCAGCCCTGCACCGAGGGACCTGCCGAGCAGCGGCTGAAGAGGGCATTCCACGCCCAGGACGGCGATCTACGCATCCCCGATTCATCCCTTTGATTTCCCCATACACCCCGTTACATGGCGCCCAACTTTAGGAATTAGGCCGCGTTCGCGATAAAAAAAAAGCGCGAGAAAAATTATCCACGTGAATATTCATATTGAAAATTCACGGTGGAAAAATCCGAGTCGAACGGAGAGCTAGGCGCGCTTCAAATTCGAAGAACACGCGAGGGCCGGCGCGTACAGTAAACACGGCGCGGTGTTTACAACGGCGAACGGCCGAGTCGGCAACACCAAAACAGCGCGCCGACCGGCATAGTGAGAGCGAGAGAGAGAGAGCTCAGCTTGCAGGCAGCGGCCGCGCGATTGGCTCATAGCGCAGCGGCCGAATCTGGCAAGCGGGAATACAAAGGCGCTATATTCTCAGTTTTCGAGATAAGCGCGCGGGGCTCAATTCATCGAGTGCGTCAAATTGTCGCCCAGCTGAGTGCGCAGCAGTACTTCGGCATGCATGCAGGGCGAGAACACGGGTAAAGCGCCGTATTCTCGCAACTCGCCGACACACTGGTATTACAGTGAGGCAAATGCTCGATGAATTGAGCACGCATTCAATTTGATTTTAGAATGATACGAATACGTATTGGCCAAGTCGAGGTGGTCGATCGAATATAATATATTATATAGAATTGAAATTTTAAGCCGAAGTTTAACGTGACAACAGACCACCTCAGCCAACCGCGAAGGTTATAAAGTAAACATACTCTCTCTCGGCCTCACAGTATTTGTATTGGTGCTTGTTAGGCCATTATTTTTGTATTTTTGTTTATGTACGAGGGCCGTAGACCGCGGCGAGCAGTAAGTGTCCGCTCGATGTATCTTGGATTTCTGTTTCTAACGTAAATAGAAATTTCGAGATTATAGTTTGAGGCCTACGAAAGGCAGTTTAGAAATATAATTTCATTCGAAAATTTTTCGGCAACAGCGGAACCGAATATAATAATTATTTGAAGTTAAAAAGCATCGAGCGAACACCGAATTATTCTTATAATTTTTTTTTACGGAAGCACCAACGCAAATACATTGCGTGCAAAATATATATAGCGAAGAAAAATAAATCAAACAAGAAAAAGAATGACTACGGCCACGATGGCAATTAGAGAAATAGAAGACTGGATTTTCAACATGAACGCGAGAGAGTTAGACGAGACACTGCACAGCCTACAACTGAGGCGAGATGGCAGCGAAATGGCGCGTCGGGTCAGATTCGAAAAATGGCAGATTCTGAATTCGAAAGCGCATCGGCGACAAGGAGAAACCGAGTGGCGCTCAGAAACGAGTATATTAATATGACATGCTGGGAACGATCGGGTGCAGACGAACTGACACCACACCCGCTGTTGGCCCTGGCCGAGGTCCCGGCAGTATCCGAAAACAACGGACAATGCAACTGGCTGACACATCGGACATTGAGGAAACAGTGTGCCAGGAGACAGAACTGCACGCAAGCTCACCGCAAAACGGGCGACGGGCGAGTGCAGAGGAAAGCGACTTTGCGCAGCGACTCGAAAGCGCGCAAGCCGCGCCGGGGGACCAGGCAAGGCGCGTGGCACCGCAGAGCGGCGAAGGCGCCGCGGAAGTCGGCCTTTCGCAGAGCGAGCCTTTTAGCACAGTAAGCGGCGAGCAATTTCAGTTGCCGCCAGAATTTGTGCAGTATTTGGCAGGCTTACAAAAACAAATGCGAGAGATGTCCGTCGAGCTAACGCAGCTGAAAACACAGCCGGATTCATTTCGAAATCCACAATGCGTCGCCTCAAGCACAAGGCTCGAGCATACGCAACAGACACCCGCACCGCGAGCGAGTCAAGCACAAGCTCGCACAGACCCGGGCCAACCAAGACAGCAGCAGCAAGTGAATTTTCAGGACACATACACGCTATGCGGACCAGACCCTCCAGAGCGGTCGAGGCGAAATCAGCCGCCACAGACATCGCATGGAAATATCGGTTCCACCTGGAGAGGGGGCGAGTCTGCGAGCGCGCAGGCGACGTTTAACACCTCAAACCATAGCGATGTCGGTCATGTCGTGCGCAGGTGGAAGCTGAGATTCAGCGGCAACGACCAGCAGAGCATCGACCATTTTCTCGAGCGAATCGAGGAATGTCGACAGTTAGCCAGGCTGGACGAGCAAGATCTGCTGCAATCGCTATCGGAATTACTATCGGGAGTGGCGGCAACGTGGTATCGGAACAATCGACACGAATGGAAATCGTGGGCAGAGTTCTGCGACGCAGCTCGCCGATGGTACGGCATGGACAGGCGCTTGCAGCGCGGCCTACTGACGGAGGCACAACAGCGCACGCAGCACCCAAAAGAGCCGGTGCGCGACTTTATAACGTGCTTACAGGCCATTATGCGTAAAATTCGGCCCGAATTAGCACTGGACCTCCAAGTTGACCTACTGCACGGAAACATGTTGCCGGAATTGCAAAAGATGGTCCGGCGCGAACAAGTGCGCAGCATTGACGAACTGCTCATGCTCGCCACCGAAGCTGAAAGAACGATGGCGTGCGAAAAATCATACAGGCCACCGCCCGATCCGAAAAATTCACTGCTGCCAGAATTGGCCTTCAAGCCAAAGAAAAATGAAGATAAGGCAGAAAAGAAGGCCAGGGAGCCGACGAGCCAGTTGTCGGCGATGACAACCACGGCGGGCACCAGCCTGGAGCGAACGGTAAAAGATCTCGTGGCTCAGGTACAGCGACTGACTGCTGCCCAGAATAAGGCCCCCGGAACGACAGCGGCCGAGGCGAACCGACAGACTAGCCCAGCGACCGCAGGTCGTGGCCGAGGTCGGGGCAGGGGGCGAGGCGGGGGCGCCGCAGGAGTCAGCGCCCCGCGCGCCCTGACGAGCCCAGGAGGAGCGGCGCCGCCGCCGTCGGGAGCAGGGCAACCGCAGCAGCCACGATTTTATTGCTACGGGTGCGGCGCACCCGAAGTGATACGCCGGGATTGCACAAACTGCGCGGGAAACGAGCAGGCAAGCGGGTGAGCGAGGCCGCACCCGCCGTGCCCCCCACGCAGGCCTCATTCGAGCCGCTCGCACACGAGTCAGAGAGGGCTCCCCAGAAGGCCAACCCCGGCGCGACACACGAGACAGACGCATCCCACCTGAATCCGTTGCAACACCAGTTGAGCGACGAGCAGATGGAGAGTGCGGACCAGGAGGGCCACTGGTGGCTGCAGGTCGACGTAGGGAATTTCAAATTCCGCGGCCTGTACGACACAGCCGGCTCCCGGACGACGATGGGCAATATAGGCCTACAGCTGGCCAGCGCATGTGGCAGAAAAGTCATGCCCGCGCAAGGCCGCCGTACGCGATGCGCGAACGGTACGTTTTCCGCCCTGACTGGGTTTGTTTATCTGCCATTCACAGTGGCCGGACAAACGAAGGATATTCGCGTTGACATAATGCCCGATTTGTGGACGGATTGTCTGCTCGGTTCGAACTTCATAAAGTCGTTCGAAACGGAGCACTATCCTAAGACCTCCGAGTGCCGAATCGGTGCTGCGGGGCAAACTTTGAAGATGGAATTCACGGGAATAGGATCGGAAGCCTTGTCATCGCTCTCGGCGATCGGGCTGGCCGATACCACGGCACACGAGCGAGAGCGGCTCGAACAGCTGATCGAGCGCGCCTTGCCGGTGAAAAACGGCCCGCTCGGCTGCACTGAGTTACTGGAGCACGAGATCCATACGCGCAGGCCCATTGAGCAGCGATACTATCCCGTATCGAAGAAACTGGAAGAGGAAATGCATCGGCAGGTGCAGACGATGCTTGAGGAAGATATCATTGAGCCCTCGACGAGCGGCTGGTCGAGCCCCGTCGTGATGGTAAAGAAGGGCTCGGGTGACTATCGAATGTGTATCGATTTTCGGAAAGTCAACTCCGTATCAGAGCCGGATGCATACCCCCTTCCGTTCATGGATGACATATTGCGCAAGCTTCGCGAGGCACGATACATATCGACCTTGGATCTTAGCAGCGCATATCACCAAATCAGACTGGGCGAGAGCTCGAAGCCGCTCACGGCATTTTCGGTGCCGGGGCTCGGCCTATTTCAATACAAGAGAATGCCCTTTGGCCTAGCATATGCAGGAGCGACTTTTCAGAGGCTGATTGACAAGGTGATCACGCCAGATCTAGAGCCCTTCGCTTTCTCTTATCTCGATGACATTATAATTGCCACCGAGACGTTCGAGGATCACCTGCGCATTTCGGAAATAGTGTTCGAGCGCCTGAAGCAAGCTGGCCTAACTGTGAACAAGCAGGAGAGCGTATTTGCCCGAAAGGAAGTAAGATACCTGGGCGTCTTGGTAAACCGGGCAGCATACGCCCCGACCAGGACAAGATCGCGCCGATTACCGAGTATCCGGCGCCGAGAAACTTGAAGCAGTTGCGGAGGTTTCTCGGCATGTCGTCCTGGTATAGAAAATTTCTACAGGAATATGCGACATTGGCCGAGCCACTAACGAGAATGACGAGCCCGAAAAATCCCTTCGAGTGGGGAGATGAGCAGCAGAGCGCATTCGATGCGATTAAGAGTCTTGTAGCGTCGGCGCCGCTGCTGCATCGGCCGAATTTCGGCGAGAGATTTATCGTCCAAACGGACGCCAGCGATATTGGGCTGGGAGCAGTCCTATTGCAGAACGTCGGGGGCGAAGAGCGAGTGCTCGAATTCGCCAGCCGAGTTCTGACGTCTGCCGAAAGGAATTATTCGGTAACAGAACGCGAGTGTCTCGCGGTTCTGTGGGCCGTGAGAAAATTCCGCCCGTACGTCGAGGGCTACGAGTTCACGGTGGTTACAGATCACAGCAGCCTTCGCTGGCTATGTAACCTCCGCAACCCCACTGGCAGGTTGTCGCGGTTGGCCCTCGAGTTACAAGGGCACTCGTACACCGTCGAGCATCGGAAAGGCACCCTGAATTGCGTGCCCGATGCATTGTCGCGGATGTACGAGGGTGAGGAGTGCGACTGCGCAGCGCTCTCCCACACGGCCGACACGACGGACAGCTGGTACTTGGAGCAGTGGCAGAAGGTAGTTTCGGACCCGAACGAGCATCCGACGTGGAAGGTGCTCGGCGGCCAGCTGTTCAAGTACAGTCCGGACGAAGAAATTTGCAACACGCTTGGAAATGATGACCTAGCGTGGAAATTGGTCCTACCCCAGGAGGATAGACGAAGAGCGCTCGAGGAATGCCACGACAAGCCGGCAGCAGAACACCTCGGGCGCGCCAAGACGTACGCACGCTTGCGAAGCTCGTACTATTGGCCGAAAATAGTACGATTGGGCAAATGGGCCGACGAGTAATCAGGTTTCCCTGGCAGTCGGTGGCAGCCGACATATCCGGCCCCCTACCCAAAAGCGCGGCAGGTTGCGAATTCCTGCTAGTGTTTGAAGATTTGTTTTCACGATGGATAGAAGCGGTTGCGTTAAGGCGAGCCGATGCGAAAACAATCATTAAACACTTCAGAGAGAGAGTGCTCTCTCGGGTAGGGGCACCCGACGAATTTATTTCTGACAACGGGACCGAGTTCAAGATTCAGATGCTCGACAAGTTCCTGGCGGAATGCGGCATCAGACACACACTCAGCCCGCCTTACCACCCTCAAGCGAACCCGGTCGAGCGGATGAATCGTACATTGAAAACGATGATTCGCTCGTACATCGAGGCCAACCATCGGCAATGGGACGAGAAGCTTCCGGAGCTGGCCTTCGCGTACAATTCCGCGATTCAAGAGTCAACAGGCCAGAGCCCAGCAATGATCCTGTATGGGAGGCAGCCGAGGGCACCGGGAACGTTGAGGCAAGAGTACGAACAACGAGTAGAGGACGAGTTACAGGCCGACGCGCGGCGAGAGTGGCAAGAAAGGATGGCAAAGCTGCCGACGTTGCTGCTCGACGTGGCCGAACGATCGCGGCAGGCGCAGGACCGCCAGGCCCAATATTACGATGCGAAGAGGCGCGCAAACCCGTTTGAAGAAGGGGATTGGGTGTGGCGCGAAAGTCGCATCTTGTCCAAAGCTTCCGAAGGAATTGCCAGCAAATTGGCCCCGTCGTACGCCGGACCGTTCGAAATCGTCCGGAGCTGGGGGTCGAATACGTTCGAGCTGCGGGGCAGCGACGGAAAGCTGTATTCACCGGTCGCCGCCGCGCACCTGAAGCGATACGTCCCCGAAGAAGAAGCCACGACGACACGATCCGAGGCGGAGGATCAAGAAGACGACCCTCGCGAGCGAGCGGAGCCGTCTGCAGCGGCAGGAGGGGAGCCCGAAGACTCACTCGCAGCGAGCGAAGCGAGTGCCCCCGCCGAGTCCGTCGGCACTCGCGTGGCAAGCGAGCCACAGGCGAACGAGGCCGAGGACCGGGCAGCCACCAATGGGCCACGCGTGTAATTCGGCGATCCGAGCCCAACGCGCCTACTGCGGAAGCGAGCGTTCCACCGAAACGCAAGCGAGGCCGGCCGAAGGGCTCGTGCCGAGCGAAGCAGCCCCCGGCCGCGACAAGCGCGTCGCCCCGTCAAACGCGCGCACGAAGAGCGCTTGCGAGTTAGTACCATACATATCATCCATTTACTTCATTTCCATCATCACCCCATTTCTTTTCACCCTAGGAGCTGATCGAGAATGGACCAACCCAGTAGGGAGCAGCAGAGTATGGAGGAGATGCTGGCCGCGCTGACCAACCTAGCGGTCAGCCACCCTGAGGTAACGCTCAAGGCGTTCCTCAAAGATGCTGTGAGAGCGTTGCCGCACATTCTCGCTCCGCGGCGTGAGAGGAGGTATCCCACCCTTGAGGAGTTGCTGACCCTCAACCCCTTGGCGGATTTCGCTTGCGGAGATCAGCCGTCTCGCGGCGACACCTCCTTTCCCCGCGAGAACGCCAGGGGCGAGCAACGGGGAGCCGGCCAGTCCGGAGCCGACCGCGGGTCCGGGCGAGAAGAGGCTCCCGTCGAGAACGGCCAGCAGGCGTCGCCCGCCCGCCACCGATGGGCAGCGCTGAGCAAGGATCTAAGCACGGCCTGGCGGATGTCCAACCAGGCCAAGGACCGGGCCTACGCAGCCCTGAAGCGCTCCGCGACTTCCAGGCCGAGCTCGACGCGGAGGCCGCTCAGCTGAGCAAGGAGTGGCTGGAGGACGCGGAGGACTGGCGCGACGAACTAAGGTCGGTCGACCGCTTCCGCGATCGACGAGCCGAGCGGCGGCGTGAGGCCGAAGAGTTCGAGCTGGAGCAGCTGATGCAGGCGGAGGAAGCTGCGATGCGCCTGGCCGCCGCGGAGCTCGAAGAGGCCCGCTGCAGGGAAGAGCGCGAGCGGGTCGAGCGCCGCTGAGAGGAAGCGGCCGCGGCCGCTCGTCGAAGAGCCGAAAAATGCCGGCAGGAAGCCGAGCCAGCGCGGCAGCGCGCCGAGGCGGTGCGCAACAACGAAGGGAGGTTCGTCAACCCGCACCGGCGCTGCTGGGTCTGCGGCTTCCCAGGCGTACGAGAGCCACACCACTGCCCCAAGTTGGCCGACCATACCCCGGCCATCGAGGAGAAGGCAAGAAGGAAGAACCACCGTCCTTGGGAGTTGTAGGGCAGAAGCCCACCTGGGGGGGTTTGCCAATAAAACTGGCCTAGGGCCGTTGCCCCCATTCATCCCGCATTTTTCATTTATTTCATCCCCACGATATTCGCATTCAACCTCACCTGCATTCACGATTTCAGCCCGCGCAATCATAACATATCGGCGCCGAGAGTCGACGCCTAGGAGGGGGCTATGACGAGGTCCAGCCTCGTCAAAGATTGCGCGAGACGCGAGGTGGCCGCCGAAGGACCGCAGGGCCGATACTTCGACAAGCGATCGTTTAGGCAGGGTGGGGGGAAGAGCAAAGCACGGAGTCGCTGCGCGTGCCGATAGCGCGCAGCGCGACAATCGAATTCGAACAGTCATGGTTGACTGAGCGATTAGCCCGCGACCTTCGTTCGAGCCCGACACCCTTCGTCGTATCCGCGTGTGCGTGCACCCTAGGAGGAAAGCCCGATTTCCTCCAGCGTCAAGCCTGCGACAGACGAGCGCCACCCCGCACCGTCAAGCCGACCTGGTGCGACGCCACCGGGACGAGCCAGCAGCCCCGTCGACCGCCGCCAGACAAGCCGGCCTTTCGCGGCAACGAGTGCTGCATCGACGACGTCAGCGAGAGTCGGGCCTACGCGAGGCAAACCGTAAGTTCGCACCTGCGAGTGCGTATATTCTTTGTTGCGTGCGGAACAGCGAAACTCGTCGGCGCCCGCAGCCGACGAGCGGCCCTCAGCGTCCACGCGGCGCATTGTTAGAAGTCCGTGGCCGTCCTTCCGGCGGTCGCGGCACGTGTAGTTCTAGGCGTAATAAACGCACTTTACTTTTATCCCCCTCGTATTGCTTTCGCGCCCGAGCTCCCCGATATCCACCGAGACTCCAGGAACGTTAACGCGGCACTGCACCACGCCGCATCCGCGAACGGCCCGATCAACGGGTCGGCCTGTGAACGAGCTAGCCCGGGCGTGCGCGGAATTCCCTGTAACAAGCTTCGTGCATGAGGCATTAACGGGGCCCAGCCCTGCACCGAGGGACCTGCCGAGCAGCGGCTGAAGAGGGCATTCCACGCCCAGGACGGCGATCTACGCATCCCCGATCCATCCCCTTTATTTCCATACACACGCCGTTACATGGCGCCCAACTTTAGGAATTAGGCCCGTTCGCGATAAAAAAGCGCGAGGAAAATTATCCACGTGAATATTCAGATTGAAAATTCACGGTGGAAAAATCCGAGTCGAACGGAGAGTTAGGCGCGCTTCAAATTCGAAGAACACGCGAGGGTCGGCGCGTACAGTAAACACGGCGCGGTGTTTACAGCGGCGAGCGGCCGAGTCGGCAACACCAAAACAGCGCGCCGACCGGCATAGTGAGAGCGAGAGAGAGAGAGCTCAGCTTGCAGGCAGCGGCCGCGCGATCGGCTCATAGCGCAGCGGCCGAATCTGGCAAGCGAGAATACAAAGGTGCTATATTCTCAGTTTTCGAGATAAGCGCACGGGGCTCAATTCATCGAGTGCGTCAAATTGTCGCCCAGCTGAGTGCGCAGCAGTGTTTCGGCATGCATGCAGGGCGAGAACACGGGTAGAGCGCCGTATTCTCGTAACTCGCCGACACACTGGTATTACATTGAGGCAAATGCTCGCTGACTTGAGCACGCATTCAATTTGATTTTAGACTAATACGAACACGTATTGGCCAAGTCGAGGTGGTCGATCGAATATAATATATTATATAGAATTGAAATTTTAAGCCGAAGTTTAACGCGACAACAGACCACCTCAGCCAACCGCGAAGGTTATAAAGTAAACATACTCTCTCTCGGCCTCACAGTATTTGTATTGGTGCTTGTTAGGCCATTATTTTTGTATTTTTGTTTATGTACGAGGGCAGTACACCGCGGCGAGCAGTAAGTGTCCGCTCGATGTATCTTGGATTTCTGTTTCTAACGTAAATAGAAATTTCCAGATTATAGTTTGAGGCCTACGAAAGGCAATTTAGAAATATAATTCCATTGGAAAATTTTTCGGCCACAGCGGAACCGAATATAATAATTATTTGAAGTTAAAAAGCATCGAGCGACGACCGAATTATTCTTTTAATTTTTTTTTGCGGAAGCACCAACGCAAATACATTGCGTGCGAAATATATACAGCGAAGAAAAACAAATCGAACAAGAAAAAGAATGACTACGGTCACGATGGCAATTAGAGAAATAGAAAACTGGATTTTCAACATGAACGCGAGAGAGTTAGATGAGACACTGCACAGCCTGCAACTGAGGCGAGATGGCAGCGAAATGGCGCGTCGGGTTAGATTCGAAAAATGGCTATTCGGCGTGTACAGCATGGACGATTTTGCAAACTCTGAATTCGAAAGCGCATCGGCGACAATGAGAAACCGATTGGCGCTCAGAAACGAGTACATTAATATGACATGTTGGGAACGATCGGGTGCAGACGAACTGACACCACACCCGCTGTTGGCCCTGGCCGAGGTCCCGGCAGTATCCGAAAACCTACAACGGACAATGCAACTGGCTGACACATCGGACATTGAGGAAACAGTGTGCCAGGAGACAGAACTGCACGCAAGCTCACCGCAAAACGGGTGCAAAGGAAAGCGACTTTGCGCAGCGAATTGAAAGCGCGCAAGCCGCGCCGGGGGACCTGGCAAGGCGCGTGGCACTGCAGAGCGGCGAAGGCACCGCAGAAGTCGGCCTTTCGCGGAGTGAGCCTTTTAGCACAGTAAGTGGCGAGCAATTTCAATTGCCGCCAGAATTTGTGCAGTATTTGGCAGGCTTACAAAAACAAATGCGAAAGATGTCCGTCGAGCTTACGCAGCTGAAAACACAGCAGGATTCGTTTCGAAATACACAACGCGTTGCCTCAAGCACAAGGCTCGAGCATACGCAACAGACACTCGCACCGCGAGCGAGTCAAGCACAAGCTCGCACAGACCCTGGCCAACCAAGACAGCAGCAGCAAGTGAATTTTCAGGACACATACACGCTATGCAGACCAGACCCTCCAGAACGGTCGAGGCGAAATCAGCCGCCACAGACATCGCATGGAAATATCGGTTCCACCTGGAGAGGGGGCGAGTCTGCGAGCGCGCAGGCGACGTTTAACACGTCAAACCATAGCGATGTCGGTCATGTCGTGCGCAGGTGGAAGCTGAGATTCAGCGGCAACGACCAGCAGAGCATCGATCATTTTCTCGAGCGAATCGAGGAATGTCGACAGTTAGCCAGGCTGGACAAGCAAGATCTGCTGCAATCGCTATCGGAATTATTATCAGGAGTGGCGGCAACGTGGTATCGAAACAATCGACACGAATGGAAATCGTAGGCAGAGTTCTGCGACGCAGCTCGCCGATGGTACGGCATGGACAGGCGCTTGCAGCGCGGCCTACTGACGGAGGCACAACAGCGCACGCAGCACCCAAAAGAGCCGGTGCGCGACTTTATAACGTGCTCACAGGCCATCATGCGTAAAATTAGACCCGAATTAGCACTGGACCTCCAAGTTGACCTACTGCACGGAAACATGTTGCCGGAGTTGCAAAAGATGGTCCGGCGCGAACAAGTGCGCAGCATTGACGAACTGCTCATGCTCGCCACCGAAGCCGGAAGAACGATGGCGTGCAAAAAATCATCAAAATCAAAAGGCCGCCGCCTGATCCGAAAAATTCACTGCTGCCAGAATTGGCCTTCAAGCCGAAGAAAAATGAAGATAAGGCGGAAAAGCAGGCCAGGGAGCCGAAGAGCCAGTTGTCGGCGATGACAACCAAGGCGGGCACCAGCCTGGAGCGAACGGTAAAACATCTCGTGGCTCAGGTACAGCGACTAACTGCTGCCCAGAATAAGGCTCCCGGAACGACAGCGGCCGAGGCGAGCCGACAGACTAGCCCAGCGGTTGCAGGACGTGGCCGAGGTCGGGGTAGGGAGCGAGGCGGGGGCGCCGCAGGAGCCAGTGCCCCGCGCGCCCCGGCGAGCTCAGAAGGAGTGGCGCCGCCGCCGTCTGCGGCAAACTCGCCGTCGGGAGCAGGGCAACCGCAGCAGCCACGATTTTATTGCTACGGGTGCGGCGCACCCGAAGTGATACGCTGGGATTGCGCAAACTGCGCGGGAAACGAGGAGGCAAGCGGGTAAGCGAGGCCGCACCTGCCGTGCCCCCCACGCAGGCCTCATCCGAGCCGCTCGCACAAAAGTCAGAGAGGGCTCCCCAGAAGGCCAACCCCGGCGCGACACACGAGACAGACGCATCCCACCTGAATCCGTTGCAACACCAGTCGAGCGACGAGCAGATGGAGAGTGCGGACCAGGAGGGCCACTGGTGGCTGCAGATCGACGTAGGGAATTTCAAATTCCGCGGCCTGTACGACACAGTCGGCTCCCGGACGACGATGGGCAATATAGGCCTACAGCTGGCCAGCGCATGTGGCAGAAAAGTCATGCCCGCGCAAGGCCGCCGTACGCGATGCGCGAATGGTACGTTTTCCGCCCTGACTGGATTTGTTTCTCTTCCATTCACAGTGGCCGGACAAACAAAGGATATTCGCATTGACATAATGCCTGATTTGTGGACGGATTGTCTGCTCGGGTCGAACTTCATAAAGTCGTTCGAAACGGAGCACTATCCCTAAGACCTCCGAGTGCCGAATCAGTGCTGCGGGGCAAACTTTGAAGATGGAATTCACGGGAATAGGAAGCCCTGTCATCGCTCTCGGGGATCGGGCTGGCCGACACCACGGCACACGAGCGAGAGCGGCTCGAACAGCTGATCGAGCGCGCCTTGCCGACGAAAAACGGCCCGCTTGGCTGCACTGAGTTGCAAGAGCACGAGATCCACACGCGCTCGTGCAGGCCGATTAAGCAACGATACTATCCCGTATCAAAGAAACTGGAGGAGGAAATGCACCAGCAGGTTCAGACGATGCTCGAGGAAGATATCATCGATCGCTCGACGAGGCCGTTCACGACATTTTCGGTGCCGGGGCTCGGCGTATTTCAATACAAGAGAATGCCCTTTGGCCTAGCGTACGCAGGAGCGACTTTTCAGAGGCTGATCGACAAGGTGATCACGCCAGATCTAGAGCCCTTCGCTTTCTCTTACCTCGATGACATTATAATTGCCACCGAGACGTTCGAGGATCACCTGCGCAATTTGGAAATAGTGTCCGAGCGCCTAAAGCGAGCGGGCCTAACTGTGAACAAGCAGAAGAGCGTATTCGCCCGAAAGGAAGTAAGATACCTGGGCGTCTTGGTAAACCGGGACGGCATACGCCCCGACCCGGACAAGATCGCGCCGATTACCGAGTATCCGGCACCGAGAAACTTGAAGGAGTTTCGGAGGTTTCTCGGCATGTCGTCCTGGTATAGAAAATTTCTACAGGCATATGCGACATTGGCCGAGCCACTCACGAGAATCACGAGCCCGAAAAATCCCTTCGAGTGGGGAGATGAGCAGCAGAGCGCATTCGATGCGATTAAGAGTTTTGTAGCGTCGGCGCCGCTGCTGCATCGGCCGAATTTCGGCGAGAGATTTATCGTCCAAACGGACGCCAGCGATATTGGGCTGGGAGCAGTCCTATTGCAGAACGTCGGGGGCGAAGAGCGAGTGCTCGAATTCGCCAGCCGAGTGGAAATCGATGACCTAGCGTGGAAATTGGTCCTACCCCAGGAGGATAGACGAAGAGCGCTCGAGGAATGCCACGACAAGCCGGCAGCAGAACACCTCGGGCGCGCCAAGACGTACGCACGCTTGCGAAGCTCGTACTATTGGCCGAAAATAGTACGATTGGGCAAATGGGCCGACGAGTAATCAGGTTTCCCTGGCAGTCGGTGGCAGCCGACATATCCGGCCCCCTACCCAAAAGCGCGGCAGGTTGCGAATTCCTGCTAGTGTTTGAAGATTTGTTTTCACGATGGATAGAAGCGGTCGCGATAAGGCGAGCCGATGCGAAAAAAATCATTAAACACTTCAGAGAGAGAGTGCTCTCTCGGGTAGGGGCACCCGACGAATTTATTTCTGACAACGGGACTGAGTTCAAGAATCAGATGCTCGACAAGTTCCTGGCGGAATGCGGCATCGGACACATACTCAGCCCGCCTTACCACCCTCAAGCGAACCCGGTCAAGCGGATGAATCGTACATTGAAAACGATGATTCGCTCGTACATCGAGGCCAACCATCGGCAATGGGACGAGAAGCTTCCGGAGCTGGCCTTCGCGTACAATTCCGCGATTCAAGAGTCAACAGGCCAGAGCCCAGCAATGATCCTGTATGGGAGGCAGCCGAGGGCACCGGGAACGTTGAGGCAAGAGTACGAACAACGAGTAGAGGACGAGTTTTACAGGCCGACGCGCGGCGAGAGTGGCAAGAAAGGATGGCAAAGCTGCCGACGTTGCTGCTCGACGTGGCCGAACGATCGCGGCAGGCGCAGGACCGCCAGGCCCAATATTACGATGCGAAGAGGCGCGCAAACCCGTTTGAAGAAGGGGATTGGGTGTGGCGCGAAAGTCGCATCTTGTCCAAAGCTTCCGAAGGAATTGCCAGCAAATTGGCCCCGTCGTACGCCGGACCGTTCGAAATCGTCCGGAGCTGGGGGTCGAATACGTTCGAGCTGCGGGGCAGCGACGGAAAGCTGTAATTCACCGGTCGCCGCCGCGCACCTGAAGCGATACGTCCCCGAAGAAGAAGCCACGACGACACGATCCGAGGCGGAGGATCAAGAAGACGACCCTCGCGAGCGAGCGGAGCCGTCTGCAGCGGCAGGAGGGGAGCCCGAAGACTCACTCGCAGCGAGCGAAGCGAGTGCCCCCGCCGAGTCCGTCGGCACTCGCGTGGCAAGCGAGCCACAGGCGAACGAGGCCGAGGACCGGGCAGCCACCAATGGGCCACGCGTGTAATTCGGCGATCCGAGCCCAACGCGCCTACTGCGGAAGCGAGCGTTCCACCGAAACGCAAGCGAGGCCGGCCGAAGGGCTCGTGCCGAGCGAAGCAAGCCCCCCGGCCGCGACAAGCGCGTCGCCCCGTCAAACGCGCGCACGAAGAGCGCTTGCGAGTTAGTACCATACATATCATCCATTTACTTCATTTCCATCATCACCCCATTTCTTTTCACCCTAGGAGCTGATCGAGAATGGACCAACCCAGTAGGGAGCAGCAGAGTATGGAGGAGATGCTGGCCGCGCTGACCAACCTAGCGGTCAGCCACCCTGAGGTAACGCTCAAGGCGTTCCTCAAAGATGCTGTGAGAGCGTTGCCGCACATTCTCGCTCCGCGGCGTGAGAGGAGGTATCCCACCCTTGAGGAGTTGCTGACCCTCAACCCCTTGGCGGATTTCGCTTGCGGAGATCAGCCGTCTCGCGGCGACACCTCCTTTCCCCGCGAGAACGCCAGGGGCGAGCAACGGGGAGCCGGCCAGTCCGGAGCCGACCGCGGGTCCGGGCGAGAAGAGGCTCCCGTCGAGAACGGCCAGCAGGCGTCGCCCGCCCGCCACCGATGGGCAGCGCTGAGCAAGGATCTAAGCACGGCCTGGCGGATGTCCAACCAGGCCAAGGACCGGGCCTACGCAGCCCTGAAGCGCTCCGCGACTTCCAGGCCGAGCTCGACGCGGAGGCCGCTCAGCTGAGCAAGGAGTGGCTGGAGGACGCGGAGGACTGGCGCGACGAACTAAGGTCGGTCGACCGCTTCCGCGATCGACGAGCCGAGCGGCGGCGTGAGGCCGAAGAGTTCGAGCTGGAGCAGCTGATGCAGGCGGAGGAAGCTGCGATGCGCCTGGCCGCCGCGGAGCTCGAAGAGGCCCGCTGCAGGGAAGAGCGCGAGCGGGTCGAGCGCCGCTGAGAGGAAGCGGCCGCGGCCGCTCGTCGAAGAGCCGAAAAATGCCGGCAGGAAGCGAGCCAGCGCGGCAGCGCGCCGAGGCGGTGCGCAACAACGAAGGGAGGTTCGTCAACCCGCACCGGCGCTGCTGGGTCTGCGGCTTCCCAGGCGTACGAGAGCCACACCACTGCCCCAAGTTGGCCGACCATACCCCGGCCATCGAGGAGAAGGCAAGAAGGAAGAACCACCGTCCTTGGGAGTTGTAGGGCAGAAGCCCACCTGGGGGGGTTTGCCAATAAAACTGGCCTAGGGCCGTTGCCCCCATTCATCCCGCATTTTTCATTTATTTCATCCCCACGATATTCGCATTCAACCTCACCTGCATTCACGATTTCAGCCCGCGCAATCATAACATATCGGCGCCGAGAGTCGACGCCTAGGAGGGGGCTATGACGAGGTCCAGCCTCGTCAAAGATTGCGCGAGACGCGAGGTGGCCGCCGAAGGACCGCAGGGCCGATACTTCGACAAGCGATCGTTTAGGCAGGGTGGGGGGAAGAGCAAAGCACGGAGTCGCTGCGCGTGCCGATAGCGCGCAGCGCGACAATCGAATTCGAACAGTCATGGTTGACTGAGCGATTAGCCCGCGACCTTCGTTCGAGCCCGACACCCTTCGTCGTATCCGCGTGTGCGTGCACCCTAGGAGGAAAGCCCGATTTCCTCCAGCGTCAAGCCTGCGACAGACGAGCGCCACCCCGCACCGTCAAGCCGACCTGGTGCGACGCCACCGGGACGAGCCAGCAGCCCCGTCGACCGCCGCCAGACAAGCCGGCCTTTCGCGGCAACGAGTGCTGCATCGACGACGTCAGCGAGAGTCGGGCCTACGCGAGGCAAACCGTAAGTTCGCACCTGCGAGTGCGTATATTCTTTGTTGCGTGCGGAACAGCGAAACTCGTCGGCGCCCGCAGCCGACGAGCGGCCCTCAGCGTCCACGCGGCGCATTGTTAGAAGTCCGTGGCCGTCCTTCCGGCGGTCGCGGCACGTGTAGTTCTAGGCGTAATAAACGCATTTTACCTTTATCGCCCTCTCATTGCTTTCGCGCCCTAGCTCCCCGATATCCACCGAGACTCCCGGAACGTGAACGCGGCACTGCACCACGCCGCATCCGCAAACGGGCCGATCAACGGATCGGCCTGTGAACGAGTTAGCCCGGGCGTGCGCGGAATTCCCTGAACAAGCCTCTAGTACGAGGCATTAACGGGGCCCAGCCCTGCACGGAGGGACCTGCCGAGCAGCGGCTGAAGAGGGCATTCCACGCCCAGGACGGCGATCTACGCATCCTCGATTTATCCCTTTGATTCCCCCATACACCCCGTTACATCATATACAATATCAATTAAAAAACATTTATTAGTCAGCGTGACGTACATCTTTATAATGAGAATTGAAAAATAAGAATACATTTCTCATGAATACATCGTTACCAATAATATTTACGGTACTTTAACCGATATATATAATCATATTTTGACTTGCTATACTAAATTAAAAAAAGAATCATCAGATTATCTCATATAGAAGCTGAGATATTGTCGATGAAAAATCAAACGTTCATTTTGATCCTGAGCGTTCAACTTTTCGTCGCGTCTTTTTCGCTACCCCCTCCACTGCCCGCTACTGCCACTGCGCCGAAAGTGCTGCGTTTCAATGACTTCCACCACCTTCGACTATTAAGTATGAAGAACATTACTCACGTAAACAAAAATTCATATTTAAGTGGAACAATGTTCAAGCTACCAGAAACCGTTTCAATTTTTATTCTACTATGTACGCTTTTGCCGGAAAGTTATCTCAAATTTGAACTTCTATATCTCGGGATTCACAAATCAGATTTGAGTGAATGGAAACACAAAATGAGCGTCTGTTTTTCTTCTATCATATGCAACTTTTAAACTTCGCATAGATATAAAAACCGCGTTGCAGTTGCATTTTTTACGAAGAAATTTTTTTTGACAAATTTTCAATAAATCATAAATGTTGTTAAAATTAATGAAACCGACCCATTCCAAGAGGGATCGATAGCTAGTATCCATAAGAATACGTGATAAAATTGGTGGGTTCCGGGGAGGCTCGTAAAGGACTAAATTACAATTTTTCATTTTTACTAAAAAAATAGATTTTGCGAAAACTATCAGAGATATCAAAATA
Organism: Aphelinus atriplicis; assembly: GCA_020882685.1. Lineage (NCBI taxonomy): Eukaryota > Metazoa > Arthropoda > Insecta > Hymenoptera > Aphelinidae > Aphelinus > Aphelinus atriplicis. The sequence goes on from JAJGQD010000036.1 coordinate 158,058, forward strand.
AAATTTTTTTGTATTTTCATTACTGTATAAGGTACTCTAAATTGGATTGTCATCATCGTAGGTATGATTTGAAAACTTGAAAAAAAATCGCATATTTTTTGGGGTCATGTTTTTCTTTGTATCTATTTTGCAACAACAATTTTCGAGATTGATGTTTTCGGAATACTTAATCCTCATGCAAAATTGAATAACGAAACTTTTACCTCTCTTGCATTTTACATGCAAATCGACTCCTTCATGAAAATTTCTTTACATGAGAATTACCGGAGGATTAACTTCATATTATAATGTAGATTCAAAGAAAGGCTCTTAATACGAATGTCGATTGTACTCCTCTGATACACCGAATTTTAAGTACATATTTCACGCCTACGCATCAATATTTTTGAATTTTTCACAACGAATAATTGAAGCGCTCAATGAGCTCTATCTATACCTCTAATCATAATTTTCATCACGATGCTGTTTCATAGATTTTTTCAACGGTTTATGCGGCACAAGTTGACAAAAGTCAGTTTTTTCCATATTTCACGCCCACGCATCATTTTTTCCGAATTTCTCTCCATGGATATTCAAGCCCATCTGATGTTCCTTCGATCGAACATACCCGACATGTCAACAAATCATAATCTCACGTATTTATCTGAACGCATGAAAATCGCAAAGTAAACCGCCAATTTTCAATCACATACTTCACGCCCACGCAACAATATTTTTGAATTTTTCACGATGAATGATTGAAGCGCTCAATGAGCTCTATCGATACCTCTAATCATAATTTTCATCGCGATGCTGTTTCATAGATTTTTTTAACGGATTATGCGGCACAACATGACAAAAGCAAGTTTTTTCCCTATTTCACGCCCACGCATCATTTTTTCCAAAATTCTCTCCATGGATATTCAAGCCCATCCGATGTTTTCTCGATCGAACATACCCGACACTTCACCAAATCATAATCTCACGTATTTATCTGAAAGCATAAAAATCGCAAAGTAAACCATCAATTTTCAATCACATACTTCACGCTCACGCATCAATATTTTTGAATTTTTCACGATGAATAATTGAAGCGCTCAATGGGCTCTATCGATACCTCTAATCAGAATTTTCATCACGACGCTGTTTCATAGATTTTTTTAATGATTTATGCGGCACAAGTTGACAAAAGTCAGTTTTTTCCACATTTCACGCCCACGCTTGTTTTTCCCGAAATTCTCTCCATGGATATTCAAGCCCATCCGATGTTCTTTCGATCGAACATACCCGACATTTCACCAAATCATAATCTCACGTATTTATCTGAAAGCATAAAAATCGCAAAGTAAACCACCAATTTTCAATCCAGACTTCACGCCCTCGCATCAATATTTTTGAATTTCTCACGATGAATACTTGAAACGCTCAATGAGCTCTATCGATACATTCAATCAGAATTTTTATCACGACGCTGTTTCATAGATTTTTTAACGGTCTATGCGGCACAAGTTGACAAAAGCAAGTTTTTTCCATATTTCACGCCCACACGGAGAAAAAAATCAAGCGATAATTCCGTGACAGGTTACCCAGCAATAATACCGGGCTGACCAGGCAGGGAAATGTTGATGCGATGCACTAGATTAGGCCAGCGCCATCTAGCAAAAATCGCTTCGGATAGTTCGAAGCAATATTTCCAAGGAGCCACCGGGAATAATCCTGGCGTTCTATGGATTCTAACACGGTACCGCGTATATATACACATAATGTATCTAGTACATGCATATAGATATATATATATGTATATATATATGTATTAATAAATGTACGGAGCGGTTATTATGTACATTTCTAAGCGCGTATACATAATAGCAATTTGTTGAGCGATTGTTTTCAAAGAATTAACCCATTAAGTTCCAAATCGCAGAAATTTTGTTTGTACTTTCGAGCTCGGATAATTTGATGAATAAGACGGAAGGTTTATTGCAAAATAGTCATTCCTTCTATTTTCGGGCATGCTCTACACGATACAATGGTTGAAAAGACTGGAAAACCTGATTTTCAATAAATAATTAACAAATTGAAATGCAAAATGCGATTATTTGGAGCACTTTATTTTTAATCCAATATATTTCGATATATTTCTTTGAAATTCCGTATACAGGAGTTTGCGATGTCGCTGATAACGATTTTGACATCAACTGCTCAAAATTCTCGATCCAAGATGGCGGTTTCAAGATGGCGGCTAATGATTTTGTACATTTTTAGTCGGAGGATCGTGAAAATTTGGACTAATGGGTTTTCGGGGGCGCTGATGATGAATCTGACATCAGATTCTCAAAATTCTGTATCCAAGATGGCGGTTTCAAGATGGCGGCTCATGATTTTGTAAATTTTCAGTCGGAGAATCGTGAAAATTTGGACTAGTGGGTTTTCGGGGGCGCTGATGATGAATCTGACATCAGATTCTCAAAATTCTGTATCCAAGATGGCGGTTTCAAGATGGCGGCTCATGATTTTGTACATTTTCAGTCGGAGAATCGTGAAAATTTGGACTAGTGGGTTTTCGGGGGCGCTGATGATGAATCTAACATCAGATTTTCAAAATTCTGTATCCAAGATGGCGGCTCATGATTTTGTACATTTTCAGTCGGAGAATCGTGAAAATTTGGACTAGTGGGTTTTCGGGGGCGCTGATGATGAATCTGACATCAGATTTTCAAAATTCTGTATCCAAGATGGCGGCTCATGATTTTGTACATTTTTAGTCGGATTATCGTGAAAATTTGGACTAGTAGGTTTTCGGGGGCACTGATCATAAATCTGACATCAGATTACCGAAACTCGGTATCCAAGATGGCCGTTTCAAGATGGCGGCTCATGATTTTGTACATTTTTAGTCGGAGAATCGTGAAAATTTGGACTAGTGGGTTTTCGGGGGCGCTGATGATGAATCTGACATCAGATTTTCAAAATTCTGTATCCAAGATGGCGGCTCATGATTTTGTACATTTTTAGTCGGAGAATCGTGAAAATTTGGACTAGTGGGTTTTCGGGGGCGCTGATGATGAATCTGACATCAGATTTTCAAAATTCTGTATCCAAGATGGCGGCTCATGATTTTGTACATTTTCAGTCGGAGAATCGTGAAAATCTGGACTAGTGGGTTTTCGGGGGCGCTGATGATGAATCTGACATCAGATTTTCAAAATTCTGTATCCAAGATGGCGGCTCATGATTTTGTACATTTTTAGTCGGAGAATCGTGAAAATTTGGACTAGTGGGTTTTCGGGGGCGCTGATGATGAATCTGACATCAGATTTTCAAAATTCTGTATCCAAGATGGCGGCTCATGATTTTGTACATTTTTAGTCGGAGAATCGTGAAAATTTGGACTAGTGGGTTTTCGGGGACACTGATCATAAATCGGACATCAGATTTTCAAAATTCTGTGTCCAAGATGGCGGCTCATGAGTTTGTACATTTTTAGTCGGAGAATCGTGAAAATTTGAACTAATGTGATTTTGGGGGCGCTGATGATAAATCTGACATCAGATTCCCGAAATTCTGTATCCAAGATGGCGGTTTCATTAGTCCAAATTTTCACGATTCTTCGACTAAAATGTACAAAATCATGAGCCGCCATCTTGAAACAGCCATCTTAGATACAGAATTTTGAAAATCTGATGTCAGATTAATTATCAGCGCCCCCAAAATCACATTTTCAAATTTTCACGATTCTCCGACTAAAAATGTATAAAATCATGAGCCGCCATCTTGAAACGGCCATCTTGGATACAGAGTTTCGGTAATCTGATGTCAGATTTATGATCAGTGCCCCCGAAAACCTACTAGTCCAAATTTTCACGATTCTCCGACTAAAAATGTACCAAATCATGAGCCGCCATCTTGGATACAGAATTTTGAAAATCTGATGTCAGATTCATCATCAGCGCCCCCGAAAACCCACTAGTCCAAATTTTCACGATTCTCCGACTGAAAATGTACAAAATCATGAGCCGCCATTTTGAAACCGCCATCTTGGATACAGAATTTTGAGAATCTGATGTCCGATTCATCATCAGCGCCCCCGAAAACCCATTAGTCCAAATTTTCACGATCCTCCGACTAAAAATGTACAAATCATTAGCCGCCATCTTGAAACCGCCATCTTGGATCGAGAATTTTGAGCAGTTGATGTCAGAATCGTTATCAGCGACATCGAAAACCCCTGTATACGGAATTTCATAGAAATATATCGAAATATATTGGATTAAAAATAAAGTGCTCCAAATAATCGCATTTTTCATTTTAATTTGTTAATTATTTATTGAAAATCAGGTTTTCCAGTCTTTTCAACCATTGTATCGTGTAGAGCATGCCCGAAAATAGAAGGAATGACTATTTTGCAATAAACCTTCCGTCTTATTCATCAAACTATCCGAGCTCGAAAGTACTAACAAAATTTCTGCGATTTGGAACTTAATGGGTTAATTCTTTAAAAACAATCGCTCAACAAATTGCTATTATGTATACGCGCTTAGAAATGTACATAATAACCGCTCCGTACATTTATTAATATATATATATGGGACGTTCCACGTCAAGTGAGCATGGTCAAAATTTTGTTCGAGATTCTGCATTGACAAATTGATTGGTATCCATCCCCAGAATACTCAAAAATTTTTTCAGATTTTTAGGTGCATGTATGTGGAAGTTAGTCTGTGCACTCAAAACCTGAATTATTCAAAATTTAACTTTTTTCTCAATTTTGAGAGCCCAAATAATCTTGTATATGTGGGAAAATGAAAAAAAGTTGAGAACAAAAATTATGCTGAATACTACAAAGATTATAAAAAAAAATTGTTTGACACCAGAATCCTCCATCCGGATAGGCTACTCTATTAATTAAACATGTTTCAACCAGTTTGGCTATGTTCGCCCACTTATTTTTGACCTTTCAAGTTATACGTACAAACCTTTGTTCGATAGCTTGAAAATGGTCTCATACATTTTTTGGAGAAATTCCAATATCTCCTGCAATTAATTGTTTAAATCTGCAATATCACAATCGCCTTCTTGTTAGTTTCAACATATCAGGTCCACGATGAAGCTCACAGTGAGGATATCATGCCTTCGGGTCATCAATCTCAGCCAAACTCTACAGATATGTTCCCTGACACTGGATCAAGCTACCGGTAGAGTTTGGAGTTCCAGCGCTGCCTTGTTATAGAACTTTTTATGACTTTAGACTGAGGCAGCTATATATAGATATACATATCTGCCTTGATTTGTCTAAAATCCACATAATATTCATAATTTCATCAAGAAAATGATGTATTTCACCTTGTTTGGTACTATGAATGAGTATTATAACTTATGGTTTCACTTATATTGTGTGAACAGCTCTTGACGGGTGGTCTCAAATCACATGCAAGTTATTTACACATGAAATTATAAACATTAACCAGGAATGTAATTTGAGACAACCGGTCAATAGCTTTTCCAACCTTAGCTTTGCAGTTCACACAATATAAGTGAAACCATAAGTTATAATATTCATTCATAGTACCAAACAAGGTGAAATACATCATTTTCTTGATGAAATTATGAATATTATGTGGATTTTAGACAAATCAAGGCAGATATGTATATCTATATATAGCTGCCTCAGTCTAAAGTCATAAAAAGTTCTATAAGAAGGCAGCGCTGGAACTCCAAACTCTACCGGTAGCTTGATCCAGTGTCAGGGAACATATCTGTAGAGTTTGGCTGAGATTGATGACCCGAAGGCATGATATCCTCACTGTGAGCTTCATCGTGGACCTGATATGTTGAAACTAACAAGAAGGCGATTGTGATATTGCAGATTTAAACAATTAATTGCAGGAGATATTGGAATTTCTCCAAAAAATGTATGAGACCATTTTCAAGCTATCGAACAAAGGTTTGTACGTATAACTTGAAAGGTCAAAAATAAGTGGGCGAACATAGCCAAACTGGTTGAAACATGTTTAATTAATAGAGTAGCCTATCCGGATGGAGGATTCTGGTGTCAAACAATTTTTTTTTATAATCTTTGTAGTATTCAGCATAATTTTTGTTCTCAACTTTTTTTCATTTTCCCACATATACAAGATTATTTGGGCTCTCAAAATTGAGAAAAAAGTTAAATTTTGAATAATTCAGGTTTTGAGTGCACAGACTAACTTCCACATACATGCACCTAAAAATCTGAAAAAATTTTTGAGTATTCTGGGGATGGATACCAATCAATTTGTCAATGCAGAATCTCGAACAAAATTTTGACCATGCTCACTTGACGTGGAACGTCCCATATATATATATATATATATATATATATATATATATCTATATGCATGTACTAGATACATTATGTGTATATGCGCTGTACCGTGTTAGAATCCATAGAACGCCAGGATTATTCCCGGTGGCTCCTTGGAAATATTGCTTCGAACTATTCGAAACGATTTTTGCTAGATGGCGCTGGCCTAATCTAGTGCATCGCATCAACATTTCCCTGCCTGGTCAGCCCGGTATTATTGCTGGGTAACCTGTCACGGAATTATCGCTTGATTTTTTTCTCCGTGCACGCATCATTTTTTCCGAATTTCTCTCCATGGATATTCAAGCCCATCTGATGTCCCTTCGATCGAACATACCCGACATGTCACCAAATCATAATCTCACGTATTTATCTGAAAGCATGAAAATCGCAAAGTAAACCGCCAATTTTCAATCACATACTTCACGCCCACGCAACAACATTTTTGAATTTTTCACGATGAATGATTGAAGCGCTCAATGAGTTCTATCGATACCTCTAATCATAATTTTCATCGCGATGCTGTTTCATAGATTTTTTTAACGGATTATGCGGCACAACATGACAAAAGCAAGTTTTTTCCCTATTTCACGCCCACGCATCATTTTTTCCGAATTTCTCTCCATGGATATTCAAGCCCATCTGATGTTCCTTCGATCGAACATACCCGACATGTCACCAAATCATAATCTCACGTATTTATCTGAAAGCATGAAAATCGCAAAGTAAACCGCCAATTTTCAATCACATACTTCACGCCCACGCAACAATATTTTTGAATTTTTCACGATGAATGATTGAAGCGCTCAATGAGTTCTATCGATACCTCTAATCATAATTTTCATCGCGATGCTGTTTCATAGATTTTTTTAACGGATTATGCGGCACAACATGACAAAAGCAAGTTTTTTCCCTATTTCACGCCCACGCATCATTTTTTCCAAAATTCTCTCCATGGATATTCAAGCCCATCCGATGTTCTTTCGATCGAACATACCCGACATTTCACCAAATCATAATCTCACGTATTTATCTGAAAGCATAAAAATCGCAAAGTAAACCACCAATTTTCAATCCAAACTTCACGCCCTCGCATCAATATTTTTGAATTTCTCACGATGAATACTTGAAGCGCTCAATGAGCTCTATCGATACCTTCAATCAGAATTTTTATCACGACGCTGTTTCATCGATTTTTTCAACGGTTTATGCGGCACAAGTTGACAAAAGTCAGTTTTTTCCATATTTCACGCCCCCGCATCATGTTTTCCAAAATTTTCACCATAGAATAGGAAACATCCTCGATTGATCTATAAATCAGTGAAACTCAAATCTGCACCATACAACTATTTCCCAGTTTTTCCCAATGGTCTACTGATACCAGAAAAAACGCAACTTGATTTTTACCATCTTTGTCACCCTCGCATCGTTTCTTTCGTAAATTTCAATGTGGAACACGATACCGCAGGCAATTTCCTTTTGATCCGTTCCATTTGTTTCCATGGAAGTCAACTCCTTCATTGAAAAATCTCTCTATGAAATTTCCGAGAGGATTAACTTTATAGTTTAGTATAGATATAGAAGTATAGATATAGATATTGTCACGGGCGGATAATCCATTATCAGGCCCTGTGAGATCTCTCTCCACAATATTAGATTGTTTGTTAATTTTAAGTTATGTTTCAGCGCCCAGCGAGAGAGCCAGCGCTGTCGACAAGGTAAGAGAGAGAGAGACCGCGCCGCGATCGAGATTCAAACCTCGCGCCGCGTGACGTCAGCCGGACACGGCCGAAGCGAGCTCGGCCGGCCCAGCGACCGAGCGGACCGCGACCGCCGAATAGAACCGGAGACCCATGCAACGCCGAGTAAGTGCCGCTCGATCATCATCTCTCTCTCTCCCGGCCAACACGCGTTCGCGCTCTCTCTCGCTCCGGCCCGCGAGACGCGACCCGAGGCTCGATGCCTCATACTTGTGTAGAATCTTCCCTTCATCTTAATAAATAAACTTTGTGTTCGTCAGAATCGTTGTGCATTCTTTATTGCCACGCTATTCCTGCCAAAGATCCCATTCCCGCGCACACGAGTTTCACCACCTCGTGCGCGCATTTGTTATCATGCTCCAGGCCCTAAGGCCATTACAGTATTAATTATTAATAATAAATACGGCGGTGATAATATATTGTAATTGTTTTGAATATCAAGTGTCTTAGAGTGTACTATAAATTTTTCGATACAGTCTCTGAAAATTCTTTTACATTTGTTTTTTTTCTTCTTACTTTTTACATAGTATTTCTGAATTCTCTTATACAGCGGTGAAGTATTATTAGATAAGGCTTCACTGAGATGCCGGTTGCATAGATACCTTACCCAGTCTTCAATCCGAGGTAGTTTCGATTCTCCTAACAATATATTAGTTGGCGTGGTTTTTCGGTATCCTAGAGCTGTTCTTATCGCAGAGTATTGTATTTTTTCGAGTTTTTCTTTCATTTGTTTCTTGAGCGGAAAGTATGAAAATGAGCAGTATCCTATAATAGATCGTACGTAGCTTTTGTATATAATCATTAAAGTTTCTGTGTCTGCACCCCACCATGTGCCACACAAATATTCCATCATGTTCATTGCTCTTTTGCATTTATAGATAATTTCATTTATGTGTGGGGTGAATAATATTTGATAGTCAAAGTTAATGCCTAGGAACTTAGCAGTTGAGCTGGATTTAATTACATGATTATCGATTGAAATTTGAGTTTCACCTGGAAGAAATTTTTTTGTATCAAAATGCAGTAGGATGGTTTTTTGTGGGGCAAGATCGAGGCCCAATCCGGCTAGATTATTCTTCAACCCATTAATGCCCAAAGTGACCGAAATTTGGTGCTGTCTTTGAGCTTATAATTTTTGATGAAATCATAGTCTAAAAAATTTGAAACATACCTTCCCTACTATTCTCAGGGTCGCTCTTTTCAATGGTGATGGTTAAAAAAATATTTAACAATGTTAACCGTTCAAAAATTCAAAAACAAATTGAAAAACCCATAATTTTACAGTGAAATTTTCTCTTAAAACTAATTTTTCGGTCCGTTCACGTGGTTTTAAATGATTTAAACTCATATGTACCCGATCAATGATAGTCAAACTAAAAGTAAGTACGATTATTTTGTCTGCAAATTTATTTGGTAAAACAAAATGGCGGCCGAGATTTAACATTTATCTTTCAAACTTGACTGACTTTTTTCTCAAAATCGGTGCCTTTTAGGAAAAATTTTTCGGGAATAAAAAGGTCTTAGAATCACTCAAGGAACGTGCTCAATTTTTTTCAGAATTTTCCGAGGATATTTTTGGTTTTCTAAAGATTCAAAAATTTGATTTTTCAAAAAAGAAATCGAGAAAAGTTCTGAAAAAATCTTATCGTGTTCTTTGAGTTATTCTAAGACCTTTTTATTTCTGGAAAATTTTTCCTTAAGTGCACCGTTTTTGAGCAAAAAATTCATAAAATTTTTTTCTGTAAGAGACGATAACTCGGAAAGTATTTTATGTTTCAAACGCCCTTTACCGTTGTTTCAGAACAACGTTGCCCAGTTTTCACTCCATGTAGGTGGACGCTTATCGAAAACCTTTTTTCATCACTTGTATCGAAAAGTTGATCATCAAACCGTAGTTTTCTACACTCGTGATGAAAAATGCTGTTCGATACTAGATCAAAAGACGATTTCTAGGCCCGTGTGATTACCACCCTCGCTTTGCTCGGGCGGCAAACCTCCCACGTGCCTAGAATTCGTCTTTTGGTCTAATATCAAAATGGACTATTTCGAAAAAATTTTTCAGAATTTTTCTCGATTTTTTATGAAAAATCAAATTTTTGAATTTTTAGAAAACCAAAAATTCTGAAAATTCTGAAAATTCTGAAAAAATTTGAGCACATTCATGAGTGATTCTAAGACCTTTTTATTCCTGGTAAATTTTTACTGAAAGGCACCGATTTTGAGAAAAAAGTCAGTTAAGTTTGAAACATAAAAGTTAAATCTCGGCCGCCATTTTGTTTTACCAAATAATTTTGCAGACAAAATAATCGTACTTACTTTTAGTTTGACTAGGGAGGGGTACCCCCCCTGCTCGCTTCGCTCGCCAACCCCCAGTTCTTGTTTAAAGTTTAAAATATGCCATAAAAAAAAGTTTTATGCAGCTGACATTTTTTTGAGTTTCTTTTAATATGCGTAAGCTACAAAATTACGAAAACCTACGCTCTTAGCTTCAGACTAACAATCGGACTAACAATTCGGATTCTAACAATCGGATGACTCATTTCTATTTCTCCCAATGAACAAGAATTATTTCATTTAAAATTAATTTTGCTTCGAGTTAGAGGTGCAACTTCTTTTGATGATTTAAAGACATACAATAATACTGCATACGTTAATTTCACCGAAATAGCTGTAGCTATGGGACTTGTAGAATATGATAATAGTATATCATGCACCCGAGCGAGGTTAGGCGATTTCGGCACGAAAAACGTTTGCGATCCGAGCGCAGCGAGGATTGCAAGTTCGCGCGTGCCGAAATAGCCTAGATGAGCGAGGTGCATATATGTTTGATGAAGCGTGTCATATTATGTTACCTAAACAATTACGAAAATTTTTTGCATATTTTTTAATCTTAGTAAGCCTATCTTTTCTCTTAAAACCTGGGAAAAATTCAAATGTCACTTCCATGAAGATTTTTCGGAAGAACCTAAGAATAATTTTCTAAACGCTATAAATGAAATTTTGAAATCAGAAAATTATGAATGTTCAGATTATGGATTACCAGATCCTGTCATATCTCATAAATTGATTGAAAATATAAATATTGGGACTTATAAAAATTTGTTTTACTTATCATAAAAAATCATTAATCTGGTGATAATAAATTAATTTTTATTGATGGATCTGCCGGCACAGGCAAAACTTTCCTTTTTACTTGTATTATTTATTATTTTTTAAGCATAGGAAAACAAATATTATATATGGCATGGACTGGTATTGCATCCATTTTATTACCCAAAGGTATGACAAGTCATAAGACTCTTAAATTACCACTTGAAAAATTAAAATCAGAGAATGTGATGTCATAATATGGGACGAAGCATCTATGATTTCCAAAAAAGCTTTGGAAATTGTAGATCTTACATTACGAGATATTTATAATAATAATTAACCTTTTGGATAAAATATTACTTTCGGGAGGAGATTTTCAACAAATTCTCCCAGTTGGAACAAAAATCTCAGTAATAAACGAAACCATAAAATTCTCTGCTTTATGGAAAAATTTTTAAATTTTTAATCTACATCATAATGTAAGATCAAAAGATGAAGAGTTTTCATCTTTCCTTATTACCAGTCGTAATGATGATGTCCGAATAATTAATGAAAAAATCTTAAACAAAATTGACAATGAAAAAAAAATTTTTTATAGCATGCTGAATTATCATATTTTACCTATTCTGTTTTTTAATTCAATGAGGGATGAAAATGAGGGATAAAAATGAGAGATAAAATGAGGGATGAAAATGAGGGATAAAAATGAGGGATGAAAATGAGGGATGAAATTTCCACGGCGGCGGCGGCGGCGGTCTAGCTTTTAATATAGAGAGACTATCATAGACCGGGTACATATGAGTTTAAAGCATTTAAAACCACGTGAACGGACCGGAAAATTAGTTTTAAGAGAAAATTTCACTGTAAAATTATGGGTTTTTCAATTTGTTTTTGATTTTTCTGATATCTTTATTTTCTTTAGACGCTAAATTAATTTTGACGAGGATGAGAATACCACCGTGAGAATCTTGTTTTCTGTCTCTTCTGTGAATAGAATAACCTGCGATGAAGAAGTCTTTGCCCGGTTTGAGCCACGACTCAACACAAACGATTATGTCGATTTCTTTCAATACAGAACACAATTCTTCTTTTTTGTTTAGGACGCTCCTGGCGTTCCAAAACAAGATCTTCAGTTTCGTTTCTGGAACCATGATGTTGATTATTTCGTTTCTGCCTCGGAGCTGTGGTCTTCGTCGTAGTCTTCAGGTGAGAATTCAGTGATGATTTATTTTTCTTAATTTTTTTCTAAAAATTTTTAGGTTCATGTCAGGTGAGATCTCAGGTGAGATCTCAGGTAAGAATTCAGGGATGATTTTTTTTTCGTAATATTTTTCTAAAAACTTTTAGGTTCATGTCAGGTGAGATCTCAGGTGAGATCTCAGGTGAGAATTCAGGTGAGAATTCAAGGATCATCTTTTTTCTTAATTTTTATGTTCATGTCAGGTGATATCTCAGGTGAGAATTCAGGGATGATTTTTTTTTCTTTTTTTCTTTCTTAATTCTTTTCTAAATATTTTTAGGTTCATGTCAGGTAAGATCTCAGGTGAGATCCCAGGTGAAAATTCAGGGATCATTTTCGCTTTTCCAAAGAGAAAGCTTTGTAATAGGGTAAGAATCGACCAATCGAATCGGACTTCGGGACCTCGATTTTTGTAATCTACGGGTCGAAAAACTTGGAAATCCGAAAATGTCTGTATGTATGTTCGTACGTACGTGCACATTTTTTGTCGTACGATAACTTCCGAAGGAATTGTCTGATCGTCCTGAAATTTCGCACACAGGTTAGTTGTTGCAAAATCTTGACCGAGTTCAATTTTCAGCCAAATCCGTTGTTTATTTCTCTAGCAACCGTTGTTAACGTGTTTTTGATAAAAGCTCCAAAAATCATCATCAATGCACGATGGGTCTCCAATTCTTTCGACGATCGATGAGAATCGATGGGCCATTCATTTTGGAACAACCATTGTTTATTCTCCTAGCAACCGTTGCTATGGAGATACCAAATTCAGCTTCAGAATGACTTTTTTTTTGTCGTACGATAACTTTCGAAGGAATAATCCGATCGTCCTGAAATTTTGCAAACAGGTCGGTCTCCGGAAGATGTGAACTGAGTTCGGCGTTCAGCAACATCCGTTGTTTATCCATGGCAACCGTTGCTAGCGTCTCTTCGATAAGTTCCCATAAAATTCATGATAAATGCTCATTTGGTCTCGTATATTTATGAGATTCTATAAGAATCAAAGAGAGATTTCCCGTAGAAACCATTGTTGATGTCTCTAGCAACCATTGTTTATATCCCTTGCAACCGTAACTAGGGAATGGGAAAAGTCAAGGGACAGCTGTACCCGCAAAGTTTGTATATCACTTACAGCCTCGCTAAATTTTATCCCAATCCTTTGATTAGAAATTTTTTGTTTTCTCTCTTTTCTGCCATTTATACTAACACTACAAATATATTTTCGGTCTCTATTAATTTTATTAAATCCTTTTTTTTATATATTTTTCAGATAGATGTAAGTTTAATTTTTATTTTTTTTAAAAGTCTTAGACAAAAAAAACTTTTTTCAGATGGGCACAAAGCATTCAAAGAGTAACCAGCCAGACGACATCGAAAACTTGTACAACCTGGCCCAAAGTTTTTTCACGCCCGTGCATAAAATCCCGACTTGAACGTTTGTTCCTATAGACCCCCGGAACATTATGTTATGTGAGGATTGCGCCGATCCATACGCAAAACCACTCTTCTCATTTACATGTAATAATAGAATATTTGCAAGGTATAACATAAGAAAAAATCATTACGTCATAGAATGTTTGAATTTTAAGCAACGATTATTTTCGATGAAAAATTGTTCCGCGGTCTGTATGCTCCGCAAACAGGTCCCTATTTTTATATCTCCTAACTAACATGACGGTTCCTCACAAATAATTCACATAATTCATTTCTATTTCTTCCTAAGACATAAGGAATTATTTAAGTTAAAACATGATGCTTGGACTAGGATCAGCATATATAGATTCATATCAGTACATATCTTTTTTTTAAATTATAGCCTGGCAAATTCTTACACTACACTACTTTTCCAACGAGAACGTCGTTGTCTCAAGTGGGCGGATATCACGTCAGTGACTTTGCAGTCGGATACGATACGACCTACCGTTTCGACTGGTTATGCCATCGCCAATCTCGGGATATCTACTTTCCCACGGCGAATCTTCTTCTCAATTTTTTTGAGGCATCACCCATCCACGAAATCAGTTCGGAGAAGCCGCCTGTTATCAGGGCAGGTCGATTCCACCAACACCGAAATTCGCCTCCGAATTTCAAGCGATACAGCTTATCGCTAACGAAGGCGAAGAATACGCTTATCGCGTGTTACCATTAGAGCGGTCAATCTCGCTCGGTCCTCCCGCACTTCTCCAATAGTATTGGGAAGTATATCTAAACTTGGAATTCGGTGTCATAGGCGGGGCTATGAAACTACAACTTAATTGCCCGATAACGCCGATTCCCCGAAAACTCGGACCGATAACCTCCGACTCCGAACTGCTACCGACATGCAACCAATCCCTTCCTCCTCCGAAATTCCTATAAAAACGCCTTGCCAGGCAATAGGGTACGCACGATTTCGATACCGAGCCGACGGACGCGGAGAGATTTTTTGAAATTAACCCATTAACGACCAAACGCCTCGATTTTCTGTCAACTTTTCGACGCGATTATTTGGCATGTTATCGTCTTTGAAAGAATTCAGTTTCCACTTATTCTGGCGTAAAATTTTATGCTCTTTCAGAATCCGTGGTCAAAATTATGATTAGACTCCTAGGGAAAAAGATATGGCCGATTCAAACTCATAAAATGCGAAAATTTAAAAAAAAAAATTTTTCTCGATTTTTTTTCATAATGTTATCGCCAATCATTTGTGCTCTAATTATGGACAAAGGTGGACAAAATGCTTCAGGTTTAAGAGGAAATTCTTTTTATCGAAGTGAAATCGCTTTTTTTTACAAAATGGCGGCAATAACGTGAAAATTTCATAAAAAACATTGCTTATTTTTTTTCTCGAAAACTATGGACTTCATCAAAAAATTCAAAAGAACAAAAATGTCTTATAATTAGTCAAGGAATACTTCCAAATTTTTTCAAATGTTTTTGACACGTTTTGGAAAAATTTAATTCTCCGAATTTTCAAAAAAATCTAGATTGTCTCTAAAAATTCTACAAAAATTTGTGAGCGTTCCTTGACTAATTCTAAGACACTTTTGTTCTTATAAAATTTTTGATAAAATCTAGTTTGCCAACTGTTTTTTCATTTTTTTCTAGCTTTTTGAAAATTCTATTTTTTCCTATGAATCTCAAACTAGAAAAAACTAAAAACTAGATTTTATCAAAAATTTTATAAGAACAAAAGTGTCTTAGAATTAGTCAAGGAACGCTCACAAATTTTTGTAGAATTTTTTGAGACAATTTAGATTTTTTTGAAAATTCGGAGAATTAAATTTTTCCAAAACGTGTCAAAAACATTTAAAAAAATTTGGGAGTATTTCTAGACTAATTATAAGACATTTTTGTTCTCTTGAATTTTTTGATTAAGTCCATAGTTTTCGAGAAAAAAAATAAGCAATGTTTTTTATAAAATTTTCACGTTATTGCCGCCATTTTGTAAAAAAAGCGATTTCACTTCGATAAAAAAAATTTCCTCTTAAACCTGAAGCATTTTGTCCACCTTTGTCCATAATTAGAGCACAAATGATTGGCGATAACATTATGAAAAAAAATCGAGAAAATTTTTTTTTTTTAAATTTTCGCATTTTTTGAGTTTAAATCGGCCATATCTTTTTTTCTAGGAGTTTTATCATAATTTTGACCACGGATTCTGAAAGAGCATAAAATTTCACGCCAGAATAAGTGGAAACTGAATCCTTTCAAAGACGGTAACATGCCAAATAATCGCGTCGAAAAGTTGACAGAAAATCGAGGCGTTTGGTCGTTAATGGGTTAAGTAACTTCTAATTTAGTTCACTCTAGATCGTGGTCCAAGCACCATCTCTGTATTTTTCTGTAATAATTATGCAAGTTTGCGTTGATTTATTTAAGTATTGGTATTGTACCATTGTTGGAATCATAAATAAAGAAATCTTTGTGTGTGGTGAAATCTCTGTTGTTATCATTGATCCAGAATTCGACAAAAGGTCTGTGCACTTAAATTATAACATATTTATACTCCTTATCCCTCCTCTTTTTGAAAAAATATTCGAACCTTTGGCAATAGAGCCACTACAGCGCGAACCCGACGGTATTCGCGTCTAGTTCCTTTCACTTCGAAAAATCCGTCGTCCCAGGACTTTGTTGAAAGTGAATTGGAATACTTGACTATTATGTATGTTTACTTTGTAGGTCCACTATTTTGGACTTGTGTCTATTTGAGGTTCGAATACATTGTTTTATTATACTTGTGGGATTGAGGTGGGTGGTTTCCACAAACCGCTTGGCTGGGGAAATGAGCTGAGTCTGAAACTTGGTGTAAAGCCTTTATTAGAGATTTGTGTAACAGCTCTCGCCTGTTCCACAGGCTGACCGCTCGCTCGGTGAGCTCGAGCGTAACTGCCGCTGCACGCTGCCTTCGCTGGCTCGGAAGCTTCGACCGCTTGTCACGCATGCGCCGCGAGGGGCAAGCAGGAGTGTGCCCCTACAGTACTCCCTGCCAAAAGGGTTACGCAGGGAAACTTAAGAAAATTCCCTTGTACAGTTTACATGGGTAACGCTTTGAACAAATACAGCTCGCTTGCTGTTACATGATGAAAACTAGTAGTGCAGTTCGCATACTGCTTACAAAATACTTGGCGAGAATGAAAAATATTAATTCATTGTGTATACGGCAATGATTAATCATTTATCAACGTATTTGCAAGGAGACGCGTTCCGCCATTCTAGTGTCGAGTTCTGTACGCAAAAGTAAATAGTTGCTTTTCTTTATCTAAAACATAGCGAGTTTTTGATCTGCTCAAAGCTTCGCTCAACGCAAAGCGATCATCTTTGATTTTACAATTGTGAAGCACAACGTCCGACGAGTCAGTATTTCGCAAAATTGGTGCAAATAAATTGACCAGTATTGGCTTTTTCTTCTGTTTACCCATCGTACAATATACGTTTATAGAAAACAACGCGAGACGCGCAAGTTGTTTTAAAAAGTCATTGGTATTTAAATTATACTAAAATGCTAGGTGCTTAAGGCACGTTAAATTTGAAAAATTTACCCCGCTGAGCAAGTCTATACCTCGTAAATTTAAGGTGTGTGAATTTTGCGCTGCTGAGATCATATTAATTATAAACGCACGGGTAACGTTGTAATTTTCGAGACTCAGTGTTTTTAACAATCTTGTGGGATTTATAATTTGCCTGATATGATGCGACTGTCCAAAATTACATTATGCAGAAAAATCTATTTCACAAGTTTTGAGTATATTTACGCCAGAAAAAATTGCATTAAATATTTCTAACAGTAAATTGTCTGGAATATCAATATTTGCACAATCTTTGAGAGTTAAGCTCTCCCAATACAAGTTATCTTTAAGAAAATCTACCAATTTAGTTATGTCTAGTTTTTTACAGTTAATCAATTCTAATTGCGTTAGTTTCTGAAACTCTACGAGTTTTAAACAATGCGTTCACAGATGAGACTTTGTCGAAATCGATTTGTTTTTTCGCTGATTAAGCAATATACGCAAAAGTACAATGTGACGCAATCTTATTGTGGAATTCAGATACATCGAAGTAAAAACAAACATCTTTGAATCTTGGACCAACATCGCATCCCTAAACTCTGATCCACATCTCGGTAATCCAATATTTAATTGTGTCTGAGTTCTTTTAAACTTTTCCGACTGATTGCACAAATCGTACAGATTGAAAAAATCTGTAGGGCTCAAATGTGGTGTGATTTTGATACAATTACATGATTATCTAAAATTGCTTTCGTCATTGGCGGCAAAATGTAACGAGGCATAAATCTTTCTGGTGGCATTGGAATTTCCACAAACGGTTTGATTTTTATGCGGTAATCTACACCATTAATAGAACAAAATAACTCTTTTTTACAGGCAAGAATTTGAATGAGCGTAGAGGATTCGATGTCCAACGCGTTTATGTTAGCAGAGGTAGCATTCACAGTATGACTAATGACAGTCAAAGTATACTTTACAAAATACTTGTCTAAAGCCGCTTGAATTTGAGCCCGAGTGCCTGTTCTAGGCATGTGAAACATATATAACTTTAGAATCAGTTGCTCGTATTCGTCAATTACTTGCGGTACTTTAATTGCTATTGCCACCTCTGGCTGACTAAACGCAAATTTGGTTGGACGAAGAATTGCATTCTCACGCTTTTCTATCTGTACTTTCGCCCATTGTCGAAAATCTTGCAAATGACATTCTGCTATGAAGGTTGAGTGCCTTTGCTGATGCAAAAGAGTGTTTTTAAAAGTATTTAGCAACGCCAATTGCCTGTCGATTTGCTCCATCTCCTACAAGAGAGAGAAGCTTGTTACGGTAAAATCACAGTAATTTCTATTTCAAAATATCTTATAATAGGTACGCATTACATAATTTATTCAAAAACTTATAAACTAGACTAGTCTTGATGTTAATTGCGCGCTTAGTAAGAATATTTGGTATATGTTTTTTACGTTTCTGTACTACTTTTTGTACTACTTGATTGCTTGAGGTGCTTGGCACGTCTACCAGAGGCGCACTCAACTACTCGTTCGCATCATTAATAGTGATGATTTCATCAACGTCATTTTGAACTGTGACTTGTTCATTTTCAGTCTGTTGCACATCAGTGCTGTTGTGAGAAGTTACAGGATTTGGGTCATCAGGGGCGTGCACCATTGCCGTAGTGACAATTGTGTTTCGGTCCGTCGAGTTAGTGTTTTGAGTGAAACTGTCGTTTTGAGTGCTGCCAGAAGCCAAATCTGTAATTACATTATGTGGAGATTGCACATGCAAGGCTTGCGCTTGTTGTGACTGACTTTGATCGGATTGATTTTTGGGAATCTCTTCTGGAGCTAGATAAAAGGCTCGTTTTAATCTCGCGATTGTAACTGTTTTATGAGTACCATTTATGTCTATTACGTAGTCTTTTTGATTTTGTAATCGCGCAATAACTTTATGTGGGCCAGTATAAGGTTTAGCTAACGGCGGTTTGATTGCTTTGTTTTTTAACCAAACATGCGTGCAATCTCGCTATTGCTTGAAAACAAAGGAGGAGAAATTATTTTTGATATTATGTTTGAATGGCATTGGTTTGAATCTTTTCATCTAATAACGGAATTTATTAAAGAACGCACTTTTATCAGGCTCCTCGTCCGCGTAAGTGCAGAACTATCCAGGCAAGCGCAAGGTTGTGCCATAGACCATTTCTGCAGGACTTACTCCAATGTCCGGTCGAACTCTTGTTCTCAAGCGTAGCAGGACAGTGGGAAGTACGCGAGTCCAGTCAGGACCGTCTGTATGACATTTTAGAGCTAATTTTAGGTCCTTATGGAATCTTTCAACCGTACCGTTTGTTTCCGGATGATAAGCAGTGGTACGATTTCTGTTACAACCCAAGAGGTTTAGTAATTTCCCCAAACACTCTGGATTTAAATTGTTGGCCCTGGTTCGAAGTGAGATAAAGAGGTGCACCAAAATCTCGGATCCAGTTGTCATAGAAGGCATGCGTGACAGTACGCGCGGTAGTATCCTGAATGGGAACTGCCATCGGCCAACGCGTGTATCTCTCAACCATTGTGAGAAGATATTTGTAACCGTCGCTCTCCGGAAGGGGACCGACGATGTCGATATGGACGTGATCAAATCTACCGTCAAGTTTCTCGAATTGAGAAGGCACTAATCTGTTTCGTCGCATGATTTTAGCTTGTTGACACTTGGTGCAATATCGACACCATTTATGTATGTCTGGCCAAACGTACTGTTGTTGAATGAGACGAAGTGTAACTTTACTGCTGGGGTGAACCGCGTCATGGAACGTATGGAACAGGTCTTCCCTTAAATTTTTCGAAATATATGGTCGCAAAACGCTCTCATGGGGGTTGCAGAAAAACGAAGTGTGATCTTGACCCCAGGTCAATTGAGTGAGCTTCAAGGGATGAGCAGGGTCAGCAATAATTTGCTTAAGTTGCTCGTCCTCTTGTTGCTGCTCTGAAAGCTGCCGTATGGTGAACCGCGTGGGTAGTCTAAAGGCATCAATACTCGCCGAGACACCGGATGAAAGCAGAATAGATTGTGAGGAAAAGGGTACTTTACATGCATTTTCTATTGGAAAAGTTATTGCATCTAGACGAGACAATGTGTCGGCCGCTACATTGTCCTTGCCTGCGATGTGTAAAATTTTTGTATTGAATTGGGAAATGTACTGCAAATGTCGTACTCTGCGTGGTGACGACTTTTCCGGATTCTGCTGCATTGCATATTGCAATGGTTTGTGGTCGGTGTAAACGGTAAACTCACGCGCATCGAGGACGTCCGAAAAATAATGAATTGCCTCAAATATAGCTAAAAGTTCCCGGTCATAGGTCGAGTAATTTTTCTGTGCATTATTGAATTTTTTAGAAAAGAAGGCTAGCGGTCTCCAGCCAGATTTTGATGACTGTTCTAGAGCCGCTCCCATCGCGGTGTCCGACGCATCTGTTAGTCGTAAATCTGCTTTTTCATCTAGGAAAGCCATTTGGGTTACCTTTATGAGGTCTAACTTACATTGTTCGAATACATTTTCGGCTTGTGGATTCCACGAGATTGGGGTTTTATCCTTCTTTTTGGAATGTGATAAAAAAGCATGCAACGGAGCCAGCATGTGGCAAAAAAGATCTGTATTGATTTACTAAGCCCAAAAATCTGCGCAATTGTTTGACATTTGCTGGTTTTTTTCGCGTCTCTCATTGCTGAAGTTTTCTCTTCCATTGGACTGAACCCATGCTGTTCAACAGAATAACCCAAAAAGGTTAATTTTTCTTCACCAAAAACTGATTTTTCTAAATTGAGACGCAAATGAAACTTTTCCAAACAATCAAAAAAAATTTTGAGGTGCTCCAAGTGTTCCTCTGTGTTGTGCGAGGCGACAAATATGTCATCTATATACGCAAAAACAAATCCTAAGTCTGACAGGGCTGAATGTAAGTATCTTTGAAAAGCTTGTGAGGCATTCTCGAGACCGAAGGTCATTACTAAATATTCAAACAATCTGAAAGGTGTTGTAACAGCTGTTTTTTCAATGTCATCTGTAGACATGAGGATTTGATGAAAGGCTCTACGTAAATCAAGTGCAGAAAAAATCTTCTTGCCATGTGCGAGGGTCGCGAAATCACGAAGTCGGGGAATAGGGTAACGATCGGGTTTAGTTACAGCGTTCAGTGCTCTATAAACACCGCAAATCCTCCATTCACCGTCTTTTTTCAATATCATATGAATCGGAGAAGTCCAGGGACTATTTGAAACACGACAAATCCCGAGATCACACAAACGATCAAATTCCGCTTTAGCTGCTTTAAATTTTGCAGGGTTCAAAGGACGGTATTTTTAGAAAACCGGAGGGCCTTTAGTGTGAATATGCTTACAAACATTGCGATTCTGTAAGCGAACTAGATCATTATTTTGCGTGATTTTAGGGAATTGCGCGAGCAAGCGAAGATACGGTTGATCAATCTCATGTGCATTTACTTGCACGTCTATTATCGATTTGTTAAACCCTTTTATTGATTGACCGTTTCGTTTATCTATGAGCTCGCGAGTAGTTAAATCTGGGACTGAGTGATAGTGTTTGAGCAAATCCCTACCGATGATGGGATAAGGAGTATCCGCGATGATAAAAGTCCATTTTATTTTTCTACAAAAACCAAAGTCCAACTCTTGCTCCACAAAGCCGTACGTTTTGATTGGAGAATTTAATGTTTGCAAAGAAAATGAAAGTGGGGGTCCACGAAAATCAATCGGTCTGGGCATGATTGAAAGGTCCGCGCCTGAATCAATCAGCCAATCTAGTTTGGATTTTTTGTCCTTGACATGGAGGCGAACAGAAGTGCCCGACGCATCTACCTCCGCGATAGTCGGAATTCTTAGTATTTTTGAGATTTATCCGAATTATTTGATTTGTTCGCATTCTGATTGTTACCGTTTGACTTTTGCGAAACTGCGGGGGAAGGGCTGCCGTTGCTCCAACTGCAAGGTGGAACACATTTCTTTGCTTTTTTTCCGAAAACGAAATGATATGGACACAGTCCTTGTTTAGACCGAAATGACTTTGTGTGGCTTTGAGTTTCGTTGAGATTTGGTTTGCTGGAATTATTGTTGTTGGGATTACTTGACTGTTTAGGATTCGAATCATGCTTGGAATTATTATTGTTCGATTTGTTATTGTGCGAAGACTTGAGACGTTTGTTCACATGCGAAGATAGCGCATCTATTTTGATTGAAGTATCCTCGAGTAACGGATTTCCCAACGGAGATTGAGCTTCAACCGAATCGATTCGATGAGTTGAATTTTTCTTGAGAATTTGATATGTATATTTTGCCCTTTCTAAGATCCGATTTTCATCCTGCGAAAGCAAAACATCACCGATCGCCAAATGAACACTAGATGGAAGCCGTTGTTGCCAAATTTTTATAATAGTCCGACGTGGAATTTCATTATTGGCTAAGTGAATCATTTCGTGAAATTATTCCGACGTTTTACGGTTATCTAAGTGTACATTATTGAACAACCGTTCCAACTTTTGCTCTGCAGTTTCCGAAAAACGATCAATAAGATGTTTTTTTAATGAGTCGTATTTATTACCAGGAGGCAACGTTTTCAATTTATCATAAATCAATAGGGTTGTTTCCGAACCAAGATTCTTGTCTGAATTCCAATACTTTGCATCATCCGTTGTGATGTTCTTCGCAACAAGCTGAATTTCCAACATTTCAAACCACGATTCCGGATTAAACTGCCAAAACGTCTGAAAACTGATCTCCCGCGTAGATTCTATGTTTGATGGACGTACAAAAGGTGAATTTGATAATTTGATAAATTAGGCGATGGGGTTGAAGCCGATTGAGTATTATTGTGAATAGCAGTATTGTTAGTTTGTAATAATTGTTGTGTATTAAAAGGCCAAATGTTCGGAGTTTCTTGTGTAGTTGTTTGAGTAGGACTTGAAACGAAGTTAATTTTTGCAAGCAGAGATACAGCAAAGACTTTGAGGGATTGCTCCAAATCAGATTTAGTTACATACGTTGCTTGTGCAAGAGGTATTTGTTCATCTAAAGCAGAGTCACCGTTCAAATTTCGACCATTTGGTGTTTCCACGGGAAGACCTCCAGACGCAGAATTCGCGTCCTGAAGAATTTTGTCATCGGTCAGCGTTCCTTCAGTTGAATCGTTTTGTTTATCTTCGTTGTTAGTCATTCCGTCAACAATGTTAAGATTATTATAAACCAAACCATAACGCGTCTGAGCAGAGAGAGGGCCCCTGACAGGAGTACGCTGCAGCTCGTGAGTTGGGTGTATAAGTGCACTGACTTAAACTAAAACGTACGCAATACGTCAAATATTCAAAACGAATATGTTTTTTCTAGAAAGGAGATATAGAATATTCACAGAAAATTGCTTGCCAAAACGAAAACAAGAAAACAAAAATTTTATTCGAAAAAGGCAAACTTTCCATCAAGGAGTTTGAGATGACCAGCACCCAAGCGCTATCTGCGCGATCACAGGGGCCGCCAAGGAAACTGAATCACTCAAGGTCACCTGTGACATGAAAAGTTGCAAAGAAATAATTTTTCAAAACTTTTAATGAAGTGGGAAAACAGAGTTCCCAACAGGCAGAGCGTTTCCTCGAAAGTCGAATTAATAATAAATAATAAATTATTAGCATTAAGAAATTGCTAAATAAAATCTTCAGTACCCTAGTAAAAATAACTTCCTCACAAAAACGTACAAAAATGTACAAAAACGTACAAAAACGTACAAAACCGTTTATAAACGTACCATTTGGAACAAAAAATACATTTATTTCCATTTTTGTACATTTTTGAATGTTTTTGTACGTTTCTGTACATTTTTGTACGTTTTTGTACGTTTTCGTATGATTATGTACAGTTTTGTACAGGTTCGTACGTTTTTGTACGTTTTTTTACGTTTTTGTATATTTTTGTACGTTTTTGTACGTTTTCATACGCTTATGTACAGTTTTGTACAGTTTCGTACAGTTTCGTATGTTTTTGTACGTTTTTGTACGTTTTTGTACGTTTTATAGGAGATTAACATAGTGGAATTGAACTTGACATTCTCTGTTAATATAGAATGTATTTTGTAATATTAGGCACATACCCAGGTGGTAATAGCCTTTGGAAGAGAAAAAAAATTTTGTAATATATTCAATAAATTCTGAAACAGGGAAATGTTCACTTAATCTTATTTATTGAGCACACATTTGTCTTACAAAATAATTGAAGAATATTAACGAAATATTGAAAAAAGTATTTCTAAATCACATCCCTTAAGCAATATATTTAAAATATCAATTGAAAATTTTTGTTCAAACACAAGTATAAAGTACGAAATGCAATGAAATTGCACAACAAATTTACATTTAAGTAATATGTTTTGTTATACACACACACACACACACACACACACATATATATATATATATATATATATATATATATATATATATATATATATATATATATATATATATATATATATATATATATATATATATATATATATATATATATATATATATTGTAACGGGGCGCTTCGTTACAAGGCGCGTGCGAATATTAGGGATTATCGTCGGGAAAACGTGCGATGATTTGCTGGCAAATTGCTGTGCTCGTTGGGGGCGGCCGGACCTTATGCCGTGCAATGCGCACCCCTTGGACAGCCAGCTGGCGCTCGCCGCTGCAGGTATCTCCCGGCGATGCTCGTCCAGGTAGCTCAGTTCCTCTCGGCGAGCTGAAGGCTCACCGAGACCGCGGAGAGGGGATGGGTTTGATCGGGGAAAAGCAGGGCTCGACACGCGAGAAAAACGGAAGGCTCGGTTAAAAATGATAAAGTTTATTAAACAAAAGAAAACGCTAATCTACAGTGCCTGACAGTGCTTAAGCTGCCAGGGCTTTCGCGCGCTCGCGTGAGCTGAGGGCCGGTTTCGCGTACGTCGCCCGCGTGGCGACCGCTTAACAAAGGCGCGCTGCGTCCTTGCCCGCGAAGCTTGGGCGTACAAAGTAGGACTTACTCGGATGTTGCGATACGGCTACGGCGCTGTCTTCCTGTCCCGTTCACGTGGATGGCGGCTGGGTTGCGGTGGCTTCCTCGTGTACAGGCGGCGGGCGCACGCTTGCTTCCTAGAGAAGCTCGGTCGTCGCGGCGGGTCGCTGGCCAGCGGACACGCACAAGGCACTACACCAAGTGCACTCACGTTTCTCGGAGCTCTCCGAGACGAGTCGTCACGGCCGTCGGGGTAACGGGTGCGGCGTCACGATGATCGCGGATGATGATCTCGTCCGGAAAAGGCGCGGGGTTGAAAGTCCGAGGGAAAACGTGGCCGTACGTGGCGCGGGTCGCGTGTTGCTCGCTAGCCGGTAGCGTTCGAATTGTTGGCCTGGCGCGCGTCGGCCGGCCTGTGCGCGACCGCGAGTCGCGCACGGCGTATTACGCATCGCGCGGGCCCCGCTCACTCGCTCTCGATATGCGGGGCTCGGGCGCTCGCGTGGCTTATGCCGGGCTTGGCGCTATCGCCGGCTAAATACGGTTTTCGGCGCGAGGCTCATAACGAGTATGAGCGCTACTCGTTACAATATATATATATATATATATATTGTAACGAGTGCTTCGCGAGCACTCGTTATCGCGCGATCGCCACGTGGCAAGCCGGAAGCGCGGGCGCGAGCGCGCGAATCGCGCGATCGACGCGGGCACGCGCCGCGGCCCTTCGGGGGGTGCGCGTCTCGCGAGAGAGAGCGAGAGAGAAGATAGAGAGGGGAGGACCTCCCGCCTCGCGCGGCACGCGAGCCCCGCGAGGACGGAAGGACTCTCACTCTCGCGCCGACTATAGTGCCAATTGCCACGCGCTGATTTTCGCACAATCATTCCGCGCCGCGACGGGTACGACACGTGTGAGTGTGTGTGTGCGAGTGCCTCCGCGCCATCCCCAGACACTCCAAGCGCTGTACCTGCTCAGGGAAAGTGCTACTCTCCCCGAGCGCGCGGGGCAACTCAATCCCAGCCCCGCGGAAGGTATAGGCGCGACCGCGCTACACCGAGCCGTCCTCGAGCGCGTGCGCCAGGACCAGCACCGGCACCGGCGAGAGAGGGAACAGCCACCGAGCCCGCCGACCACCCTGCGGGCGAGAGCCGAGCGGCAAGTTGTAAGTCGCGCGTATTTTTGTAATTCCGCGAGCGAGCGAATACTCGGCCCCGTGGCCGAGCGGCCCTCTGCGCGTGCGCGCGTTTTAAGTCGTTGGCGGGCACCGGCCCACCAACGCAAGTGTATTATTTTATATCGTGTTTTGCACCTCAATGAAAAGGCTTTTCTTATTTCAATTTAAATTCGAGAGTCACGCGTTTCATTAGTAAACCTCCCGCACCTACGACCGAATCCCCCACTCTCCGCAGCCGAGAAACCCTCAGTTTCTCGGCTTACTGAGTAGCCGCGTTCGCGAGTGTCCGTTAGTTTTTAACAATCGGCGTGAGCCGCACCGGTGGACCGCGATCGCCGCACGAGATCCCGCAAACCCCCCTTTCCCCCCGCTCTTCCCAGCCCCAGGAAAGCATCCTCTACGCGAGCAGCGACGGCCCGTACCCCGGTACGGGCGGCTGGGGGTCACCACCAAGACCCTTGGCGCGGCGTCTGCTCGTGGGAGCTGGGCGACTGACCCGGCCGCTGGGCGAGGAGCGGGGCATATTCAAGTAGCGCGGGGTGCAGTTTCTGCACCACGACAAGTGCAGATTTCACCCCGTTGCAATATATATCTATATATATATATATATATGTGTGTGTGTGTGTGTGTGTGTGTGTGTGTGTGTGTGTGTGTGTGTGTGTGTGTGTGTGTATTTATATGCAGTCTGAATAACTTAATCGAATCACAACCTTTGTGTACACCTACATTATTTTATTCTTTGATGTTTAGTCTTTGATCTTATTTTTAATCATATACACAGGTGGTAATAGCCTTTGGAAGAAAAAAAAAATTATAGACTTAAAGGTATTGAAATTATGTGCCTCAGGGGAATTTTTTATGTGACAAAGCTGAGAGAATGTTATAGATACATGAAATTTATTTATAAAGGTCGCCGATATAGTAGTTGCTCTTATATAAAATCTAAAAGAAACAACGATTCTATCATTGTGAAAAATTATTCTGTATTTGGATTAATAAGAAATATATGCAAAATGAAGTACGTCGATACTGATATTGTAATAATTTTCATGAATGTACAAAATGTTAAATATGAGTGCTTTAATGCGAATGTGAATCATGTAAAAATTGTAAATAGACAGCTCAGTGATTTTACTTTTATACGGTGTAATGACATAATTAGACCGAGTTCACTCATACATTGCGGTGATCAATTTTATTGTAGCATAATTGCTGAAGGTGCCATGGGTAAAAAATCAAACTAATGTACATGTTATTTGTAGTATTATGAACTGTTCAGATCAAATTTTGATTACAAAAATAATTTGTTCAATTTCTTCATGTAAAAATGATCAAATGAATGTAATTATATACAAATATGTAATAAAGATTAAAAGTTACTGAAAGGGTTACTTTAAAGTATAAAAAACGTATATATATGTATATAAATATACATAAACATACAAAAACGTACAAAAACGTACAAAAACGTACAAAAATGTATACAAACGTACAAAAATGTACAAAAATGTACAAAAACGTACAAAAACGTATACAAACGTACAAAAACGTACAAAAATGTATAAAAACGTACAAAAATGTACAAAAATGTACAAAAATGTACAAAAACGTACAAAAACGTATACAAACGTACAAAAATGTACAAAAGCATACATAACCATATAAAAACGTACAAAAACATACAAAACCGTATAAAAATGTACGGAAACGTACGAAAACGTATAGAATTGTAGAAAAGTGTACAAAATTGTACGAAAGTGTAGTGAGTATGTGAACAGTTTTTCAAAGTTGTTCCAAATGGGACACTTATAAACATTTTTGTACGTTTTTCTACGTTTTTGTACGTTTTTGTTCATTTCTATACGTTTTTGTACGTTTTTGTACAATTATGTACAAAAATTATTTTTACTAGGGTACTGGCGCAACGGTAATCGCAAACTAACGTAATTGAAAATTTCAAACATCTCACAAAAAAGAAATAATGATTTAGTTTCTAGTTGTTCAGGAAAACAAAATTAATTGAATTTTCATTAAAGTGGTAATTTAAGAAAAAAAAAATTTTTTTCAATTTCAAAATTAAAGAAAAAAGGAATTAACAATTTGTTGCAAAATATCAAAGCAGAAAATAAAGATTTTGGTTCTAGAATTTTCAAAATTATGAACAGAAGAAAAAATTTAAATTGATTAAATTATTGTAGTTGTTGCTTCAAAACGACGAGATGAGTTTGAAGTCCGCAGGAAAAATCTTAATTTCATGAAATTCGAATTTGATTTGAATTTCAGAATTAACGTGGCGAAATATTAATTCGCTATATGTTCCAGAAGTTACTGGAATATGCGCATGTTATTCGGATTACAGGAAAATTTTCGAGACTTGATCGCTGGCCTGTTTGTAAACACGGCACGTAAGTCGATTCGAAGAATAACGACTATTCTAGAAGGTCGTCAAGAAATTGCGCAAATTTACGTTAAAGTTTGACTTTTCTTTGTTTGAACGCGCACACTGAGTACCTCGCAAATGTTGAACTTGTTGCTGGAAGTGAAGCGCCGGCTGCACCGCTGCTGCGTCCAAAGCGCCGGAGACGACGTCGCTGGCTGGAGTCAGTACGGCGACTTTGACGGGCAAGATGTCAGCCCAGGCAGCCAAGACGGCGACAGCAACAAACGTCTCACGCGCGTGCCTGCCGAGCAGCGCCGACGAGTGAGCTGGGGATCGCCGATGGTCTGGCGGTCCTGCAGGATTGCTGCGTGCCACTGATGGAAAGGCGGCGGCCAGAAATGTCCAGCCGCGTACGCCGACAAAGGCGCGCGCGACAAAAATGCCGCGGCTTGAGCTTTGGAGAAATGCGTCGCGAGTGCGACGCTGGCGAGGCGGATAATCCGCTGAAGGTGGAGGGAGCGAGCCTGCTCAGCTTCGTAGACGAGACCGATACATGCCCTAGAGGTATAATCGGATATAGAAGGAAAAAAAAAGCTCCGTAGACGAGGGCGGTCAGGTCCCCGCGCCGAAGGCTCGTGACGCACCAAGCGTCGTTTCGCTGAGCAGCTTCGACGGCCACGTGTTGTGCCGGCAGCAGTAACGGCGGCTCGCGATGTTCCGCCGCTGCTTCTTGCTGCAGAGTCGGCGAGGTCGGCTGCAGTAGACCTCTCCGTCGAGGTCACCAATGTGGGATCGAGGTGGGTGGTTTCCACAAACCACTTGGCTGGGGAAATGAGCTGAGTCTGAAATTTGGTGTAAAGCGGAGGGAATTGTGTAACAGCTCTCGCCTGTTCCACACACTGAGAGAAAAACTACGGGTGTAAGAAATGTACTGGCCATATGACTATATGTATGAATCTAGAGTCTATTGCCCAAGGCCTACGTTACACCACTAATATACTAATGTAATCAGGAAGAGGAACATGCAATAATGCAACAACACTTGTATAAATGAACTGATGCTAAGTTTATTCAACGGAGAGGTTTGCACTTCGTTAGCACTGCAAGCGTCAGTGGCTAAACGACAACTGAGTACAGAGGGACGAGCGGGGAGGTGGTTCAATGTTTATTGCTATGTGCTACGAGGTAGTGTCGGTACAGTAGAGAGTCCCTACACACTCCCCTTCCAGTAAAAGGAATATCTTTCTTATTACAGCGAATACGTGTGGGTTATTACAGATATGTTTGATATGTGCGAATACATGTAATTAACAATACGTATAGTTTCTATATATCTCCAGGATATATGGCTTATACCTAGAGTAATTTTGTATTTTTACAGTAGTGAGAATGAGAGTTGGGATATTATTATGATGACTCTATTGCTTGCAAAATACAAAATTTTCGAGATGGCTGTTGAAAGAAAAAAAATGTGATTAGATAAGAAGAGAATCTGTGATATGAGAAAATTGCATGAGTTTGAATTCACTGATACATTTAATACAGAAAGGGCAATTGAATTTACTATCGATCACAAATTCTAACGTTCTTTCTCGAATAAGTTTTTAACGAAGATCTTAAATTCGAGAGAGGAGTCGATGGTGGTGAAGCAGTCGTTGCTGCTGTTGGAGCTGATGTTGGAGCTGATGTTGGAGCTGTTGATGGTGCGGGTCGAGCATACTGATGGTCGACTGGAGGTGCTGGCGACGCTGGTTGGTCGTTGATGTTGTCATCCGCGATCGTTGGTGCGGGCTTCAGGCGATCGATGTTGACGGGGTATGTCCTACCGTTGATGTCGATCGTGAAGTTGACGTCGTTGACTCTCTCGAGGACCTCGTGTGGGCCCGAGTATGGTGAGTCGAGTGAGTGCTTCGGAGCGTTTTCCTAAGGAAAACATGGGAACAGGTGGCCAGCTCCTTGTGGCAGAATGTCCCGACCTTGGAGTGGTGGGCCGCAGATACGGACTTGATCTGTCTCATGTGTTCCCGAAGGGACTCCAGGAAGGCGTGCGGATCCTCTGGTGGATCCTCGTGGGTAAAGAATTCGCCAGGGATGCAAAGCGTCGTGCCATACAGATATTCTGCTGTGGACGCTTTGAGGTCCTGCTTGTAGGCAGTTCGAAGGCCTAGCAAGATGGTCGGGAGTTTGTCGACCCAGTCCGCGGTCTGGTGGCAGCGGATGGCAGTTTTCACTGTCCTGTGCCAGCGCTTGATCATGCCGTTCGCAGCTGGGTGGTATGGCGTTGTGTGAACGCGTTTTCCGCCGATGAGCTGCGAGAGGGCGGCGAAGAGAGCAGACTCGAACTGGGAGCCTTGATCCGTGGTGACGGCCTTGAGCGTGCCGAAGCGCGCGATCCAGTGCGCGAAGAAGACGTTGGCCACTGTCTCCGCTGTGATGTCCTTGATGGGTACTGCTTCGGGCCATCGGGAGAAGCGATCGATCATCGTCATGCAGTATGCGAAGCCGTTCGAAGGGGGCAGCGGTCCGACGAGGTCGATGTGGACGTGGTCGAAGCGCTGGTTGGGCTCTATGAACTTCTGCGGCTGACGATGTACGTGGCGCGCGATCTTCGCGCGCTGGCATGGAATGCAGGTTTTGCACCACCGAGAGACGTCCCGGTTCATGCTTGGCCATACGTAGCGCTGACACACCAGTTTGATGGTGGATCTAGCGCTTGGGTGGGCCAAGCCGTGAAAGGCATCAAAAACCTGCCTCCTGAGCGGCTTCGGGCCTCTTGTGAGCTTCTTGAGCCGGAGCGATGATTCCTTGTCCTGCAGAATTGCGATCAGTTCCTGATCGTCGTTCTGCTGGGCGGACAAGACGGTGAAATTAATCACTGTGGGCATACGGATGGCGTCGATCCTGAAGAGGGCATCGGCTACGACGTTCTCTTCGCCGCTGACGTGTGAGATGTCTGTTGAAAACTCCGAGATGAAGCTGAGCTGACTGGCCTGACGGGGAGAAGCCTTGTCTGACTTCTGCTTGAAAGCATACATCAGAGCCTTGTGGTCCGTCCTGAGCGAGAGCGGGTTGCCTTCGATCAAGCCTTTGAAGTGCTTGACCGAGTTGTAGAGGCCACAGAGCTCTCGATCGTAGGCGCTGTAGTTCTGCTCGGCTCCGGAGAATTTCTTCGAGAAAAACGCCAGCGGTTGCCAGTGTGACTCTACCTCTTGTTCGAGGACTCCACCCATGGCCGTGTTGGATGCGTCGGAGGTGATGCGCAGCCGTGCGCCGAGTTTCGGGTGCGCCAGGAGCGTCTGCTCGGCGTGATCTGCTTTGCATTTCTCGAAGGCTGACTCTGCTGTTGACGTCCATGGGACGGGCCGTTTGTCCTCCTTCTTGGCTCCGCGCAGAAGCTCTTGAAGAGAAAACTGGGTGGCGGCAGCATCCTTGAGAAAGCGGCGATAGTAGTTGATCTTACCCAGGAAGCGGCGAAGATCCTCCAGGGTCCCGGGCTTCGGGTACTGGAGGACGGCGTCAACTTTGGAGGCAGGGGTCGGGTGCCGGCTGCAGAGATCTCGTGCCCGAAGAACTCGACGACGGGTTCTGCGAACATGCATTTCGCGACGTTGATGCAGAGGCCGTGGTCCTGTAGACGCTGGAAAACGGTGCGCAGGTGCTCCAGGTGTTGCTCGAGTGATTCAGAGGCTATAATCAGATCGTCGATGTAGGCGTACACAAAGTCAAGTCCAGCCAAAACCTGGTTGATTTTGCACTGGAACGTTTGACTTGCGTTTTTGAAGCCGAACATCATCTTCGTGAACTCGAAGAGTCCGAAGGGCGTGGTGATGGCAGTCTTGGGGATGTCCTCTTCTGCCACCTCGATCTGATTAAAGGCCTTGATGAGGTCGATCGTCAAGAAGATGGTCTTCCCGTGGAGCATCGCGGCGTAGTCCTGGACGTGGGCGATGGGGAAACGGTCTGGTACCGTGTGCGCGTTGAGGCGACGGTAATCACCGCATGGTCGCCAGTCGCCGTTTTTCTTCTTGGCGAGGTGAAGTGGGCTGGCCCAGTCGCTGCTGGAGGGGCGGCAGATGATATCGTCGACCATCATCTGGAACAGGTCCTTGGCGATCTTGAGTCGCTCGGGGGCCAGTCGCCGATAGCGCTCGGCGACGGTTTGGCCTGTCGTGATGATGTGGTGACGAACGGTGGTGTCCTTCTTGGGCCTGTTCGATAGACGTCCCGTGTTGTCGGGGAAGTCTTGCAGGAGATCGGCCACCTTGGATTTAGTCTCGTAGGCCGAGACGCTGTGGATTTGCGCCGTGTTGCGGCTGCAGGCGACCTTGACGTTGGTGGCCTTGTCGACAAGCGTTCCTTCGTCAGGGTCCACGACGAGGCGGTGGTGACGAAGCAGGTCAATGCCGATAATGCCGTGCGGAACGTCCGCGACGATGGAAATCCACCTGATTGGTCGTCTAAGGCCGAGGTCCAGCGTGACCGCCCGCTCGCCGTACGTGGCGATAGGGGTGTCGTTCGCTGCGTACAGCCTGACCGAGGAAGGGTTGCGTCGTTCCAGCGGTGTGGGGGGGAGAGTGGAGACTCCTGCCCCGGTGTCCTTTAGGAGCAGCTCGTTGGAACTTTCGTCGTAGGCGAAAAGTCGGCCGTTGGAGTCAGCGTCGTCGGAGATGTCGGCCAGGTTCGACGACGCGGCTAGTTTCCCGACTTCTTGCCGGGTTTGGGTCCCTTTGGCTCCTTTGGAGGGGCTGGCTTCTCCGTGGCGTCGTCCGAGGATCCTCGTTTGCCCTTCCTTCTCATCGAGCAATCACGCGACCAGCAGGACTTGGCGTCCTCACCGTATTTGCGGTGGATGTGGCAGACGCCATCGATGAATCGCGACTTGGATCGCGAGGTGGAGCGTTCGCGGTCGCCGTGGTCATCCTTCGAGCGGGAACGTGAGCGATTGTCCATGTCGTCAAGCTTGCGCTGTATGGCCTCAAGCTGCTTGGTGAGAAGCGCGATGGCGTCAAGCTCGGGCTTGGTGGGCTGCTTGCCGACGGCGAAGACCTGGTGCTCGTTGGTGCGCTCGATTTTGAAGATGTGGTCGGCTCGGTCGACCTCATCTCGGACGGTGGCGAAGATCGTGGCTAGCCCCGAGCGGATCTTCTGGGGCAGCCGGTCAAACCACAGGTTACGGACAGCCTTCTCCGTCATGTCGTCCCCTGCAGCCTTGCGCATCTCGAGGTAGAACTGTGAGGGCGTGAGATCGCCCAGGCTCATACCGGAGAGGAGACGTCGCATGGCGTCGGCCGGAGACTCTGAAAAATGCTTGATGAGAGCATCTTTGATTTTCAGGTACATATCCTCGGACGGTGTGCCCAGGATGTGATCGACCTGAATGATCCACGCCTCGGGGGTGAGCAGCGTCAGCAGTGTGTTCGCCTTGGCTGTGTCCGTGTAGATATGGGCCAACTCCATGTAGTTTTCCAGGATGTTGAACCATAAGCGCGGTCTCTCCTTCCAGAATGGCGGCGGCCTGTGGTGGTTTGAGCCTCCGAGGCCGCTGTGCCCTGCCTGTGGTGGTTTGAGCCTCCGAAGCCGCTGTGCCCTGCCTGTGGTCCGGTGTGGGGTGGCACGTAGATGTGTGCGTACCCAGGATGGTGCGGCGTCGCGTGGTCGGGCTGGTAGCTTCGCTGTGGCATCGTGTTATAATTAGCGGGGTTACTATTGTAAAATACCTGCGGGTGCTGTGCTCCGGGCCCGTGCGGATCGAATTCGAATTGCGCACCGCTGTGGAGCTGCGCATAGACGAGCGCATTAGGGCCACCGCTCAGCTGACCGGCTTGCTGCTGCGTGAGCGCTGTGTGGGGTGGAGGCGGGGGAAGCTCCTCCGTGCGGCGGCTGCAGTGATGCGCATGAGCGAGCGCATCGAGCCCTCTCGCTCCGTCTCCCGGCTGACCGTGTGTTGAGCGGGGCGGGAGAGGGGGAGCCCCCTCTGTTCAGCACGGCTGCACCTCACCTGGTTATGGTATGCTGTGCAGCGTGCGTCTCTGGTCGCCGCCATGTTGCCTCACGTTGTCAAACGTGTGCGCGTGCGAAGCCGTGTTTGCGCGTGAGCGCCGATCGGCTGATGCGAGCCCCGCGTTTGCGCTAGGCGAAGTCGGCCTGCTTGATGCCGAGAAAAACGCGCCATCCTCGTCGTGACCAAGGCTGTTGCTTCTCTGCCTGCGCGCTGCCTGCTCTGCGGGCCGGTGGCTGAGCTCTCGCTGAAGAGAGTCTTGCGTGCCGGGCGGTGGGGGCAGCGTGAGCATTGTGCTTGGGCGCGCATGAGGTAGGAACGGATTACCTGCAGAGGGAGGGGGCGCTGTGCTGGGGCGATGCGGCAATGTTATGTTATGGAGGAAGGCGAAAGCGTCTCTCCCTCCTTGCGCCCCCTGTCGAAAATAAAGAGCCTGGATTTCAGGTGGATTTGGACTAGATTCCAGGTAGATTTGAGCTGGATTCCAGGTGGATTCAGCCTGGATTCCAGGTAGATTCAGCCTGGATTCCAGGTGGATTTGAGCTGGGTTCCAGGTGGATTTTGAGATTCAACCAGAGAGGTCCTGGGGATAATATCCAGGTGGATTCCGGCAGAATCCAGGTGGAATTTCGGGATCAACGAGCCAGGTCCTGGGAATAATCCATCAGGAAAAATCCACCTGGATTTCCTCAAAATCCACCAAAATCGTCCCGAAATCCAGCCGGATTATTCCCAGGACCTGGCTCGTTGATCCCGAAATTCCACCTGGATTCTTCTGGAATCCACCTGGATTTTTTCAAAATCCACCTGGATCATCCCAAAATCCATCAGGATTATTTCCAGGACCTGACTCTTTCATTCCGAAAATCCACCTGGACTCTGCCGGAATCCACCTGGATTCTCCCAAAATCCACCCGGATATTATCCCCAGGACCTCTCTGGTTGAATCTCGAAATCCACCTGGAACCCAGCCCAAATCCACCTGGAATCCAGGCTGAATCTACCTGGAATCCAGGCTGAATCCACCTAGAATCCAGCTCAAATCCACCTGGAATCTAGTCCAAATTCACCTGGAATCCAGGCTCGTTATTTTCGACAGGGCCGGCCCTGCGTCGATGCGCGCTAGGCTTCGCTTGGGTACGCCGGCGGGGTCGCTTGGCTTCGAGCGGCCATCTTCGATGATTGGCGTCGCCGCGCGAGCGTTTGAATGTGCGTCCGCGTCGATGGGGCTGAGCTCAACCTCGTCGAAGCCGATGAGGTTTGATTGAGGCTCCGATGCCGTTGAGTTTGCGGACGCGTTGAGTTACTCCGTGTGCTGCTCTGGGGCGTAGCGTGCCCCCGAGCGCGTTGATTGTGGCGAGTGTTGTAGTGGCATTTTGCCGCTACGAATTGTCGCAGAACACTGGTTCGCGCACTCACAAATGTCACTTAGTCTTTGCTTTCCGTCTACACTTTAATAAAAAATCACTGAAGGTTGAGATTTTTTAAATTCTGGGTCACCAATGTGGGAAATGTACTTGCCATATGACTATATATATGAATCTAGAGTCTATTGCCCAAGGCCTACGTTACACCACTAATATACTAATGTAATCGGGAAGAGGAACATGCAATTATGCAACAACACTTGTATAAATGAACTGATGCTAAGTTTATTCAACGGAGAGGTTTGCAATTCGTTAGCACTGCAAGCCTCAGTGGCTAAACGACAACTGAGTACAGAGGGACAAGCGGGGAGGTGGTTCAATGTTTATTGCTATGTGCTACGAGGTAGTGTCGGTACAGTAGAGAGTCCCTACACGGGACTGTACCAAGCGCCACCCTACGGTATAGTTCCGTAGCGTCTCACTACGGAAGTATAGCGTCGAATTCACGGTACAGTCTCGTCGCCACTACGCTATACCCCCGTACACTATACCTACGCTACGTTCCCGTATTGGACGCTCGGTGTTTTTGCGAGCGTCGGACTGAGAGCCAGTGAGAGCGAGCTCGTGCGACTCTGTTTCGGCTTCGTGCGGTCAAACTGATATATACTTAGGTATTTTTGTGATTCATCTACACATTACTAGTGCTACATATATATCAAAGGTTCATATAATGGTAAGTAACGATCAAGCATAATTTAAATATGTACGGGCTATTTAATGAATTTCATCATGAGTAACCTAACCTCTCATGATATTTATTGTTGTTTTCAAGCTTGTGCATGGAAAATACTCATCAATAGTCTATTTTTATTTATTGTTTCTTCAATCTTTTTATCGTTAGGAATAGCATGTAAAATTGAAGAATGGCTATGAGTGCTTCATCCTTATATTTGAATTCTACGGCTATGGGTGATGGAAATGTAAATACTGCTATGACTGATACATCAAGCTCTAATTTAAGTACATGTAACCTTTCTGCTGCATGTGATGGTTAGCATGTTTTTATTTTTAGTAGATGTACATACATTAATGAATTTATATATTTATTCATACATGCAATTTTCTATTGTTCACGTCCCCTCTTAACCATTATTCTTAATGATTGTAGTGATCATTGGAGAAGATCATGAGCAAAGTTCACCTCTGATTCGAACTCCCCTGTCTTCAAACATATTTAATATTAATGGTAGTAATGCAGGTATGCTCTATTTGATTTTTGCTGTTCTATTAGTATTTTCTTATAAAACTGTAGAAACTATACGATTTTTATAGGTAATACTGTCAACAATAGACAGACAAACTACATCTACCAAGTTCTGAAAGAAACAGGGGAAGGATCTTTGCTAATCGATATTTATGATTATGAACAGGATCAAGAGAACTTGAAAAGTTTGATTGAGAGTAAGAAAAGAAGATTTTCTTCAATTAACAAAGTGGCAAAAATAATAGTGTATCACGAGATTCACAAGACCAATTATTGCTTTGAGTGAGTTGAATAACAATCAATACTTCAAATCAATTTGAATCATTAAGTGAATCTAATCATTTCTTTGCCTATTTACAGTAATACGTTCAGAGCGATTCGAGGAATTGGCAACATCTATCGTGAACCTATTTCCCAGATTTTCTAAAGAATCTTTATACACAAGACGTACCACCACATCTCGTGCTCGTGGAGCATTGCAGAGTTGCTACGAAAGTATTCGAGAGAAAGCTTGTGCAATAAAGAAAATCAAAGAATCGAGGAAAAGGAAAAATGAAGGTATTAATTTCACTATTTTCAGTAACTTTTCATTGAATTTCGTTAATATTATAATATTATTTTACAGGTGATGATTTTTCTGAGTATTTAGAGAATTTGCGAGCACCGGTAGATAGAATTGACCCTGAATACGTTAGAAAGTGGACTCTACTACCAATTGCAGAAAAAATGAATTTCTTCAAAAAGAAGTACCGAATATATTCTGAGAACTTTTCCTAACTTCGCAAATCCATTTGGATATCTTTTTGTTCGCGCCGTTCGGCGAGCGTCCGTTCGTCGGTCGACTCGCGTAGTAATCGCGATGATGCGATGGTTCGCTTTCTGTTCGTCCTTTCAATTTCCGACCGAGTCGCACAGCAGCAACATCACGCTGTCGCCGCTCCGGTCCCATTTTTCGAAACTCACGTTAATCTCAGTCTTTTCAACCGTGGTCGCTTATCGCTTATCGCGCACGTTCAACCGAAGCGATCAGATTCGAACCACTCGTATCGCGTTGTGTATATATTTTTAGGTTTATTAAAGTGTTGTGAAAAGTGTATTTTCGGAGTTTGTTCTTTTCACCGTTCCTCCCCGCTCCTTTGGTACTACGGCACACATTTCTCCTCTCGCAACCAGTTTGAGTGCGAACATTTTTGGTCCTTCGAGCCGGATGTACGAGCGGGGAGCGGTGCTTCGACAAGAGTAACTCCCGGCATTTTTCACGCGACCAACCTACACACAACGCGGCGCGTTTCTTGCGAGTGCGCGCATCGGGACAGTGCAGTGCAGTGCAGTGAGAGCAGAGAAGTGCCGAGCAAACGCGTTCAGAGCACCGAGTGGGCCGGGCGACCTGGGCATCGCCGTATTGTCTCCGCAGTCATCGGATGGAATCGTTTTTACATAAGATGGCGGCCCGCAGAACCGCATAGTCATCACACGCGGCTCTTCTTCACCGGTCGCACCTCAAGCCTGACAACGCTACCGGCGAGGGCGCTGCAGCTGTCCACCTTCTTCACTCCGAGCTTGCTGGTCTCGCAACGGAGAGTGCTGCGACCAACCAAACATCAACATCTGAGAAGGCAGTCAGCTGACACAAACGCACTACTGACCGCTCACCGCCCATGAGCCAGCTCGACGTTGGCAAACAAGGTGAAGCTATATTTACTCACTTGCTTGCTCGGCCAGCCTATCCTGCATACTGCTTCGCGCGTGGCTCAACACGCTAACAGCGGCCGACAGTCATCTTGGACACTTCTGAGTGACGTGAAGTTTTTATTTTACTTTTTTTCTGATTTCGTAAATGTTTACATTTTCTGTCGTACACGTCCCACACCTTACGGTTGAGACGACCGTATCTAGTCGTGACCACATTTTCGTTGCACATTCAATTGAGAGACGTGCATGTTCTTCTGAATTTGGAATTATTTCCGCACCACAGACCTTTCATGAATCTTGTACGCGCGTACTTTTCTGAGTTTCAATTATTCATTCTGGCGGTTAATTCAACACCTCAAATACATGGTCACGACATACCTTCAATTTTTTGGCAACTAAAATTAATTCAGACCTACACAGTGTCGAATAATTACAATTCTGAATCATGAGTGCCGAAGAGTTGTTCGAAAATAAACTCCTCGATCCAAAAACCACTACCACTCATATTGAACACCTTGCAGCCATTCCCACGTCTGGAGGGACCGACCAGTTCAACATCCACGACTTCGAAGTTCGTATCGACCTGTTGGAAAGTTACTGGCGAGAATTTCTTGAAAGGGATCGGCTCCTCCAGCGCGTGAGTGACAACCTGAAGAGCAGATCTTACTACGCCAACCAGATCTTTGTACAGGTCCAGGGTTACTACATTAACACAAAGTCGTGGATGAATCGAGAAATTCAGCGAAGGGTCGCTGCTGCAGCTCCGCAACAGCCACGACCCGCTAGCGTACCACCACCGGGATCCACGGTCATCGCGGCTCATAACGCTCTTGAATCCGTCAGGCTCCCCAAATTCAATGGTTCACAGCGAGACTGGGAATCGTTTAAAGAAAAATTCACTTCGCTGGTTTACGATGACCCGACCATGCATGACGTTATCAAATTTCAACGACTATTGAACGCGTTGGAGGGCGAGGCCGCTGACACTCTGCATGGAACCAAGGTGGTGGCAGCCAACTTTCAATCGGCTTGGACGACACTATGCGAGAGGTATGATAACAAACCTCTCCGGTTTTCTCTCCAGATGAAAACCCTGATCTCCATGCCGTCGTCGTCCAGAGAAACAGCGAGTCACATCAATCAGCTGTTGAACACGACGAACGAGGCCGTCAACAATTTCAGAGAGCTGGGACGACCGATAGATCACTGGGATGATGTGCTGATCCACTTCTTGGAAAGCAAGCTGCCACCAAGAACGAGGATGGACTGGGTCAAGGCAATCGAACGCGAAAAATTCGGTGAATTTCCCAAATACGATCAATTGAAAAAATTTCTGCAAGATCGCGTACGGTCACTGGAGCTCGTGGACGCCAAGACAGAGTCCCAAGACAGAGTGAAATCGTCCTCCACGCATCAGTCAAACCAAAAACAGACTGACAAACAGCAAAAAACGTCTCAAGTGC
Source organism: Aphelinus atriplicis (assembly GCA_020882685.1). NCBI lineage: Eukaryota > Metazoa > Arthropoda > Insecta > Hymenoptera > Aphelinidae > Aphelinus > Aphelinus atriplicis. Next base: position 198,817 of record JAJGQD010000036.1, read on the forward strand.
TGACCACGTCGAACACAGAGAAGCGTGGAAAGACGAAGTCTGGGCCACAGTGCTCTTTCTGCGGGGGCACTCACTTCATAGCGTATTGTTTTAAATTCAGCAAACTCCCTCCGGACAAGAGGAAAACTCATGTCGATTCTGCCAACCTGTGCAGTAACTGCCTCAATCTACATTCTCTGGAGGCATGCACTTCCAACAAGCGATGCTTCGTGTGCGGTGGAAAGCATCATACAAAAATACACCTGGATCACCCACCTTCAAAATCCAACCAAAACGAGCCGTCGCATTCCAACAAGCCATCCCCAAGTATGATGGTATCGGGTGTGGCTCAGACCTTATCGACTGGCACGGGTAATGCGGTGACGCTTTCAACAGCATGTATCACACTCGAGGGCCCCGATGGAAGACGCCTTCGGCTCAGAGCACTTCTGGACAGCTGTTCGGAAGAGTCGTTTATAACGTTTCATGCGGCTCAGTCTCTCAATTTACAACTGCGCAAGGCCGAACTTACATGCGCTGGGCTGGGCGATTCCCGAGTCACAGTGGCAAAGAAGCAGACGGACGTCCTTTTGAAATCGGATAGCCACCCAGAGTTTTCCATGCGGCTGTCACCGTTCGTACTCAAGAAACTGACGTCGCAATCACCTAGTGAGGCTATACACGTTCAGGACTGCTCTCACTTGAGGAGAATTCAGCTTGCCGACCCGGACTTCGCCACGCCCGGACGCATCGACTGCCTACTGGGATCAGCGATCTTTTCTGCCATTCTACTGGATCGCATTCGTCGAGGATCGATAAACCAGCCCGTGGCTTTGGAGTCGGTATTCGGCTGGATCATTCTTGGAGCCGAAGGTTCACGATCAACTTCCGAACCATCAAGGGTTCTGCATACCGTCACTCACTCCGAGACCGCTGAGTTGAACCACACGCTGGCAAAGTTCTGGGAATTGGAAGAGGTTCCGCAAGTCCCCGGCATGAGCCCAGACGAGAAGGCCTGTTACGATCATTTCAAGAGCACGCACACCCGGAACCAGGAGGGACGCTTCGTACTGCGGCTGCCTTTCCGAGAACCACCAGAATTGCCCGACTCGCTGAGAACGGCCACTGCCTGCATGACCAGACATCTGCGGAAGTTCGAACGCCAACCAGAGCTTGCCCGGACATACTCAAATTTCATGGACGAGTACAGCGAGCTCGAGCATATGGAAGTGGTCCCCCACCCCGAGGTAAACTCCGACCATGCCTGCTACATCCCACACCACCCTGTTTTTAGAAAGGACAGTGGAAAAATTCGCGTGGTTTTCAATGCATCGCAGGTCTATTCGAACGGCAAATCTCTGAATTCCTTTCTGCACGTAGGCCCGAAACTTCAGGAGGATGTGCTGATTATTATTCTGCGTTGGTCATTTTTCAAGTGTGTTTTCAAGTGCGATGTTATTAAAATGTTTCGCCAATTTCTCATAGATCTAATCGATCGAGACTGGCAGCGGATCGTCTGGAGAGCTTCGCCGTCGGAACCATTGCTGCACTTTCGCCTGACTACAGTGTCGTACGGCGAAGGATGCGCGCCCTTTCAATCCAACGCAGCGATGTTACAACTGGCCGATGACGAGCACACCACCTACCCACGAGGCGCCAGGGCTCTACGCAGAAGCCGTTATGCCGACGACTTCTACGTCGGCGAGGACACAATCGCTGAGGCGGTGATCACGCTGAATCAAGTGGTTTCTGTTTTGGCATCAGCTGGGATGGAGGCCGGAAAATGGGCCGCCAACCACGAGGAGATTCTTCGGAGTGTCCGACCAGAAAAGTGCTCGGATGTTGCTGACGTGCCTCACGAGCAGAAGGACATTTCTACTCTTGGTCTACGCTGGAATCCTAGCCGTGACTGTTTTTTCTTTCGAATTGCTGAGCTCGAATCTGACGAACGCACAACCAAGCGCTCTATTTTATCGGAGATATCGAAGCTATTCGATCCGATTGGGTTTGTGTCGCCAGTAACTATTCGAGCAAAAATTCTCCTTCAGAACTTGTGGCTCATGAAGGTTGGCTGGGATGAGGCAGTCCCACCAAAGGTCGCTGAAGCGTGGCTTGCATTCAGAAGTCAACTGCCAGAACTGGAAACAATTGAAATTCCGCGATGGACGGGTACGTTCGAAGATTCGGAGTGGCATCTGCACGGCTTCTGCGACGCTTCAGAGAGAGCATACGGAGGGGTCCTTTTTGTCGTCGTTCACCGACAAGGCCAAATATTTTCCAAATTCATCACTGCCAAGTCAAAGGTCGCCCCCGTCAAAGCAGTCAGCCTGCCTCGCCTGGAATTGTGTGGGGCTCACCTTCTGAGCCGTCTCATTGCTTATGTGCTGGAGGGAATTGACCGTGCCCCAGCACAGGTTCACTGTTGGTCGGATTCAAAAATTGTTCTAGCTTGGCTTCAGTCTCACTCGTCGTGCTGGAAAACTTTCATTGCAAACCGAGTCAGCGAGATAACCTCTGCCGTTCCTGCAGCGGTGTGGAGGCATGTACCATCGGCCGACAACCCGGCTGACCTGGCATCACGAGGAGTTTTGCCCAAACATCTGAAAGAAAGCAGCCTGTGGTGGACGGGTCCCGAGTGGCTTCGACGACCTCAATCTGAATGGCCTACCACCCCCGAAAGTTTCCACACCGAACTGGAGGCGAAATCGAGAGAAGCTCATGCCTTCCTGGTTCATTCTCCCTCAGAGTTCGAAGAATGGTGCACTCGCTTCTCAACCGTCGAAAAAATTGTAAGAGTTCTTGGCCTTATTCATCGATGGCGACAATCCGCAAAATTGGGTCGAGGTCGTCAAGAACACACGTGGCTCTCCGCCCAGGAGCTCACTGCGGGACGAATCCTCATGTACAAGGGACTGCAAAGATCAGTCTTTCATCAAGAAATTGAGTCACTGACTAAAAACAAAATTCTTTTTCAGTCTAGCCCCATCCGACGCCTTCTGCCGTACCTCGACCCAGCTGGCGTGCTGAGAGTTGGTGGGCGCCTGCACAACTCCTTCTTGACGGAAGAGGAAAAACACCCGATTATTGTACCCGCAAATAATCATATTGCCAAACTAATCATCCGACGTGCTCATCAAGACACTTTACATGGTGGCCCATCCTTGGTTCAAAGCCACTTGGCACGGCAGATATGGATCATTCGAGGCCGTAATTTCATCCGAGCAGTCGTGCGCCAATGCACCACATGTGCACGTCACAGAGGCGCCACCATGGAGCAGCAGATGGCCCCGCTACCGGCCGTACGTTTTCGTCAGGCTCGGCCATTCACCTTCACAGGCGTAGACTACGCGGGACCATTTTGGCTCAAGTTCTCTCCTGGACGCGGATCGAAGGTCAGCAAAGCATACGTGGCGATTTTTGTGTGCATGGTCGTTAAGGCGGTGCATATTGAGGTCGTGTCAGACCTCTCTTCTGCAGGTTTTTTGGCAGCGTTTCGCCGTTTTGCAGCGAGACGCGGCAAGCCACACACCATGTATTCAGACAACGGTACGACCTTCCAAGGTGCCGCTGCAGAGCTGCACCGACTCTTCGAGAAAACCTCTCGCGTCAGTCAGGAGATTGCTGAGAGACTGGCTCGCGATAACGTGATCTGGTCTTTCATCCCGCCCCGTGCTCCCAATTTTGGTGGCCTGTGGGAGGCAAATGTAGGTTCCTTCAAAAAACATCTACGTCGGGTTATCGGTGAGAGTAAGCTCACGTATGAGGAATTTTCGACCCTGGCGGCAATGATTGAGGCGTGTCTGAATTCTCGGCCCTTGAGTGCAGTCAGCACCCATGAGCAGGACCTCGTCGCCCTGACTCCCGGTCATTTCCTGATCGGAGCGGCTCTGGTCGCGCCCCCCGAACCATTTCTCGAGACCAACGAAAACTGCTCAATCCGCTCTAGGTGGCATAATCTTAACCTAATGCGAAATCACTTCTGGACACGTTGGAGACGAGAGTTCTTAAATCAAATGCAGCAGAGATCAAAATGGCTTCACCCGAACCATGAATTCAAGGTTGGAGACCTCGTGCTCTTCAAGGATGAGCTGTTGCCGGCATCAAAGTGGCCCTTGTCTCGCATAACCGAGCTTCACCCAGGCCCTGATGGCCTCTGCAGAGTAGTCACGGTCCGGTCTGGCTCCAGTTTCTACAAGCGACCGGTCAACAAATTAATTTTACTACCTGTTAACGAGGTAGCTGAGAAACATCGATCGTCTATAAGCGATCCCACGGCGGGCGGTTCCGACTGTTCGTCACAACCTGCAGCGTCCTGAAGATTGATCGGCGCACCGATTGGCACGTTTAACATCTTGATTTTGTATATTATGTGATATTGATCTTACGAGTATTTTTGTATTATATCGAGTCACACAATTTTTTAGTTGTTCATTTTTGAGTATGATTTTTATTTCTGTGAATTTTCTGTTAATTTCGATTGCTTTTCTTACTTCACATCAAGAAGTCCAAATATTTACAATTATCAATTCTTTATCTATTTTTCGGAGCGCATTGCGTGATTTGATGTCTTCCCAATTTTAAAGTTGCTTTTCTCGCCAAATTTCGCGCAATCGTGCGTTTTATTAGGGCGACGTTTAAATATTGTAAAGACTCATGGGCCTCGCAATGTTACCTTTTTTAGTGTAAATTCATCTAATGTTCTTGGCAATTCATGCTTTTTAAGGTTTTTTTTGAGCTAGTTCTTTTATTTTGAAACGTTCTTTGTTATGTAACTCACGCGTTACATGGCGGGCGGTATGTTCGCGCCGTTCGGCGAGCGTCCGTTCGTCGGTCGACTCGCGTAGTAATCGCGATGATGCGATGGTTCGCTTTCTGTTCGTCCTTTCAATTTCCGACCGAGTCGCACAGCAGCAACATCACGCTGTCGCCGCTCCGGTCCCATTTTTCGAAACTCACGTTAATCTCAGTCTTTTCAACCGTGGTCGCTTATCGCTTATCGCGCACGTTCAACCGAAGCGATCAGATTCGAACCACTCGTATCGCGTTGTGTATATATTTTTAGGTTTATTAAAGTGTTGTGAAAAGTGTATTTTCGGAGTTTGTTCTTTTCACCGTTCCTCCCCGCTCCTTTGGTACTACGGCACACATTTCTCCTCTCGCAACCAGTTTCAGTGCGAACACTTTTGGTAAGTGCAAAAAGATTTACACCCAAAATATAAAAATGGACACTCTCACACACTTAATTTTCCCTTCCCACAAACTCAATTTTTTAATATATATTTCAGTTTCAATAAAGAACTTGTGTGGAGTTTAGTTTAAATATCTCTTACCATTTCTGACACTCAATGAGTATCATATGGACTTCTAAAAATGAAATCTTAGTATTTGTTAGAATAAGTTAAAATGAGTCATAAGTGGACTCTCGTACACTTAATTTTCCCTCAATAATCTTATGCCTTCTAGCGGGTACTAACATTTCATTCTTAGATATCTATATGATACTCATTCAGTGTCAGAAATGTCTTGAAATATTCAAACTAGATTCCACACAAGTTTTTGATTAAAATTTCAATTTATGAGTATACGGAGTCCAACTTGTTCATTTGAATCAATTTTAGTCACTCAATAAGTATCATATGGGTATTTAAGAATGTAATCCTAGTATTCGTTAGAATAAGTTAAAATAAGTCATAAGTAGACTCTCGTACACTTGATTTTCCCTCAATAATCTCATGCCTTCTAGCGGGTACTAACATTTAATTCTCAGATATCCATATGATACTCATTGAATGTCAGAAATGGCTTAAAATATTCGAACTAGATCCCCACAAGTTTTTGATTGAAATTTCAATTTATAAATATACGGAGTCCAACTTATTCATTTGAATCCATTTTAGTCACTCGATAAGTATCATATGGATATCTAAGAATACAATCTTAGTATTCGTTAGAATAAGATAAAATGAGTCATAAGTAGACTCTCGTAAAATCAATAAATAATCAATTGCCTTCTAGCGATTATTATTAGCCTATAAACTAATGATAATTACTTTTTTTAGGTACAAGCAGACTTCACTACTTTTTTTTCAAAAACTGATAACTTGTTCAGTATCAACTGGCCAGTTACTGCTGAAAAAATAACTGCTCTGTCAAAGACTAAAGCCAATGACAAAGCTATAAAACAGATTCTAATTGACAACAAATCTTGCTTAGATAACGGTAATTAGCTTTTTATAACCTTGTTTTGTGTCATAAAAAAAATCTCTACATAAAATATCAACCGTTTTTTCCAGGAAATAGTCAAATTCTCGCTCTGTATTTGTTACCTTTTTTGTTCAAGAAACTTATAAAACAAACTGTTAAAAATAAGTTTGGGAAAAATTGGTATCCTGAAAAACAAGAAGTTTTAAGCTCATTTATTCTGCACGTGAAGGTAATTTCTACATGTTTTAAGTAATATCCCTCAAAACTGTCTGTCTCATTGTAGATAAATATATTAACAGAATTGTTACGTCCGACGCGCGGAGTAGCGGTTTGTTTCGAATAGATTTCTACCGGGTTCAAATACCGAGCGCGTTTCCCGATTTGGCGTGAGCCGGGATGGGGCGATGACTTTTTGGTCGGAAAACAAGTGCAAGAGAGCGGAGCAGTGCAAAGGACTAGCAGAGGCTATAATAGCGGCGGGGACAATAGGAAGGGTACTCGCTTTGCAGGCGAGGCTGGTGGCTGGCGGCTGGTGGCTGCTTGGGCCGGGCGGCTGTTGTCAGCTTACGGTCGGTGTCCCTCGTCACAGCAGGCGGTCGGGCTCTCCTTGCGAAGCGCGGCGAATTTGAGTGTTCTTTCGCGACTCTACGTTACTGCGCGTTTGCGCTTTCTTTTGTGACTTGCAAGATCGAATTGGCTCGATTAAACGAACGTTAATTATTCTTTTAGTGCAGTGGAAGAAGGTTAACTCAAGAACAAGCGGACGAATTATTTTAAACTATGAAATTCTTTATTCAGCAACTTAGATCTCTAATACAGTTTCGTTACAATTTAAACTTAGAAAATACCGACGGACAGAGCAACGCGGAATCAAAATTCAGAAGTGCGACCGGTAAAGGTTCGGGGGCGAATGATGATCCTCCTGCTGCACCCCCCGGTTTTTATAGAGCGAGTCCGCCTGCGTCTCGATTGAGGGTTGGCGGAGGGTGGCTGTGAGCCGGAAATCAGCTGCAATAATTTCGGCTTATTCCAATCCATTGGGTCGATCTCTATGGTTTCTGTGAAATCGGGCAGCGGCGTTCGTGATTTTTGGACCTTCGTTAGCGGCTCCCCTCCTTTTTTTATTCGTTTTCCAAAGATCGGGCAGCTGCTCTCTTTGCCCGAGGTGCGCGATGCATATTTTATCGCTGCCCTCATACGCGGATTTTTCTTCGTAGAGTGTCCCCGGGTGGTGTACCGGACGCATAACTTTTGCGGCGCGCATGTCGGCCTATGCCGTGATGCTCTGACTTTTCCACATGGCTGCGTTTTACGATTGCCTGCTTAAAAGGATAGGATGCATAAACCATACGTGCTACTCTTTGCTTAGCTGACGGCCGTTCGGGTGCCTGCATTTCGCGGACGCGCGGTACGGCTTTCGTCCCTCTGGTTACACTCGCAGGCGTAACCTCTGCAGTTCCCTGGCCCCCTGCTGTGTGCGCTTGCGTATGGCCGTTTTCACGGGTCCAGCAATGGGCTGTGCCCGAGCGACTTACGGCCCCATTGTATAACGCGATCGCGCAGCCATAGGCATTGCGCCTTGCAGGGCGGGACCGAGTCGGTCTCTTTGCTGCGCCTACGTTGCCCTTATTTGGGCGAGGTGCTCTAGCCTGGGTCGCGCTATTTGACAATAAGGCGACATTGGCCGGCACGTTCTCGCAACGTAGCGCCTGGGAAAGCCTCGAGCGGCACGCGACAGAATACAAATCTAATGTACTAATCCATTTATGATCAAAATTTTTCTAGGAGACAGATAACTTCTATGAAGTATTAGAGGAAGAAAAAGTTAAACTGAAACAATTACACATTGATCATAAACTTGAATTCCACTCATTTTTGGTAGTGATCAATGGATCGCAACCTTGAGTTGCATAAGATCATCTTATGTAATTATCAACGATCGGCCACAAGTGCTGTGGATATTTGTTTCCAATTCGTCAAAGTACTGCACAAACAGTTTCCAGTGATTTTTGTAATCACGTATGGCAGTTTTTGGAAAATCATGTTTATGGATTTCCACCACCTGCGGGTGTATTGAAAGGAGTAACGGATTTAATTCTTTCCATACAAAGTTGATTCTGAGTTTTATTTTATAAGATACTAGGCTATTCTTTTCAGTATTATGGAGAATTTATATACTTGTTCTTCTTTCTTATATATATTTATTATATGCTTACTGTACGTTTATGATATCTATGTGAACGTAGACTTTGAATTTGTGTTGTTAATTTATTGTCAGAGTAAATTAATTTTTTTTGTAGATTAAATAGACTTAATAAAATAGATTTCCAGAAAAGCTTCGAGAAAATTTTTCAATTCAACGAAGATACCTTAAATAGAGAATTAATGAAATTCACTCTTTCACTATACAATAATTCACTTTTATCGCGGAAAGCAGTGAATTCACTCATCAATGATATCGATAACTTAATTTCAAATGTGATCATTACTTCAATACAACACGAGATGCTAATAAAATTGAAACCTGTTACAAACGATGACACATATCATAAAGTGCAGTTTATACTGCATAATAATACAAATTTTTCCAGAAAGTTTTCTACTGAACATGAACGATTCCTTAATTATACAGAAAAAAGTTATTATGTTCAGCCCGAGTTATTCGAAATTGGGCAAAACGCCGTATACGTTCACGATGATTTAGATGATACCAATGTTGTAAAGAAACCCGTATATGCAGCACACGTGTCGCTTCCTAAAACAATGCAGGCAATTTTCAGTAGGCCTGGATTCTTAGATGAAATGTGCCATTATGCTGATAGCCTATCTGAAAACAAAACTGCGTTATGTAATTTCATTTAAGGAGATTTGTGGTTAAATGAATATAAAATCGAAGTCTCAAAAAAACTAATTTTCCCAATATATGCGTACTTCGACGAATTCGAAGTTAGAAATCCATTAGCTAGTCACGCAGGTGAACAAAAATTAGGTGGAATTTATGTTTCTCTTGCTACATTGCCTCCTCAATGGCAAGATAAGTTAGAGAATATCTTTGTTTCTACTATAGTTCATTCGAAATATATGAAAAAATTTGGAAATAAGGCTATATTTTAAAAGTTGATAGAAGATATAAACTTTTTATCAAATGAAGGAATTGAAGTCAATGTTGATGGAATAATGAAGAGGATTTATTTTCAATGTGTTCTTATCTTGGGTGATAATTTGGGGATTAACGTAATTTGTGGATTTTCTGAAAGTTTTTCGGCGAATCATTACTGTCGATTTTGTTACGCTTCTAAGGATTTGTGCCAAGAGCTTGCGATAGAAGATGGAACGTTATTAAGAAAGGTATCGTCATATGCAATTGATGTCGCTTTGAATAATTTTAATGAATCTGGCATCAAGGAATCGTGTATATTTAACGTAATGAGAAATTTTCATATTTGTAAAGTTAAGGCTGTTGATATTGCGCATGATTTGTTTGAGAGTATAATAGATTATGATCTTTCTGACATTGCTGACAGTTTAATTAACAGAAAAATAATTGACTTGGATGTTATAAACAACAGGATAGAAAGCTTTGCTTATAATGAAACCGAAAAGCTTAACAAACCAAAACCCTTATTTTTAGCTGCAAGTTCCAGAGGTACAACTAGGGTTATATTGAGACAATCAGCTTCCGAGACACTATGCTTAGCGCGTTATTTTGGTCTTATGATAGGCGATTTAATACCTGATAATGAAGAAGAGTGTTGGAAACTTTATAAATGCCTTACTAATATCATTGGTATTCTAACTAGCCCAGAATTCGATAGAGAACAGATTAAAAATCTTCGAGAGTTGATTGAAAAACACAATCGCTTGTACCTGAAGCTTTTTGGAAATTTGAAGCCCAAAATGCATCTATTATTGCATTATCCTCAGATAATTCTATTGAATGGTCCAGTTATCCATTATTCTACTCTGAAATTCGAACGAAAAAACAGGCAATTGAAAGAAAGCAGTTGGAATTACTTCATCTAATATTCATTTACCCATGACAATAGCAATAAGAGATCAATTAAAATTCTGTTACAACTCAGAGTTTATGCCAATGAAAATGAAGGACATTGAACTTGGACCAATTAAGGATAAAAACGCACTCAATAAATCAAGAAAATTAAGTTTATATATAAGAGAAAATGTAAATGTATCTACTTCAAGTTATATATACATACTGGGAAAAAAATTTTCCCAAGGAACTATATGTTTCACTAGATCAATGGATGATGGTATTCGCTTTGGTTCGATAAAAGAGATATTTCTGATTGATAATGAAGTTATCCTCCACGTCAAAGAATTCCATACGTTATATTTTAATAGCTGGTACCATGCTTATTGTGTTACTGAAACTGATGATCCAGATTTTATACTTCATGTTAATTCTCTACCAAGATTCCCACCATGTTTAATGGTGAAAAAAAATCAAGAGACATTAATTGCAACTAGATATAATGTTTAAACGACGTAGTAACTTTATACAGAGTAGCTCTGTGCAGTTTTTTCATAGATTTAACGAAACCTTTGTAATTACATAAATAAATTTGAAGTTTTTCAAGTATTTGGTGAATTCATTAATTTCAATTTGTCACTTAAAAATTTACTGTTAAATTAGTTAACTCATTTCATTTCATATTTCAAACACATGATGTGATGAATGTGGTACAGTTATTTATATATTATTGTATGCATATATTCGAGCATGCGCGGTCGAGTCTGACGTATAGCCATACACGTGCTCGCTCTCAGTCCGTAGGGACGCTCGGAAAAACACCGAGCGTCCATACGGGAACGTAGCGTAGGCATAGTGTACGGGGGTATAGCGTAGTGGCGACGAGACTGTACGGTACAGTCTGTACCGTGAATTCGACGCTATACTTCCGTAGTGAGACGCTACGGAACTATACCGCAGGGTGGCGCTCGGTATAGTCCCGTAGTTTTTCTCTCAGTGCAGGCTGACCGCTCGCTCGGTGAGCTCGAGCGTAACTGCCGCTGCACGCTGCCTTCGCTGGCTCGGAAGCCTCGACCGCTTGTCACGCATGCGCCGCGAGGGGCAAGCAGGAGTGTGCCCCTACATTCTTTACAGAGGTACCGAAAATATCCACCAGAGGGGGACTACTTTGCTCGGACACCATAGAGGTATTACAGATAGAGGAGGCAAGCCACCCGTAAACGTGTCCGAGATTTTGGATCCAAGCGACCAGCCCCCACCCTTACCTCCCTGGCCCGAACGCATGCGCGAGCACATCACAGCCACAACACTTCGTTAGCTCGCAACGCTGCGCAAAGCATACTGCATTTTTGACATTCTTAATAATCTTACCAAATATTTCTATGTATTTCAATTCACTAATCGAATGACAAAATAAGCCAATGTATATCGTCGCTTGGGAGGAAGAACGTTCCATTTCAGAAACTTGCTATAAAAAGTTCCATTTCAAAAACTTTCTATAAACAGTGCCGTTTCAGATTGACAAGTATAAAAAGTGTCATTTCAGAAAAATTCTATAAAAAGTGCCATTTCGGAAAATTTCTATAAAAAGTGCCGTTTCAGGAGAAATTTTTTCCCTCGGAGTTTTTCTGACTTCGGGGATGATGTCGTATGCATGTCTCTGTATGTACATGTACAGGATTTGAATAATAATATGAAAATACACCCAATCGGAAGCGAAAGAAGCAAAAGAATAATTCAATGTTGAAAAAGACAAGGTTCCAATTTCAATAAAATTAAATTTATGAGTTAAATATATTCATTTATCTTATACAAATCTGTAGTATATAATATTTTCGTGTAGTATATAAATTATACAACATTAAATCATAATATCACTTTTGAACCGTTTTCACTGTAATAATCAACTACAATATCATTAGTAAATCAAAGAAATATCACAATATCAAACAAGACAATCATTACTTTTTTTGCAAACCATATACTCGTAGTTTCAACAAGAACTATACATTGTTTGGTATGATATTGTCTCTATATCATATTTTCTCCCTATTTGTAAATATAGTATTATAACTACACATATAAGAGTGAAACTGTATAATAGTAATACTCCCATATCTCTATGGTTATCATTTGACTACTTGAACCTATTAAAAATCGCATTTTAAAAAAAAACACAAAAATGCTATATGTACTAAACGTGCAGTCAATTTGTTACAGCCTATATAGGCCTACAGGGACGATCAAATTGGCATTGGAATAAGCTCTCAATCATGATCCCAGTGATATTTATACAAAACTTTTGACATTCAACTCAAAAATACATATCTAAATCATCGTAACATGCCTATAAAAATATTCAACAATTTTACTCAGTTTTTTCATTTAAGTTACTTTACATAAAATAGTATGCTACAGTCTCCAATAAAAATCATAACAAGAGAAATAAAACATGATAAGAATAAAAAAATAATATGAATAATAAACAGCGCATGACAACCAAATCTCAGATGAGCGGAGCCAGAGTGACAGCGTCCCCGCAGGCAAAAACCCAACACTCGCGGAGCCCGCGGCGGGCTCTGTGCGAGTGTATTGGTGTGTCGATGTGTCCGCGCATGCGCTTGGCTGGATCCAAAAATACGGACATGCTCTCTCACAGGCTCTCCTATGGCTTGCCTCCTCTATCTGTAATACCTCTATGTCGGACACCCGAATAGTCTCCCTGGACCCTGTCACGGAGTCGTGACAGGAGTACTCTTGTGACTCTTGTCTCTTACTCCGTGGATATCATCTGCATGTTCATTGTTCTGGCCTTTACGATTCACTAAGTAACGTAGTTGTAAATCCGTAGTTTACAACGGGATGTCATCACATGCACGTTATATACGTAGATTATTTTGATGTGAAACTTTTTTGTGTCAGTTGATTGACGATTGAATCGAAAGTGTGTAAATCACGGTCATGTGTAAATCAACTTTCATTGTGATCTACGTATATTCTAACTTGTATTAAAGTTTATAGAACAAATGAACAGCATCTCTTGCAGATACTGGAATTCTGAATTAGTAGAAAATGATAGAAACTATATTCAAAATATATCATCTTTCTACTGTATACTGGATAGAACAGTTCTACCATTATAAAAAGATGATTTGAGAGCATTAGTAAGTTTTATGTATATGACTTATAATCCATGTTAAATTTTTAAATGCTCTTTTATTTTTTCTGAATCCTTTGGTTTCTTATCCTTTCTGTAGAAAATTCCTCTAGATTCTATTACTGAATATATCTCACATACTCATAGAATTTCACGAATTTCTTCTATGTGAATAACTTTTTCTAATGCAAATTTCCATCCAATCATAACACATCCAATTATTATTCCATAAAATTCATTCTCAGTTACTGAAGTTTTGAACAATTCCCAAAACGTAAGACTGAAAAACATTGATTCTATCAGATAAACTAGTATATTATTATTTTTAAAATTTCTATAATTGATTTTATTGAAAAGATCTATGTCTTTTGAGTTAAGAAAACAATATAACTTTTTTCAAGTAAACAAATGGTTAGTTTTGAAAGTAAATAAAATTTGTTATAATCAATTTTTCTCTTATAAGTTAGTATTCCTTGGGGTCTTATTCAAAGACTATGCTAGTATGAAAAACTGCGTTAAAGGCCACTCTTGAGCAACAAATGAATTCTAAGTGTTATTTAAATCATGGCTTCCATGGTATATTCCTTAATAGTTACTGGATCAAACCCCTGTTGTAGCTTTGCGCACAGTATCTTGAGTGGAAATATATGTACACTAAGATCCTATTGATTCTGTCCCACACTCTTGAACGTTTGACATTTGGTGACTGTCATGTTGACTCTCCACTTGCAGGAGCATGTCGTGCAGTGATGGTCATGAAATGTTACAAAACCCTAAGCATCTGAGGACATGGGACATAATCAATGGGATCTTAGAGTACTTGGAGCTCTTTGCAAGCAGGTTCTTAAATCAATGATTATGGACAATTTGATTGAGAAGTAATGATTGAGAACTCTTTCAGCATAGCACATATTATCTCAATTTGTCCAAAAAAGCTGGCTAAGAGAGTAAATGACTTGCCTCCACTATCTCTTTACCAAGATAACAACCTGGGCATGACCCTATTTGAGTCTCCAAGCAAAGTAGTCATCATCAGGTGGTTGAAATCAGAAGCTCTCAAAGTTATAGAAAAAAACAATGTCTCATAACCTCTCCAAAATATATCACAGTATATCCTGCCTGAGAGTAATTGGTACCCTCATATTTGATTATTTCAAAAATTCTCAATTATTGCTAGACTCTTTTGTGGATACCTACAACTACAATCGTAATAATACCTGTAATCATTTCATAAGTTTGAACCTGCCCGTGATGATTATTATAACTTTGAGCAGCAACGACAGCAGCCTCCAGCAGAACTTAGAGACTCAGATAATAGCTTTATTAACTTTCAACATTTTCACAACTTTGAGCTGTTTTCCAATACCATTGAAAAATGTTATGTGTATACTTATGTATACGTGCATATTTTACATGTATAATCATATGTATGTGATAATCTTCGGAATGAATTATTTTGTAAAATTGTTTGATCAAGCTAGCTGGGAGGATCGTAAAAGGTATAGAGACTACAGCCAGAACAATTTTCCTGACTTGGAACCAACTTTTTTTTGCTACTGTTGACAAATTTCATCCGTATGTTAGTTAAAGGCTTGGTTGGTTGAATGTCATCCATAACTGATTTCCCATCATCAATAATTCTTCAACAGAACTTCTAATCAAACTTTGGCAAATATAATACATCCTCAGAATTTATTTCTCTTCTGAATGATGTTCAACTTAACTATAAAATATCAAATAAAACTATTTTATTCTTGTGAGTGTATTTCATATTTAAGAGTATTGAACCTTCATGAAATAAATACCAATTTCTGAAGAGTAAAAAATGGTTCTGTGAACGTAAGTATTCATTATTGCCAATATAGAATCATTCTCATGCTCAAATATAACTAACTGAACATAAATATAAATATAAATATAAATATAAACTAAATATAAATATAAATAACTAGAAAATGGCTCATTGATAATTTGGGAAGGTAGACTTATTAAACATAATTTCAACACATTTTCAAATTCTATATTAGATCAATTAGATACTAGAATCAAAATGAAACAATAATATTCTGATACATGAGGGAATGTAGAAATCAGTTTAGATTCTGGCTAGTGAGAATTATATTTCGAACTTAAGAGTACGAAATGTTTTTAAAGCAATGTACACATTTCTGATGAGTGAAGAATAATTCTATCACAGTAAGCATTGATTCATTATTATTCTGTCAAAATGTATCCAACATTGAATTACTCATTAAAAATTTGTATTGAGTCAACTCGTTTATTACACATACTAGTAATTCGGCAAACATGTATTTCAGATTTGAGAGTATCATTTAAATCCCTGAGGAAAAAGGTATAAATTTCTGACGAGTAAAGATTGGTTTTATGAAGGCGTACTTTATTATTTTTACTAGCAATAATCTCTCGCTCGCTATCGCTCGCTCGAGTCTTTCGTGTGGATTTTGATTAAAAAATCTACAAAATATTCTATAATCTTCAATATTCAATTCAGTTCTAATAAGTTGTACTTTTAATTTATTGTGAATAGATATCAATCGACATCATGATGCATATAAATTATAGCCCTCGATCTTCTCTTTCGATCCATCACACCACACGTTCTTCAAATCATAATTTTCTGAGTTGTTTGTCAGATAGAAAATTGGAGAAAAATGGTTTTCAGGAACGCGGCAAGTTATCTATGACGTATATTACGCGCCTGCGTCTATTTTTTTGGATTTTTCATCTCAGATTATGGAAGCGCTCATTTTCCTCTATGAATCTGCAAGATCAAATTTTGAATAGATTTATACTATTTTTTAAACGTTTTTCTGGAATCAAACGTCAAATAATTATTTTTACGGTCAATACGCCCCCACAATATCAATTTTTCCAACACATAGCCAATTCAAATTGTAGGTTTTGACCTCCTCTTCCGACCCATTATACCGAATATTCTTCAAATCATCATTTTCCAAGTTGTTTATTACTTTAAAATTTTTCGTATGACGAAAATCCGACTATGCATAACTTCCTATGACATAGATTACGCCCCCACGTCTATTTTTTCGATTTTTCACCTCAGATTATGAAAATGCTCGGGCTCCTCTATCGATCTGCCAGATCCGATTTTAAAATACTCTAACAAAACATTGTTTCCAAGAGCAAAATATGGGAATCCCAATTTGTGTACGGATTAATTTTAATATAATGTAGATGTCGAAATTTATTTTACCCATTAAGTCCCAGATTGCAGAAATTTTATTGGTACAGTGGACGGACAAGCTATCGCGCCCCCCCTTTGAATAGCCCGCCCAAAAGTCGTTAGCCCATCAGAAGTTTTTTATATACTCGATGACCGATACGGGAGTGATACCAACTGGTATATTTTAATGAAAATTTGAGTTATAATTTTGAGGTTACCGTAGTCAAAATAAATATATCCAGGGGGTAAGATCATTGCGAGTAGCGGAAGAAATATTGATCCGGGTCTAGTGCTGCAAATAATGTGCCAGACGTCGACCGAGCTGTTCAGCAGTTTGATTTTTGATTGATGAAAATAGGCTGACCTGTATATTTTTGAAATTCTTCAACTCAAGGTAAATATTTTTTGCAAACCCCCCTTAAAACTTCCCCCTTAAAACTATCGCTCACTTTACTTGAATTTAGTTTATTATAGTTATTCTGAAGCTGATGACTGGAGGAGGAAATATCAGCAACAAGCGAATTGGTCGTCCTGGGTGGTGGGCACATAGCGCTGATCTACATCGGCTTGGCCAGAAGGAAAAAGAAAGGCCTGCATGTGCTCCAAAACTTGATTTATTGTGCAAGAGATAAATGCACAACTTATGCACCACTTATGCCTAATTATGAAGCGAGAGCTATAGCGTACATCATAGCTAAGTTGTTTAGCTTTAGTGAATGGCAGAGATTCATAGAATGTCGTAAGAGTATCCTGACGCATTTACACTTTCCATCAGAAATAAAGTATGATCCTGAACGTATAGGAACTTCACATTTATACTTGAGATTCATGGGATTGATGAAATCCAAGCGGGATCTGAATATCTGTTCTGTTATAGTTAAGCAAATGCTAATAGCTTTAACATTTATAAGTTTTATGTATTTATACTGGTTCGCAGCTGAAGATGTGGCACAAGTTACTAAACATGTTGGTTTCATTAGTTGTGCATTTACTATCGCATTTTTTGCATCGCCTCTGACAATGCTGTTGAGTTTTTAAAATTATTTTTTATCACATACTAGCTGTGAAAATAGGATATTCAAATAGAAAGATTACAAAAGAATATTGTTTGTGTAATTGTTATTCTCACAGTTATATAATTATTTTCAGGCACATGTTGTAAGGGTTAAAAGTGCTGCGAGTTTACCATTTCCTGTAATTGTAGCAACATTCATAACATCATGCCAATGGTTCTTATATGGGTACTTGATCGATGATGTCTTTATACATACAAATACCTAATCTGTTAGGAAGCATTTTAAGTGCATTCCAACTTGCATTGTTTGTTGTATTTCCAAGTAGAAAATCAAATAAAGAATTACTGATTTGATTCTTCAAAAGGTCTTCAAAGTACTTGAGATATTTAATATGATAGAATAACATAAATTAATAAACTTTGGGATACTTAATCTTGAGAAAAAAACTTTATATTTGTATCTCCATTTGATGTATGTATATAAAAATGAATATGTAAATATTTGACAGAAAATATTTTATATATAAATATATGTATATTAATATGTTGACTTACACTAGTGTCAGTCAATTTTTAAACTATTAAAAAAATTAAAGACTAATTAACGAATATTGACTGAACTATTCATTTTCATGATCAATTCTACTTTTTTGTGTCTACATGCATGTTTAAATTTTTTCTGGAGAAGTGGAGTAAATTGCTAATACATAGGAAAAGCGAATTTTTCAATGAGATTTGTTCATTAACTCTTTTATTTTTCTTTAGGATGAAAAATTCTAAATTATTCAATATATTACGAAATTCATCATACTCTCTCAGTAGAAACCCAAAATGAAAATAAGTAACCTTCAAATCTTATATTATTACAAAGATGAATGATATGAAAAATTGAAGACGTGGAACAATATATACATTTCTTACAGTATAAACATTTTCATATGCTCATTAAAAAACATGATTGAACTGGATTTTACTGGAGACAAAGTTTGGATGAACAATGAATTAAATTCAATGAATTTAATCATACTTGTCTCCAATTCTATTTGTTCGAACTGCAGTTTTTTTTAATTAGATATAAATGTTATATTTAAAAGGAAACATGAAACATTATGTCTGTACACATATTACTTTTTATAAAATTACAAACTTATCCTTACTTAATCCACTTATGAATATTCATATTTCAATGTGAAAGGTTATAGAATTTGGAAAATCCCTTGTAATCTTGAAATTATTGATAAACAATATATGATCTATTTTCAAACGATTTAGTCAAGTTCATTAAATACTTTTATAAGATTCAGCTCAAGTCTATCAAGTTACTTCACACATTTTCTTAAATGATTTAAACTAAAGATTTGATCACAGAACTTTGGATTGGAAATTCTATAATATGGTAAACAATCAGTATGCTAAGACTTGGCTTGTTCATGAGAACGATGATGAAACACAAAAGAAATACCACTGGACCAGCATTGTCTAAGTGATATATCAGGTAAATGTTTTGGATTCTGCGAATGTCTCCAATCTGATAAGTCAGAGGTACAATCAGAATTCTCTGGTGGACCTTTCACTTCAATTCCATTAATGCAACGTTTGCATTTGAATCTGAAATCAATTTTTGTCAATTAAATATAACATTCATGTTATAGTATCAAAATAGATTTTCTGAAAACTTACTTTGCATGAGTATCAGAAAGACGTCTTCGTCTTGGTCTACTACTGTTGAACTTAAAGCTTTTTTATGTGCTTGACGTTGAAAAATTTTTTCTTCAATTGTACCAGTCTGGAATGAAATTGAGACATCCATTACAACAGAATCATTATTGTGACTCAATATTTTTGATTTCATCTAGAATAATGCATGGAAAATATTAATATAATACTGCAAATTCAAGACCTACACAAAGAAAACGATAAACAAAACATGGTTTTTTCTGTCCATCTCTCCAGACTCTAGCCATGGCTCGGTCATCATTAGCTGGGTTCCAGTCTGGATCAAACATCACTAAACGATTAGCTCCAACTAAATTTAATCCACATCCACCAGCTTTTGAACTCAACATAAAAATAAAATCCCCACTATCAGGATTGTTGAAGTTATCTACAACTTTTGCTCTCTTCTTTATACTCATTAGAGATGCGAAATGACCGTCTCATCGCGAAATGGTCAGATCACAAAATTTGAGACCGTCTTACGACAGTCATGACGGTCTCAGAGGAAAAGTAGAATTTTTCTAAGTGAAAATGACCGTCTCAATAGCTTTCGGTCATGAAATTCGGTCATAATTATTCATTTTTATTAGTTGGAAAGAAGTCATTATTTATATTAATCATAAAATTAATAAAATATATATTGAACTTCAATATTTTAAATCTTTTATTTATTCAATAAAAATTCAAGTTTATAATATTTATTACATCTTATAATATTTACTTAATTAAATTTTTTTTAACGTTGACTTCGGGTTGATGACAGAGCCCGCATACGTTTTAGTGCTCTCAGTAGTCTCAGTATCAGCTAGCTTCCAGAAACCGAATGATGATGGTGAGTATACACTATAACACGGATTTATATATACTAAGTCCGTGTTACACTATACAAAGCGGCCATAATACGATATATCGACTCGTATACTCGTATTACGTATAGCTCGATACTATCGAACCGCGAATTTCAAAACTGAGAATTACGAATTTGATTATATTTTCTTTGGATGCTTATCCACCCCCATCTATATAGATGTGAAATGACTGTCACAACTATGATGGTCATGAAAATTGTCACAATAGTTCTAAGAAATATAATTCTGACAATATGTCATAGAATTCTGGTTAGTCTTGGGACAGTCTTATGACTGGTCGCAAGACCGTCTTCAGATTCTGACAGCGTCACGTTGCATCTCTAATACTCATTGATCCATCGAGTCTAACATATTTATACTTTCGTTTGGCACTCAGTTTTTCAAATAAGTCTAGAGTTTGAGTGTAATTTGAGACTAGAACAATTTTATCTGTGGAGGTAGATTTTACCAAGGCTAATAGGCAGTCCAGGACCATTAATTTACCAGACAGTTCAGACATAACTTCTCTGTAAATGAAAAAAATTGAACTAAATTAGAACAGATCATATTATGAGTTGATTTATAGAATTATGCTAATGCCTACATAGTACTGTAGTTAGCAGGCAAGAGTTTTGAAGCACCTTCGAAACCATCAGAGTTTTCTTGAATTTTTTCATATACTAAATCAGGATGATTGCACATCTTCTTAAGAAGAGTGATGGCAGACAGTGCTGAAAGACTTCCTTTCTTGCCAGTACCATCATTTTCTATAAAAAGTAGTTATAATTGAATTCCCATTTAAATATGTTAAGAAATCAACAGAGCATTTGATGGTTAGCAAATGAAAATTAGAGTATGTCTAAATTACCTTGCATTGATCTTTTAATACTATCACTCTTGATGAAATTCTTATATAATTGGGTTTGTAGAGCAGTCATTTTAATACAAACAACTAACTCATATTTTAATGGAAGATAATAATGCACTAGTCCGCCTAATAAGACACTTATTTACTATTGTTACTAATTCAGTCAGTCTTTCTTGAGCAAGAGCTCGTTCTTTATCAGATGCACCAGCATCTTGTCCCTTGAGAATTGGGTTCTCAAACTTTTTCCAAAATTCCTGTCAAGAAAATGGATATTTTAAATATTGCTCCACTGTAATTGCATTTGTTATTGTATTGAGAATAAATAGATTACCGCTGCAGTACCCAGAAGACCCGAGTTAACAAAATGAACTAAGGAAAAGTATTCTAATAAATCATTCTGAATAGGAGTTCCACTCAACAGAACTCTTCTCTTAGCTTTCAGTCCCATCAAAGCTTGATATGTTTGGTTTTCAAAATTCTTCAACCGATGACCTTCATCACACAAAACTAATCCTACTTCATCTTGATGCAATACATGAGCATGCAGCCTAAAAGTCTCGTAACTGATAATAAGGATTGGGTTAGCACATCGACGACCATAGGTCTTCATAAAACCAGTCAACTTTGCATCTATATCTGCTTTACTACTGTTAAGCCACTTAAAAATCTCATTATACCAATTTTTCACTAGAGAACTTGGAGCAACAATTATTGCTTTCTCAATCAAAGGTTTTGCTTCTGGCCCTTGTTTCAGAAGTGTCCATAGGAGAGTTATGCATTGCAATGTTTTTCCAAGACCCATTTCATCAGCCAT
Source organism: Aphelinus atriplicis (assembly GCA_020882685.1). NCBI lineage: Eukaryota > Metazoa > Arthropoda > Insecta > Hymenoptera > Aphelinidae > Aphelinus > Aphelinus atriplicis. The sequence goes on from JAJGQD010000036.1 coordinate 220,614, forward strand.
GATACAACCATAGGCATTTTCTATCCTTTTACCAGTAACACATTCATACATGAATTTTACACCTTCTCTCTGATGAGGCCTCAATACATTGCATGAATTGGATCCCGCTTGGATTTCATCAATCCCATGAATCTCAAGTATAAATGTGAAGTTCCTATACGTTCAGGATCATACTTTATTTCTGATGGAAAGTGTAAATGCGTCAGGATACTCTTACGACATTCTATGAATCTCTGCCATTCACTAAAGCTAAACAACTTAGCTATGATGTACGCTATAGCTCTCGCTTCATAATTAGGCATAAGTGGTGCATAAGTTGTGCATTTATCTCTTGCACAATAAATCAAGTTTTGGAGCACATGCAGGCCTTTCTTTTTCCTTCTGGCCAAGCCGATGTAGATCAGCGCTATGTGCCCACCACCCAGGACGACCAATTCGCTTGTTGCTGATATTTCCTCCTCCAGTCATCAGCTTCAGAATAACTATAATAAACTAAATTCAAGTAAAGTGAGCGATAGTTTTAAGGGGGAAGTTTTAAGGGGGGTTTGCAAAAAATATTTACCTTGAGTTGAAGAATTTCAAAAATATACAGGTCAGCCTATTTTCATCAATCAAAAATCAAACTGCTGAACAGCTCGGTCGACGTCTGGCACATTATTTGCAGCACTAGACCCGGATCAATATTTCTTCCGCTACTCGCAATGATCTTACCCCCTGGATATATTTATTTTGACTACGGTAACCTCAAAATTATAACTCAAATTTTCATTAAAATATACCAGTTGGTATCACCAAAGAAGATAGACCCGGATAGAAGAACAGAGTCCCATGCTAAAGTGTCACCTGCTGTCGTCAGCTGTCGTTAGTTCGCCACCCCTACAATGTGGCGCGGCGGTCGAATTCTAGTTCCATTCTAGTGAGCTCAGAGCTGGGGTGATGCATGGGGTGATGCAGACTATACACAGCTGTGCGTACTGCATTACCATCGACGATTTAACGCTCACGGCGGCTCACATTAAATAATTGAAGCCTATTGCTTCCTGGTTGATAATCTTGTTAAATAATTTGAATCAAAGATTTTTTCTCGAGTATGCAAGATTTTCAATTCAAACATTGGTATGCAGTTTAAATACAAACTTTTATGCATTACGTATCCAAGAAATATGTTTGGTCTGCTGGCAACGTTCCTGCTTTGCGGGTGCATGGTCCAAGGTTCGCGCCTACCCGCGGGAAGTTTTTTTTTCGATTTTATACTTCTTTCAAGGTTAAACATATTTTATTAAATTTAAAAATATTACTTGATTTTTTTTCAATTTGGTATACTTGCTTCTGCAAACGAGCAAGATGACATGACCAACAAGATCATTCATACCGAACATGCAGTACGTCGAACTCAATACCGAACTCAGTGAACGTCGGGCCATTTTTTTGAAATTCGAATTTGGGGCCAAATGCCGTCAATTTGAATTTTTTTTTTCGCAAAAAAATTGATCGAAAATCGGCCATAAAATTGGTAAAAATCAAAATATCGAAAAAATCGTACGATGTTCACTTAGAAATCATGTTTCCAGGCTACAGTTAAAATTTGAAGTAAATCGGTTGAAAATTGACGACCCCTTAAATGTTTTCATCATTTTTATTTATTGTAATCTAACTATGATGTTCTTTAAATGTTCATCCAGTTAGATTCATAAACTTTCGAGCAGTTACGATATTTGTTTTAATTTATGACTGAATTCAGCAAAAAGTAGAACGCATATTGATATGTTTAATTTTGTTATATTTTTATGTAATATTGGGACAGAAATGGGCAGGGTTTCATGCAAAGATATAATTGAAAAAAGTTGTTTGATATTTTAGAATTCAATAAACCATATTTATACTTGAAAGGTGATAAAATTGAAAAAAAAAAATCCCGCAAGCAGGCGCGAACCTGGGACACTGCGATCGCGAAGCAGGAACGTTGCCAGCAGACTAAACATGTTTCTTGGATACGTAATGCATATAAGTTGTATTTAAACTGTATACCAATATTTGAATTGAAAATATTGTATGTTTGAAAAAAAATCTTTGGTTTAAATTATTCAACAGGAGTATCGACTAGGAAGAAATAAGATTTAATTATTTAATGTGAGCGTTAAATCGTCGATGGTAATGCAGTACGCACAGCTGTGTATGTCTGCATCACCCCATGCATCACCCCCAGCTCTGAGCTCACTAGAATGGAACTAGAATTCGACCGCCGCGCCACATTGTAGGGGTGGCGAACTAACGACAGCAGGTGACACTTTAGCATGGGACTCTGTTCTTCTATCCGGGTCTATCTTCTTTGGTATCACTCCCGTATCGGTCATCGAGTATATAAAAAACTTCTGATGGGCTAACGACTTTTAGGCGGGCTATTCAAAGGGGGGGCGCGATAGCTTGTCCGTCCAGTGTACATTCGAGCTCAAATATTTTCATGAATTAGACGGAAGGTTTATTGCAAAATAGTCATGCCTACTATTTTCGGGTATGCTCTACACGATACGATAGTTACAAAGACTGAAAAAATTAATTTTCAATAAATAATTAACAAATCAAAATAAAAAATGCTATTTTTTGGAGCACTTTTTTTTCAATCCAAAATCAGAGGAAGAAGGAATTTTATTTTTACTGTCGCAAATATGCACATGAGTGCAAAAAATATTTGAACTTTCCAAATTCGTTGAGTTTTTTCGACTATGATTTTTTTCAGCAAAATGGCGGCCAAAAAACGGGAATCAATATTTTGGATTTTCATTTTATCAATATTTTAGAGCATTCATATTCAGATTCGATATATACCTTTGAAATTCCGTATACAGGAGTTTTCAATGTCGCTGATAACGATTCTGACATCAAATTCTCAAAATTCTGGATCCAAGATGGCGGTTTCAAGATGGCGGCTGACGATTTTCCACATTTTTAGTCGGAGAATCGTGAAAATTTGGAATAATGGGTTTTCGGGGCCGCTGATGATAAATCTGACATCAGATTTTCGAAATTCCGTATCCAAGATGGCGGCTCATGATTTTGTACATTTTTAGTTGGAGGTTCGTGAAAGTGCATTTGGAAAGTGCTCCAAAAAATCGCATTTTTTATTTTAATTTGTTGATTATTTATTGAAAATAAATTTTTTCAGTCTTTTTAACCATTGTATCGTGTAGAGGATACCCGAAAATAGTAGGAATGACAATTTTGCAATGAACCTTCCGTCTTATTCATCAAAATATTTGAGCTCGAACGTACCAATAAAATTTCTGCAATCTGGGACTTGATGGGTTAATTTATTTATTCTTTGAAATTCTTGGCAAGTGAAATGATTCTTTGCAGATAAAAACTGGTTGTAAGTATAAGAATAAGAGAATGTAGAAATCAGTGGTGCTTCTGTCAAGTAAAAGTTATTTATAAATTCAGAATTCAAGCTTTGATAGTATTAAGATCAATTCATTTTCTGACAAGTTCACATTAATCATTATTGTATTATATATTTTCAAAACTTACATTGGACTGGATTTTGCCTGGATTCCAGATGAATTTTTATTGGATCACGAAAAGTCCTGGTGGGTTACTGAACAATCCAGCTGGATTTTTGACCGATCTAGGTGAATTTTGTTGGTAGAGAAGCTATATTACTACGACGAATCCAGTGGGTTTTCCAGGTAGTCCAACAATCCAGCTGTATTTCAGGCGGTCTCGTCTTGGCCCCGAAAATTCTTCGTTTGTCTCATATCGATTTCGGTCTTTGTGTAAGAATATTGTTCTTTGTTTCGACTCAAACTGAGACTCTTCAGAAGACTCTTGATCATGAAAAGTTTATAATCTTTATGATTAAGTTTTTTAATTATCCGAAAAATTTTGAGTATAAGGTGGATGTCCTTATTTCTGCTCATGTCCCTATTTCTACTCACAAGGAGAGTATCAGGCCTTCGGGTCACCAATCTGGACCAAACTTGATACGTATGTTCTCTAGAGCTATAGTGACCATACGCAAAAAGTTTTAGACCCTAACGCTCCCTCAGTCTCAAGATAATTACATTATAAAGTTACTTAACTTTACACTTATAATGATATTTTCACTCACCAAGGGACATATGAGAACCGGGTCACCAATCTTGACCAAACTTTTTTTATGTTAGTTTGGAGTGTTTGGAGATAGAAAAATTGGGGGTTGCCATTTTTCATCTTGGATCACTGCAAGAAAAGTAATATAAGCAGAAAGAATTTATGAAATTGAGAAAGCTTTCAGAAAAATTTCTTTAGTGCCGATGGATTGTCACTGTAATATTTTCTCAGTATATGAATGAGCATTGGAATATTTCAGAAATCTTCCAATGAAATATTCCAAGCTATATTTCTGGAAACTTCCAGAAATCTTCCAATGGAAGATTTGTTGGTTGTTCGTGAAAAACCATTGGAATATTTCAGAAATCTTCCAGAAATCTTTCATTGAAATATTCTAAGTTACATTCCTGGAATCTTCTAGAAATCTTTCAATGAAATATTCCAAGTTACATTCCTGGAATCTTCCAGAAATCTTTCAATGAAATATTCCAAGTTATATTCCTGGAATCTTCCAGAAATCTTTCAATGGTATATTTATTGGTTATATATGAATGGTCATTAAAATATTACAAAAATGTTTCAGATATCTGCCATTGGAATATCCCACTTTATATTTCTGGAATCTTCCAGAAATCTTTCAATCTTCCAAGTTCTCGTATTAGCCGCTCGGGTTCATGTTACTTTCTCGCAAGTGACGCGAAAATGGAACGGTTTATATACAAGGCCGATCAAGCATATGGTCTCCGAACACGCGCCTGCGAACAATGGATGTACACGTATATATATATTTGCGATGTGTCTAATCTCAGTATTGCAATTGCGTTGTAAGTGCGAGCGAAATAATGTCAAGATAAGTAAACATAATAATAAGGTAAGGTAGAAATCTCCCGTCAAATATCTAATGTATAAAAATAGGCGCTTCATTAAATTCATGTTGTTTTGACTGACTTTTTTTCTCAGTGCATAAGTGAGCATTGGAATATTTCAGAAATCTTCCAGTGGAAGATTTCTGGAAGATTCAAAATCCATCTTCCAAATATTCTTGAAATATTCCAGAAATGCTCCATGCTCTGTGGGCAAGTAGCACCACCAATGGTTATGTACATACAGTTATAAAAGATTACCTGTAACTATTCTCTCTATATTAAAAGCCAGACCGCCGCCGCCGCCGTGAGAAATTTTGACCCCCAAGTTGCCCCCCCAAATTGCCCCCCTTAGTTGCCCCCCAAATTGCCCCCCATTTTTTACCCTCCTTTTCCACCCATTTTTTCACCCTCTTTTTCCACCCATTTTTTCACCTTTTTTCACCCCATTTTTCACCCTCTTTTTCCACCCTTTTTTTCACCTTTTTTTCACCCCATTTTTCACCCTCTTTTTCCACCCTTTTTTCACCTTTTTTTCACCCCATTTTTCACCCTCTTTTTCCACCCATTTTTTCACCTTTTTTTCACCTCTTTTTCCCCTCTCTTTTTTTCACCCCCCTTTTTTCACCCTTTTTTTCACCCCCCTTTTTTCACCCTTTTTTTATCCCTCTTTCCACCCCTTTTTTCCACCCTTTTTTCCACCTTTTTTTCCACCTCTTTTTTCACCCCTTTTGTCACCTCTTTTTTCACCCTTCAATGAGAATCGAAGAGAATCGATGAGATATTTCCCATAGCAACCACTGTTGATATCCTTAGCAACCGTTGCTTCGAAAGTTGGAAACTCAATTTTAAGTTACACTCGATGACCAAGAAAACTGAATTGTTATATTTGCTCCATAACAACCGTTGTTTACCTCCCTAGCAACCATTGCGAAGGTTGGAAATGATCAATCTATGACCCATGTCCATAATTTTCGATTGCAAAGGACACAAAATTTTCCCACTTAGCTCCTCAGTAACCGTTGCCAAGGGAAAGAAAAAGTAAGTTTCGTTTCCAGTATTTTCAACTGCACAGGATACAAAATCTCCGTTTTACCCATAGCAACCATTGTTTACGTGTCTAGAAACCGTTGCTGCAGTAGAAGGAAAGGTCTAAATATTATTCTGGACAAGTTTTTGCTTTCTCAAAGAGAAAGCTTTGTAACGGGGTAAAAATCGACCCACCGAATCGGACTTCGGGACCTCGATTTTCGTAATCTACGGGTCGAAAAACATGGAAATCCGAAAATGTCTGTATGTATGTACGTACGTACGTACGTACGTGCACTTTTTTTTGTCGTACGATAACTCTCGAAGGAATTGTCCGATCGTCCTGAAATTTTGCACACAGGTTAGTCGCCGCAAAATCTCGGTCGAGTTCAATTTTCAGCCAATTCCGTTGTTTATTTCTCTAGCAACCGTTGCTAACGTGTTTTTGATAAAAGCTCCAAAAATCATCATCAATGCACGATGGGTCTCGAATTCTTTCGACGATCGATGAGAATCGATAAGACATTCATTTTGGAACAAACCATTGTTTATTCTCCTAGCAACCGTTGCTATGGAGATACAAAATTCAGCTTCAGACTGACTTTTTTTTTGTCGTACGTTAATTTTCGAAGGAATGGTCCGATCGTCCTGAAATTTTGCACACAGGTCGGTCACCGGCAGATGTGAACCGAGTTCGTGTCTTCAGCAACATCCGTTGTTTGATTCCATGGCAACCGTTGCTAGCGTGTTTTCGATAAGTTCCCATATAATTCATGATAAATGATCATTTGGGTTTGTATATTTATGGGATTCTATAACAATCAAAGTGACCTTTCCCGTATAAACCATTGTTGATGTCTCTAGCAACCGGTGTTTATATCGGTTGCAACCGTAACTAGGGAATGGGAAAAGTCAGTTGGAGGTTCATTTTTGGAACTGTTGATGACTAAGAAGTAAGAACATCGAAGGTCCGACATTTACCATAGCAACCGTTGTTTACGTCCTTAGCAACCGTTACTATGGAGTGTGAAAAGTCAGTTGGAGGTCCATTTTCGGAACTATTGATGACTAAGAAGTAATAACGTCGAAGCTCCGACATTTACCATAGCAGCCGTTGTTTACGTCCTTAGCAACCGTTACTATGGAGTGGGAAAAGTCAGTTTGAAGTCCATTTTTGGAACTATTGGTGACTAAGAAGTAAGAACATCGAAGCTCCGACATTTACCATAGCAACCATTGTTTACGTCCTTAGCAACCGTTACTATGGAGTGGGAAAAGTCAGTTAGAGGTCTATTTTCGGAACTGTTGACGACTAAGAAGTAAGAACACCGAAGCTCGGATATTTACCATAGCAACCGTTACTATAGAGTGGAGGAAATGAGTTAGAGGTTCATTTTGCTTTCTCAAAGAGTGGTAATTAATGCAAATTGAGGTTCAATTGCAATACTTTGAGAAAGCATACTGCTGAGGCACTTGGCAGCGGTTTTTTCAATATAAATCCACTTATTCGTCGAAATTACCGTTTATTTACATCCCTAGCAACCGTTGTTTCGGAAGCTGGAAAAACAGTTTTAAGTCACACTCGATGGCCAGAGGCACTAAATTGTTATATTTGTTCCATAGCAATCGTTTTTTACCTCCCTAGCAACCATTACGAAGGTTGGAAATTATCAATTCATTACCTATTTCCATCATTCTCTACGGCAACGGACACAAAATCTTCTCAATTAGCTTTTCAGTAACCGTTGTTTACCGCCCTAGCAACCGTTGCTAAGGGAAAGAAAAATTCACGTAAGTTTCGTTTCCAATATTTTCAACTGCACAGGATACAAAATCTCCATTTTACCCATAGCAACTATTGTTTACGTGTCTAGCAACCATTGCAATCTTACTCAAAATCTGCTGCTGAAAATCTGAAATGGAACACGCGGAATACCCAAACCAAAAAATATGATCTAGCACATGTCACTATTAACCTAAAGTTAAACCCACTATTAATCTGAATACCGCTGCCAAGTGCCTTAGCAGTATGCTTTTTCAAAGAGGCTTCAACATCACCCACAAACGCGTCCCAGACCTGTATTTTCACCTTTCCACTAGCGTAGATACTATCATCTATTTTTCAAAAATTACAAAGAAATTATTTAATCAATTCAATTCGTATCTTTGTGACTGTGTAAAGTGTCGTTCTTTTTCAATTGACCAAACTATGTTGCGAGTGTTGATGTCTGACCGGGCTCTCTTATTATTTGATCAAATGCAACAAAGCAAACTGTTCTAGGTTCTACACAATGCGAGACATTTGGACCTCCATAATTTTTCGATCAGTTCATCTTGTGACTGTCATACAGTTAAATGGCGGTCAAAATCGATCCGCACTGCCCTTAAGTCCGTATTTAGCACACTTGAAGACTCATTTTGATCATTTTCGACTGCAAAAGACACCAAATTTTCCCAATCTTCTCTATAGTACGTTGAAAATACTGGAAACGAAACTTACATCAATTTTTTTCCCCATTAGCAACGGTTGCTAGGGCGGTGAACAACGGTTGCTAAGGAGCTAATTGGGAAGATTTTGTTCTTGCCGTCGAAAGTGATGGAAATAGGTCTTAAATTATTAATTTCCAACCTTCATAACGGTTGCTAGGGAAGTAAACAACGGTTGCTATGAAGAAAATAGAACAATTCAGTGTCCTTGGCCATCGAGTGTGACTTAAAACTGATTTTCCGGCTTGCTCCAATGAGCACTCATAAGGATTTGTGAGAAAACACGTTAGAAACGGTTTCAGCAAGATCGGACGATTCGTTCGAAAGTTATCCTAGACAAAAGAAACGAAAAATTTTACACCTTAGCAACGAGAGAAATAAACAACGGATTTTGCTGAAAATTGAACTCGGCCGAGATTTTGCCGCGACTAACCTGTGTGCAGAATTTCGAGAAGATCGGACCATTTCTTCGAGAGTTATCGTGGACGAAAAAAAACGTTACACACATACATACATACATACATACATACATACATACATACACACATACATACAGACACTTTTGGATTTCCATGTTTTTCGACCCGTAGATTACGAAAATCGAGGTCCCGACGTCTGATTCGGTGGGTCGATTTTTGCCCCATTACAAAGCTTTCTCTTTGAGAAAGCAAAAACAAACGTTCAACATGAATATAGCTGACATTAATCTTTTATTTTGATTCGAATCGTTCGTTCAGTATTCTTTTCAATCGAACAAAATCGAAAGTTCAAGTTTAAAGTTTTATTGTTTTGAATGTAATTTTCTTTTAATTATTACTACACTTATTATTGAAATTATTGATTTCTAAAGAACACACGGGGGGTTGGCGAGCGAAGCGAGCAGGGGGGTACCCCCCTAGTATTGATAATGTACCTAATCACTGGGGTATTGGTCGCTCAGATAATGGATAGAAGACTGGAGAAACATTTTATGAATACATAACTAATGTGTTTATCCATGATGTGTCTTGAATCAAATTGAATTTTTTATCATCGTGTATTCAGATGGTCATAGCTCACATGCTACGTTGTCGTTCAGTTTCGTGTTGACAAGAAAATTGAACTAATTTCTCTGTATCCTAATTCAACGCCTATTATCCAACCTGTGGATGTTGAATTTTTCGGCCTCTAGAAAACGAATGGAAAAAGCAGTCACAGCATATGGACTCCAAAATAATGGCGCAGTTTTACAAGAATATGATTTTGCATCAGTCTTGGAGACCCCTCTCAGCTCATTCAATTTTCAACAAAGTTTAATCCATGGATTTCAGTCTTGTGGACTTCATCCATTTTTATCTGATGCTGTAAACTATAGTATATTAATCTACAAAAATCAATCCAATAAACAGTGGTCTACTTCTTCATCTACAACAATTTTCTATGTAAATCAGCATGATTATGAATGCGCACTGAAGGTTTTAGAAAGTAGCACAGAACAGCATGTTCTGACACTATTCCAAGGAGTAGAGAAAACTGAAAAATGGTCCGGACTTAAGAAATATATAAAGTTATTCTCAATCTCGATAACTTGTCGAAAAATGAAGTAATCTCATATTATTCAAGTTGAAAAATCTTCCTTGGAAATTTGAAGATATTTATTTTTTATTATTTTCTATTTTCATTCTTTGAAGGAACTCAATCATATTTGGGAGTGTAATTTTGTTCAGTTGATCTGTTCATGTGATTTTCGAATGAGCGAAATAAAAAGAGAAGCATTTTTAAAATGATCATATATTCATGACTTCAATCATGTGTATGAAAAGTTTTGTATGTGTAAGAAAAATATATTAATCACCGTCGTGATGAAAATTCTGATCTGACGAACCGAGAGAGCAGATTGAGCGCTTTAAGTTTTCGTCGTGAGAAATTGAAAATGTCAATTCGTGGTCGTTTAGTACGTACTATAACGAGTGTTTCGAGAGCACTCGTTATTGCGCGATCGCCACGTGTCGAGCCGGAAGCTGGCGCGAGCGCGCAAGTCGCGTGATCGACGCGGGCACGCGCCGCGGCCCTTGGGGGGGGGGGTGCGTGCCGCGGAGGAGAGATAGATAGATAGATATGTTTTATTGTATAAATTATACAAAATTTGTATTTACAAAAATATCAGTCTTCTTTTTTTTTTTAAAAATAATGGTCACTTAACTAAAACATTTTTTACATATCATCCTTGTCAATCATAGTAAAATTCGTAGAGCTAATTATCACAGATAACGAGTCAGTATTGGTATAATAATTATACAGCTGGTCATCATAGATTCAGACAAATTGGTCATCGTAAGGAACTTTATAAAAGATGTTAAGGTCATTCATTTAATTCTAAAAAGTACTTTCTTACGGAACGTTTGAAACTTGACAAAGACGGCAGAGAGAAAAAGAGAAAGAGAGAGAGAGAGCAGATAGAGAGGGGTGGACCTCCCACTTCGCGCAGCAAGCGAGCCGCGCGAGGACAGGAAGGACCCTCACTCTTGCGCCGACCCTCGTACCAATTAGCACGACCAACTCTTCCGCGCTGCGACGTGAGCGACCGATACTGTGCGTGTGTGTGTGAGTGTCCCCGCGCCAACTCGACGATACTCCGAGCGCTGCACCTACCTAGGGAAAACGCCGTTTTCTCCGGGCGCGTGGGGCAATACAATCCTCGCCCCACAGCGAGCGCTGAAACGAGCCCCTACAACCCCATCCACCCCGCTCTTTCCAGTCCCGGGGAAGCATTCACTAATTCGTGTAAATTGAGATCAATGAAAGCCATAATATGGCAAAAATTGAGAAATTAGCAACTTTGGGCCTCTGACAGCATGAGTTGTACTACCCAAAAAAATTCGGTGGTTTCAAAAAAATCCTCCTGATCTCCGTCAGTTGCGGTTTGGGATAGTCCACCAAGCCCGATAGAATTGATTATGTGGACGATAAAAATATTTACTATTTATTATAAAATACTACTTCGGGTGAAAAAGATGTAGTAGCCCAATAGGTTGGGTTCGGGGGTATAGATATGGGTAAAAATGGAATCTGCATTATACGTGTCGAGAAAAAAATCTTCTATGGCCGTTTCTAGCTAAATGGATGCTGCACAGATGCCGTGTGCAACTTGCACTTATAAAATAACATTCCCGCACAAGCGGTCGCTGGCTGCTCGTGGCTTCATACAGAGAGTAAGAGAATATCTTATGGCAGACACCCATACGTCTCAATGTTGGGCAGCTAAAAAGAAAATGCAAACTGTTCTCATGATTATATACACTACGTGCAATTCGCATTGATTGATGCGACTCATTCCCATATCGTTTAATTCTAATGTTGCTTCTCGGCGCAACTCAGGTAGCCTGTGGGAAAATGCGTAGCGCAAATCTGCGATGCGTCGCAAATTGAGTTTGCGTTCTAGGAATTATCAAAATTTTGGGCGGGGCAAGGCTGAGTGATAACAATAGCATTTACCCATCAAAATTAATCATTCAATGGCTCATACGATAGAAAAAAAATAATAAAAGAATAAACTACTGTTTTTGAATGTTGAATTTTCATTTTTCAGATTTGGCCGACAGATTTCATATACCTGATGTGACTACAAAAAAAACTCAGCTACTACTCACTGAATAAAATGTCGGCGGTTACTCAATTCACGAATCCACCTCCATCCATAAATCTCCCCAATTTGTCTGTTCCACCGCCGGTGGCGCATAACTTATCAGCGCCACCTCCGGCTTTGACGATGATTGAAACATCTACAAATTTTCAACCACGGTACTCCAATTACAGAGATAATAATCGAGGATTTTTTAAACCATTCAGACCATATCACGCACCTAAACTCATTTCGGGGAATCAAGAAGTATTGCAAGATGAATTCGATGGGAAGAGACTCCGTAAGTCGGTTATGAGGAAAACAGTTGATTACAATTCAGCAATAATTAAATCTTTAGAGGTTTGTTTTCGAAAGTTTTATAGGAAGAAATTTTACATCGTGATGTAATAGTTTTTATTGTCTTCACAGAATCGTATTTGGCAACGTGATTATCGTGACAGACGCGCTCTCCAACCAGACGTTATATACTATCCGGATCTTTTGCCTCCTCCTAGTTACATTGATAATCCAATGAATGCAGTCACTACAAGATTTGTTAAGACTGCTACGAATAAAATGCGATGCCCTATCTTTTGTATGGCGTGGACACCTGAAGGTAGACGTCTCGTTACAGGAGCTTCAAGTGGTGAATTCACTTTGTGGAACGGCCTTACTTTCAATTTCGAAACTATCTTACAAGTAAGTGAAGTTCGCATGATTTCTAACTCTTCGAGACTTTGACTTTTCCTTTCACTCATTAAAATCCAAGCCGAATATAGAACATATAGCGCAAAACTAACAATTGGATTGACAGGCGGAACTGAAAAAAGCGTGAGAAGATGTTTTTTGTTCAGCAACACCCGTTGTTTAATTCCTTAGTAACTGCTGTTAAGATGTTTTTTGGAAGTTGTGACCTGGTGCCCGTTCACACCAGGTTCACGTGGGGATTGGCTCGACCGCGGGCACTCCGTATTTATACGGGGCGCCAGGAGTGCCGCGGCTAGCTCTACTCGCGGGAGCACGGGGGGACTCGCTCGGGGGGGACGGCCGCGCGCGGAGACTCGAACGGAGTCTGTCCGCGCACTCGCTGGGCCGTGACGTCGGGGGGGACGCGAGGGGAGAGGCCCGGGCCAGGGCCTGAGCCCGTCGTTCCTGATGGTGTGTTGGCGCGGTCGCCAACACACACGTTCGCTGGGGGGGTGTCGGCGCGCTCGCCGACACGCACGTTCACTGGGGGGGAACACCGGGGCCGCGACGCGCACACTGGCCAAACCTTGCCGACGCTCGTTCTCTCTCGCTGCTCTCTCGGCTCGGCTCTGCTGCGGACTCTGCTGCTGGCTCTGCTGCTGGCGACGACGTCGGCCTCCGGTGTCCTGGACACACGCACGCACACGCTCACGGTCACGTAACTTGCTCGGCACCTGGGATCTCGCGCGCGTCGCGACTTGCTGCTTGCGGGCACCGGACGAGAATGGTCGTCCGCCTCGTGCTTCACTCCCGGCCTCGCGCCGCCGGAACTCTCGGCGCGCTGCGGCTTGCATGCGCGCTGGAGAGTGCTGCCCTCCCGAGCCGGTGGCTGCCTGCTAAGGTGCCGTACCGGCCGGATCGGCGAGCAGCCTCTCCGTCCTTAGTGACGGGTTTCCCCGTCACATCCCCCCTCCCTAAACCGGACCACACGGTCCGCAACTCCGGCCCATGTGGCCCCGCGTAAAGGAAGGAGAGGTGTTTTCAGGGAAACCAGGTTCCTCAGACCTCGTTCTCTACTTTTTTTCTTTTTCTTTTTGCGCCCGGTCGCACGCCTCTGTGCCGACCAGGGCCTCCTACGGCGACTATGCCGGTAGGCTTCTGGCACACCGCGTGCCATCTCCAATGTTCTCTGAGGGCGGTAATCCGCCCTCCTCCCCCTCCCCAAACCCTTGGTGGGCGCATCGTACCCCATATGTGGGTCACCGATGCCCGTTCGTTCGGCCGAATCTCCGTCGACTAGGTGAGCGCACATAGCATCGTTGCCGGACGCAAGTTTGTGCTGCCCACCTACATCTCCGGTATCATCAACCACGTTCTTCCCCCTAAACCAGTGCTCTAGCAAGGAGCCTTTTGCTCCTCGCGAATCACGCCACTGCTTTTTCCTCACGACTTCACGCTCGATCTCGTTTTCGTCGGAATTCGCTGCGTCTCTCAGACGCTTTTCAATCAGCAACCTCGCATACGCTTCCGTGGGTCGCGTATGTTCGGAGCAGTCTGCAGTCTGCATCCGTTGAAGTGCTGATCGACACTCGCTCGTTCCTGACCCCTCTGGATCAGGTGTTTTCTCGTGCTCGTTCGCTCCCCTGGAATGCCCAGCACTGGGCGCAGCATTACTGCCGCCGGGGGCGTCGTTCACACACACGTTACTCGTACTCGTCACACTCTGCGGTATTTCCCGGTCTTCCGTTCGTTTGCCGTTACCAGTGTGCACTGCTGGCTTTTGGCTACGGTTCCGGGGCTCGTTCCCGCTCTCGTTCACGCACTCGATGTGTAGTATAGCAGGTACCTTCTGACTCGGCTCTGCGCTGTAATCAGCTTGAGGCGCTTTATTGGTATATTCCCCGCGGTTATTACTGACACATATGCCGTCTGTTTCGACGACTTTACTCGTTACGACTCGATTCGACTCGAGCTGATTAATCGGCCGAGCTCGCGAGTCAGATTCGTCACCCTGTTCCCGAGTTTTTGCCGATTGTTCGTTCGCTCGATCGTTCGTGCCGTTCTCTCGACTCGTTGAGCTCGACAACTGGTTTTTCCATTTATCGAACTCGTTAATTGCCTTCTCCACCGCCTGAGTCTCCGTTCGTTCAAGGATCCGTTCTGGTTTTCCCGTCTGGAGGCTCAAGGTCGGCTGGCTCGTCCCTTCGGTTACGGCATGGGGTGCGCGGGACTTCAACGCACTCCCGCCTCCCCTTTTCCCGTCAGAGCTTTAAGTCCCTTGCATACAAAACACGAGTCGTATTCGACTCCCGGTGTTTTGCACACCTGACAGTAAAGCGCCCCCTGGGCCTTTTTCGGGCAATTGCGCGAGAAGTGTCCCTTCTCGTTGCAATTGTAGCAGATGTTAGATCTACAATCCGCTGCCCTGTGCCCAGGTTTCTGACATGAGAAACACACTCCCACGAACGTATTACTAGGGCCCCCCACGGGCCCGTTCGCGTTCCTCGTGTTTCCGTTCGTGTTTCCAGAATTCTGTGGCGGCCCCGATTGGCCGCTATTCTGTTGCGCTCGTTCACTTTTCCGGTCTTTCATCAGCTCGATCAGCAGCTGTTTCAGCTCGCTGATTTCTGATTTCGCCGGTCGTTCCGTCGTCGCCGCAGCGACCTCTGCCTTCTCTTTCGCTCCCTTCTTTTGCGGCTTATTCCCTTTCCCTTCCTCTGCCGAACTCTCATCGTTGCCGCGTTTGCTGTCAGATTTTCGGATCGCCGCTATTGATCCCGATTTCCTATCGCCTTCGTACGCCGCAGCTGGTATGCGCGATTTCTCCTTGGTCGGCGGCGGCTCGTACCGCGCGTCCAGGTCTCGGAGCCTCTCATATTCCCGTCCCGCTCGTTCTAAATCTCTGTATGAATTTAGTCTCATGTGCAGCATGGCACCTCTGTAAATGGGCAACAGGTTCCGGAAAGCTCTGTCGACCTGTCTCGCTTCCGTAGGCACCACCTTGAAGTATCGGACAATGGATTTAAATTTTGAAAGGAACGTCGCAATGTTCTCTGACTCGTGTTGTTTTCGCGCTCGTAATTCCTCCCACACGTCCTCGTCGTCCATTTCGACCACGAATCTGTTCTTGAAAGTTTTTACGAATTTGCGCCACGTTCTAATCTCCGTTTTCATTGTCCGAAACCAGTCGGCTGCGCCCTTGTGGAGTACGCTCGGCATCGCCGCCAGCAACGCAGAGTCAGGAATCTCTACACTCGATCTGTAGTCTTCCAGTCGTTCTAAAAATTCTAGCGCGTCCACCGATCCGTCGTCCGCAAATCGTAATTTCCAGTCGCGCATCGATTTCATGTAACCGTGGCTCGTTTGTAATGAGCTGCGCTCTATTGTGTTCGTTTTCGCGTTTGTGATCGGCGATACCAGCTCTTCCGCGTTAAGCCCATCCTCGTCTGAATCTGACAGTTCTACCGCGTTATTATGTTTGTTCACGTTCGTTGATACCGGCGTTGATACACGATGTTTCGAGTCGCGTACTGTGCTTTTGCCCCGCTCGATGCGTGTGCTCGTTCTCGCGTTTGTCATTGATGGTATTATCGGCCGCGCGTCTAAGTCGTCCTCATCAGACTCCGACGGCGCCGGCACGTTCACGTTTAACTTAGGTTGTACCGTATTCGACACGGGACCCCTCGATTTGCGCGTGTTGATTTTTCGTCGCGTTTTCCGCTCAATACGCGTGCTCGTTCTGGCATCAGACTCGCTTCCGCTTCTGGACGACATGTTCGAATCGTCCAGTTCGTTCATATTGGGTGCGGGTACCACCCGTTTCGACTGCGCACCCTTCCCTGATGCTGGTCCTCCCGACCCACCCGGAAGTGCCGATCGATTTTCGCGAACAAATTTTTCAAACGCTGACAACATAGCTACCCCTTCCGGTAGCTTCAGGTAGTCGAGAATGTCCGCCGTCTTTTTACTGGACTCTTCCGCGCCTGTACCCTCACTCTCGGTCTCTTCACCGTCGCTTACTATTGTGCGTTCTACGTTGGGCGGCGCTTGGTCCTTTTCATCGTCCGTGAACCACGGCGCCCCCGTCACCTTTGCTTCTTTCATCTCCCATCTCAACAACCGTTCTTTCTGTGTCCGCAGCTTCCCCGTAACCGCGATTCCCGCTTTCTCTAGTTTACGTCGAACTACTTCTTTATTCATCTTAATTATCGCTTTGTGTCGTTCGTTCCAGTTATCTATCTTTAACAATTCCTCCATGGCCTCTCTGTACAATTTTATGTCACCGCTTGCCATTATGAACAGTTAATTTATTATACGCTTGAAATAAATACTCTCTAACACACGTCGCAACACCACAATAAATCGTAATTTAAAACTGAGTTATATAAAAAACAGAAACTCGAAAGCAAAAATTTTAAATTTAAAACCAACTAAATAGTGAGTTTATTTGACTCTGTTTCCAATTCTATACCAAACGAATCCACTCGGTCGATGAAATTGCACAAATCAGTTAGGCGGGCAATATTCGCTAACTCGCAAAATCTCTTACTTAACCACGACCCACTCGTACACGCCGTCACCCGTCCTGCTTAACTGCGCAAAGTATCGACTCTCTATACCTCGAGTCACGTTCTTAATTGGAGTTATTCTCCGTCTTGTACATGTGCATGCATATATTCAATAATAAAATAAATCACTTAAATCGCAATGATGGAGGAAAAAGGAGTGTAAACTCCGTCGGGGACAACAATGGTGCGATATCAATAAATATATATGTGAAATAAAATATTAATCAATATACATGTTCATACAATACCAATACAATTATGTATTATTATCTGGTTCGTTCAAATATACTGAATATTATCTGGTTTGGTTCAATTTCCAATGATCGTTCGTCCTCTGGTTGCGTGCTAAAAACCCTAACCATCCGACTATGTGATATACTGAAAATCGAATTAACCCAAAAGCAGAGTCAAAAAACGAAAACTCAAGAAGAACTATCACTCTATTTCGAAAAAGTAAGAAAAAAAACTTAACTTCGAAAAATAATTACTCGCAAAAAAAAATTATTAACAATTTAATTTGTTAACAATTGGCAAAAGACCCAAAGGACACTGTTCCTCGACTCGACACTCACACTCGAAAAAGGAAGAGAAAAGAAGAAAAAAAAAAAAATTTCAATTTGCAAAATAATTAATAATCGATAAAAATTATTAACAAATTAATTTATTAACAATTGACTATGTCCACAACCATGCGCTCGTTCTACTATGCACGATTCAAATATCCTCAAAATTGGCGGGGCCCAACGAGTAAAGGACCAAAATTCCCAAATTGTTTATTAATAAACAAATAAATTATTCAACTTATTTACGACAAAATGCGCTCACTCGTTGTCCAACTCAACTTCGAAAACAATTTAAAAATCGGCAACTTCGGAAAAAATTTCAGTTGAATTGATAAATAAACAATTATATTAATTGTTTAACAATTGCTCGTTCTATGTTATCCACTAACAGCGTCGTCGTTGTGTAACAATAGTTCAATCGTTCGAAAATTCTAAGTCCCGAAAAATTCTAAGTTCCACGATTCAAATTCAAATTTCCCGCAAAATATTCACCCTAGATAGATAACTGGACTCAATTTACCGTCCGACTCATTATCATATGATCACACTGTTTTATCATGCGCCGGCGCTCTCGCTTATCGACACACTCGTGCTCGTACCGACTCGGCCACGTGGCGAATTAATTTGCCCAACCTCAAAATTAATCTCGTCGTTCCAATTATTCCTTCTTGGAATAATAATTAATTATTGCTGTGTTGCTGGCTTCCTTCCTTCCTTCTCGTTGGATGTTATGAATATGTATATATCAATATAATATCAATTGGGAGGAATAAGGAGCTGAGCTCCGTCAGGGCAACAAAATTAACAATAATAAATTATAGTAAAACAAAAAAAATTTCAGGAGGAATAGGAGTTGTTCACTCCGTCAGGGGCTGATCAATTTTATTTAGCAGAGTGATCACTGCTATATTTGATCACTGCTCGTTCACGTGAGGCTCAGGAATTCGCTCCATGAACCTGGCCGCTGATGTAAACACGCGCGGCACAGCACCTGCCGGCGCACGTAAACACGCGAGGCAACAACACTTGCCCCGCGCCGCGTTCTCGCGCTCACCGCCAAGGTCGCTTCGCGGTAACTCGCGACACAAATTCTTTCGCTCGAAATAAAATTGAATTAACTCCACGCTCGTTCGATATATAATTTTCGCGCACGCACTCTCCACCTCGAATTTTACCCCCGATCACGACCGCGAACACACGTTAGGGGCGCCAATCTGTGACCTGGTGCCCGTTCACACCAGGTTCACGTGGGGATTGGCTCGACCGCGGGCACTCCGTATTTATACGGGGCGCCAGGAGTGCCGCGGCTAGCTCTACTCGCGGGAGCACGGGGGGACTCGCTCGGGGGGGACGGCCGCGCGCGGAGACTCGAACGGAGTCTGTCCGCGCACTCGCTGGGCCGTGACGTCGGGGGGGGACGCGAGGGGAGAGGCCCGGGCCAGGGCCTGAGCCCGTCGTTCCTGATGGTGTGTTGGCGCGGTCGCCAACACACACGTTCGCTGGGGGGGTGTCGGCGCGCTCGCCGACACGCACGTTCACTGGGGGGGAACACCGGGGCCGCGACGCGCACACTGGCCAAACCTTGCCGACGCTCGTTCTCTCTCGCTGCTCTCTCGGCTCGGCTCTGCTGCGGGCTCTGCTGCTGGCTCTGCTGCTGGCGACGACGTCGGCCTCCGGTGTCCTGGACACACGCACGCACACGCTCACGGTCACGTAACTTGCTCGGCACCTGGGATCTCGCGCGCGTCGCGACTTGCTGCTTGCGGGCACCGGACGAGAATGGTCGTCCGCCTCGTGCTTCACTCCCGGCCTCGCGCCGCCGGAACTCTCGGCGCGCTGCGGCTTGCATGCGCGCTGGAGAGTGCTGCCCTCCCGAGCCGGTGGCTGCCTGCTAAGGTGCCGTACCGGCCGGATCGGCGAGCAGCCTCTCCGTCCTTAGTGACGGGTTTCCCCGTCACAAAGTTTCTTACAGTTCTTCGCGATTGTACGTTGGGGTCCGAATACACACGAAAATCGACGGCAACCAAATATTCCTCGTAGCAATATTTCCCCCGTTGTTCATATCCCTAGTAACCGTTGTTACGAGAAAGTAAAAATCAATTCGAAGTCAATTTTTTTATGGTGAACAACACGGGAAGTCCGTTCCTCCTTAGTAACCATTGTTAACGTTCCTAGCAACTTTGCTTAGGGAACAAAATATTGAGTTGAAGTTCATTTACAGTACTTGAGAGGTTACATGACGTAGTATCTCTCTATATTAAAAGCCAGACCGCCGCCGTGGGAAATTTTGACCCCTAAGTTGCCCCCCAAATCGCCCCCCTTAGATGTCCCCTAAGTTGCCCCCCCCAATTGCCCCCTTAGTTGCCCCCCAAATTGCCCCCTTGGTTGCCCCCCCTTTTTTACCCTCTTTTTCCACCCATTTTTTTACCTTTTTTTCACCCCATTTTTCACCATCTTTTTCCACCCATTTTTTCACCTTTTTTTCACCCCATTTTTCACCCTCTTTTCCACCCTTTTTTTCACCTTTTTTTCACCCCATTTTTCACCCTCTTTTTCCACCCATTTTTTCACCTTTTTTTCACCTCTTTTTCCCCTCTCTTTTTTTCACCCCCCTTTTTTCACCCTTTTTTTCACCCCCCTTTTTCACCCTTTTTTTATCCCTCTTTCCACCCCTTTTTTCCACCCTTTTTTCCACCTTTTTTCCACCTCTTTTTTCATCCCTTTTTTCACCTCTTTTTTCACCCTTCAATGAGAATCGAAGAGAATCGATGAGATATTTCCCATAGCAACCACTGTTGATATCCTTAGCAACCGTTGCTTCGAAAGTTGGAAACTCAATTTTAAGTTACACTCGATGACCAAGAAAACTGAATTGTTATATTTGCTTCATAGCAACCGTTGTTTACCTCCCTAGCAACCATTGCGAAGGTTGGAAATGATCAATCTATGACCCATGTCCATAATTTTCGATTGCAAAGGACACAAAATTTTCCCACTTAGCTCCTCAGTAACCGTTGTTAAACGCCCTAGCAACCGTTGCCAAGGGAAAGAAAAAGTAAGTTTCGTTTCCAGTATTTTCAACTGCACAGGATACAAAATCTCCGTTTTACCCATAGCAACCATTGTTTACGTGTCTAGAAACCGTTGCTGCAGTAGAAGGAAAGGACTAAATATTATTTTGGACAAGTTTTTTTCAATATAAATCCACTTATTCGTCGAAATTACCGTTTATTTACATCCCTAGCAACCGTTGTTTTGGAAGCTGTAAAAACAGTTTTAAGTCACACTCGATGGCCAGAGGCACTAAATTGTTATATTTGTTCCATAGCAATCGTTTTTTACCTCCCTAGCAACCATTACGAAGGTTGGAAATTATCAATTTATGACCTATTTCCATCATTCTCTACGGCAAAGGACACAAAATCTTCCCAATTAGCTTTTCAGTAACCGTTGTTTACCGCCCTAGCAACCGTTGCTAAGGGAAAGAAAAATTCACGTAAGTTTCGTTTCCAGTATTTTCAACTGCACAGTATAAAAAATCTCCATTTTACCCATAGCAACTATTGCTTACGTGTCTAGCAACCATTGCAATCTTACTCAAAATCTGCTGCTGAAAATCTGAAATGGAACACGCGGAATACCCAAACCAAAAAATATGATCTAGCACATGTCACTATTAACCTAAAGTTAAACCCACTATTAATCTGAATACCGCTGCCAAGTGCCTTAGCAGTATGCTTTCTCAAAGAGGCTTCAACATCACCCACAAACGCGTCCCAAACCTGTATTTTCACCTTTCCACTAGCGTAGATACTATCATCTATTTTTCAAAAATTACAA
The DNA here is from genome assembly GCA_020882685.1 of Aphelinus atriplicis. Classification (NCBI taxonomy): domain Eukaryota; kingdom Metazoa; phylum Arthropoda; class Insecta; order Hymenoptera; family Aphelinidae; genus Aphelinus; species Aphelinus atriplicis. The sequence continues at coordinate 242,338 of JAJGQD010000036.1, forward strand.
AAAAATTATTTAATCAATTCAATTCGTATCTTTGTGACTGTGTAAAGTGTCGTTCTTTTTCGATTGACCAAACTATGTTGCGAGTGTTGATGTCTGACCGGGCTCTCTTATTATTTGATCAAATGCAACAAAGCGAACTGTTCTAGGTTCTACACGATGCGAGACATTTGGACCTGCATAATTTTTCGATCAGTTCATCTTGTGACTGTCATACGGTTAAATGGCGGTCAAAATCGATCCGCACTGCCCTTAAGTCCGTATTTAGCACACTTGAAGACTCATTTTGATCATTTTCGACGGCAAAAGACACCAAATTTTCCCAATCTTCTCTATAGTACGTTGAAAATACTGGAAACGAAACTTACATCAATTTTTTTTCCCCATTAGCAACGGTTGCTAGGGCGGTGAACAACGGTTGCTAAGGAGCTAATTGGGAAGATTTTGTTCTTGCCGTCGAAAGTGATGGAAATAGGTCTTAAATTATTAATTTCCAACCTTCATAACGGTTGGTAGGGAAGTAAACAACGGTTGCTATGAAGAAAATAGAACAATTCAGTGTCCTTGGCCATCGAGTGTGACTTAAAACTGATTTTCCGGCTTGCTCCAATGAGCACTCATAAGGATTTGTGAGAAAACACGTTAGAAACGGTTTCAGCAAGATCGGACGATTCCTTCGAAAGTTATCCTAGACAAAAGAAACGAAAAATTTTACACCTTAGCAACGGTTGCTAGAGAAATAAACAACGGATTTTGCTGAAAATTGAACTCGGCCGAGATTTTGCCGCGACTAACCTGTGCAAAATTTCAAGAAGATCGGACCATTTCTTCGAGAGTTATCGTAGACGAAAAAAAACGTTACACACATGCATACATACATACATACATACATATATACACACATACATACAGACACTTTTGGATTTCCATGTTTTTCGACCCGTAGATTACGAAAATCGAGGTCCCGAGGACTGATTCGGTGGGTCGATTTTTGCCCCATTACAAAGCTTTCTCTTTGAGAAAGCAAAAACAAACGTTTAACATGAATATAGCTGACATTAATCTTTTATTTTGATTCGAATCGTTCGTTCAGTATTCTTTTCAATCGAACAAAATCGAAAGTTCAAGTTTAAAGTTTTATTGTTTTGAATGTAATTTTCTTTTAATTATTACTACACTTATTATTGAAATTATTGATTTCTAAAGAACACACGGGGGGTTGGCGAGCGAAGCGAGCAGGGGGGTACCCCTCTAGTTTTCGTAATTTATATAGCAATAGTTATTGATATCCCTAGCAACCAATTCTAGGTAGTTTGTAAAACTAGTTCTAGGTTCATTTTGCGATGGCAGAAGACTCAGAATTCTCATTTCTACATAGCAACCGTTTATCATGCAAAACCTTTCTAAAAAAGCATACTGTTAATACAATTAGCAGCGGTTTAGGAATTTTTCTATGATTCCTCGTAAATAAGTCGGTTGATTTCCATTAAAGTTAGCACCAGGGGGTTTCATATTCTCTTGCAATGGTGGTTGAATGTGTAATTTTAATTTGTAATTTGAAGCATTCAGAGAAATACGTGGAATTATGATATGGTAGAGCAGATTGAGTGCTTTAAGTTTACTTTGTGGGAAATTGGAAAATGTCCATGCGTGGGGGTGAAGTACGCACTCGAAAATTGATGTTTTAATTTGTATTTTCAATGCGTTGAGAAAAATTCGTAAAATCATGACATGATGCGATTCCGTGTATGTCTGATTGAAAGAACATCGAATGGGCTTCCATATCCGTGGTCATTATGCGTGAGCGTGAAATATGGAAAAAATTGACTTTTAACAAGTTGTGCCACATAAATCGTTGGAAATACCTATGAATTAGCGTCGAATGAGAAGTCTGATCCGACGCTTTTCTTGAAGGGCTGCATCCTTCAAGAGTTGTAGCTGCAGAAAGTGGAACTCCGGCGGTCCGGCTACGCGGAAAAGCTATAAAGATTTCACGATACGGCGCGTCGCCAAACATCCGCTCGTGCCAAACAGCCGCGCTTCTGCTTTTGTGAGAGCCAGCGGGATATTATATAGGTTGTATGTATGCAGGCAGGCTGCGACAGCCACTGCCTATAGGTTAGAAGAATTTTCTGATAGGTAAATTATTTGTTACATTTCGTGTTTTGATTGTAACAGTGTCTTTGAGCTCGGATTTTCAATGGGCTCATTAGCAAAAGTGGCAATATAGGCAGGGGCCTGCGGAGTATGAATGATATTACTATTGTTATAATGCGTAATCTTACAGCAGCAAGTCCTATTCCATAATCTTATTTCTGAGGCTTTCGTTGCATTGAATAAGCTGCATTTTCCACAAACATAAAGAATAGAGATGAGTAAAATTGCTCTTCCAGCATTATCAAAGTAACGTTGACATTTTTGTTAAACTTTCGGTTCTTTCTTGAAACTTAAACTGATCTATTGCTTCTTGTACTTTTCTTAACTTAAGGGGTAATATACCTTTGTGACTTTTTTTCCGTTTTCTTTTATTGGCTTAAACACTTCATAAACTATCTAAGAATGATATGAAAAGTCGATCAAGTAGGGGAAGAAGTTCTAAGTGCCTCAAAGAATCGATTTTCTGAACAAACTACTGTGAACATAATACTTTGACAATGGCAGTGGAAGCAGCCGCTTCCACTGCCGAACGTAATATTATATTTCCATTCAAAACTGCCTGATGAGGCCAGTAAACCTAACTGGCGAAACGTCGCATAAAATAAATATTTGGTGGATTTTGTGAATTTTCCTTTTTCCACTTCACTCTGGATTGGCCCTCAAAGATCGACAATTTACACACATAACTCATTTCTGTTTATAAATCCCGGTAAGTTTTTTATCTTAATAATCTGAGTCATCATTATCAAGTGTATCAAATAAGAATTTTGTTCCTATACCGATAAAATTGAAAAGACCTCTTTTATGTCTTTGGCCAAAATAAAAACTCTCTTGCTTACGTTCTATTGAAGTTAACCTACGGTAAGCAAGGGATATATGTTCCAACATCGTGCAATTACGATTATACCTACAAAGAACCTCCAAGCATGATAGTTGAAATAATAGGTTCGAGTCTTGAGAAAAGATCGTAGGGATGTCCGTAACATGAACAATTTCCCATTCACCATCTTACTAATGAAGCCGTTTTTGCTTTCTCAAAGAGAAAGCTTTGTAACGGGGTAAAAATCGACCCACCGAATCGGACTTCGGGACCTCGATTTTCGTAATCTACGGGTCGAAAAACATGGAAATCCGAAAATGTCTGTATGTATGTACGTACGTACGTACGTACGTACGTGCACTTTTTTTTGTCGTACGATAACTCTCGAAGGAATTGTCCGATCGTCCTGAAATTTTGCACACAGGTTAGTCGCCGCAAAATCTCGGTCGAGTTCAATTTTCAGCCAATTCCGTTGTTTATTTCTCTAGCAACCGTTGCTAACGTATTTTTGATAAAAGCTCCAAAAATCATCATCAATGCACGATGGGTCTCGAATTCTTTCGACGATCGATGAGAATCGATAAGACATTCATTTTGGAACAACCATTGTTTATTCTCCTAGCAACCGTTGCTATGGAGATACAAAATTCAGCTTCAGACTGACTTTTTTTTTGTCGTACGTTAATTTTCGAAGGAATGGTCCGATCGTCCTGAAATTTTGCACACAGGTCGGTCACCGGCAGATGTGAACCGAGTTCGGTCTTCAGCAACATCCGTTGTTTGATTCCATGGCAACCGTTGCTAGCGTGTTTTCGATAAGTTCCCATATAATTCATGATAAATGATCATTTGGGTTTGTATATTTATGGGATTCTATAACAATCAAAGAGACCTTTCCCGTATAAACCATTGTTGATGTCTCTAGCAACCGGTGTTTATATCGGTTGCAACCGTAACTAGGGAATGGGAAAAGTCAGTTGGAGGTTCATTTTTGGAACTGTTGATGACTAAGAAGTAAGAACATCGAAGCTCCGACATTTACCATAGCAACCGTTGTTTACGTCCTTAGCAACCGTTACTATGGAGTGTGAAAAGTCAGTTGGAGGTCCATTTTCGGAACTATTGATGACTAAGAAGTAATAACGTCGAAGCTCCGACATTTACCATAGCAGCCGTTGTTTACGTCCTTAGCAACCGTTACTATGGAGTGGGAAAAGTCAGTTTGAAGTCCATTTTTGGAACTATTGGTGACTAAGAAGTAAGAACATCGAAGCTCCGACATTTACCATAGCAACCATTGTTTACGTCCTTAGCAACCGTTACTATGGAGTGAGAAAAGTCAGTTAGAGGTCTATTTTCGGAACTGTTGACGACTAAGAAGTAAGAACACCGAAGCTCGGATATTTACCATAGCAACCGTTACTATAGAGTGGAGGAAATGAGTTAGAGGTTCATTTTGCTTTCTCAAAGAGTGGTGATTAATGCAAGTTGAGGTTCAATTGCAATACTTTGAGAAAGCATACTGCTGAGGCACTTGGCAGCGGTTTTTTCTTCGCATTTGGCTTCAAAACTACTGGATTGAATGTTACCAAATTTTGACAGTAGCTTTATTGAGAGTTCACCTAAAGCCGCGGTGGCTCAGTGGACAAGACTCTTGACTTTCGCCCAGAGGTCTGGGTTCGAATCCCGGCATGCACCTCTGATTTTTTCAAGTGCATTGAAATCCATACCGCGGCTCGGTGGTTCGGAACCCACCTAAAACTAAGTACGAGGAGTGTATAAACAATACAAGTGAATAGACACAGTAATGGAAAATGAAGATATAGTACACTATCCTCAAGAATTTTTAAATTCAATCAATCCAGTAGGTTTTCCGCCCCATAATCTGTAGCTCAATGTTGGTGTTCCTATCATTTAATTAGAAAATTCGAATCATACTAAACTTTGTATTGGCACTCGATTGCAAATAAAAATTATGCGAAATAACGTACTCGAAGCTATCATCCTCACCGGCCCAGCTGCAGGAGAGACTACTGTTATACCCCGAATTCCCATGATCCCTACTGATTTACCTTTTCAATTTGAGAGATTACAATTCCCTATAAAAATTTCTTTTGCTATCACAATCAACAAAGCACAAGGGCAAACGTTCAAATACATTGGAATTGATTTACGTATAGAATGCTTTC